>JAAAKM020721499.1:99352629-99930129 GCA_010016025.2 Alatinidae sp. Z8VKAUB7J3 | reverse complement strand
ATTTATTTGCACATTTAAATGAAATATTAATCTCGCTATAGATGAATTCTCTTGATTCAATTTCTAGGAGGCAATCAAAGTCACCGCATAAATTATACTTTGTAACAACATATTTTTTTTTAGATGAAAGTGTATATTCGTCTTCTTTAAAAGATTCTATTTCTTTTTCTGAACACCCAAGCACCTCCTTTAATTTTTGGGTAATTTCCTGGTCACAACAAGAATGGCATTTGAACAAGTAAACCCTAAAAGGTGTATAAAATTTCTCCCTCTAGTTTTAGATTCTCCACTGATTGATATAAGAAATCTAGATGAAATTGATCATCTGTTAAATTCTTATAGCATTTCGAATCCCGTATTAGCCTAATTGGTTTTTCACATTAGGCATCTACACTCCAAAATTAGTTGTAAAATGCACCTTTTATACCCGAATATGTAAGTACCTGTCTTAAATCATTTATCGTTATAACAAAAAGCTTACTTGCGAAGGGTTTCCATAAGGGTAACTTCGACGTGATTGTGGTGGGAGCGGGACACGCCGGCACGGAGGCGGCCGCCGCGGCGGCGCGGATGGGCGCCAAGACGGTGCTGCTCACCACGAACCTGGACACCGTCGGCCAAATGAGCTGCAACCCGGCCATTGGCGGTGTGGGCAAGGGGCAGATCGTGAGGGAAATCGACGCCCTCGGCGGACTGATGGGAGAGACGATTGACGAAGCCGGCCTGCAGTTTCGCTTGCTCAATCGTCGCAAGGGTCCTGCCATGCACAGTCCCCGAGCGCAGGCAGACAAGAACTTCAAATTCTACTTTGGACTAAAGGTATATATGAAATCTTTATGGCGGTTTCAAGAGGTTTTGATTTCTGTAGATCAGGCTGTTTGAGTCTTCAAGTTTTTATGTTTTTTATGTTTTCTTTCAGGTATATTTTGTGAAGACTTAGTCTTTTAATATTGACAATTTTTTTCTTATTATTTTTGGTTTTAGTATAACGAAAAATGTTGCTCATATCGGTGGCCTCTTTTGGTTATATCAAGACTAAAAACTTTTAAACATGGCAAAAAAATTGCCACTTTATTTTAATTGCCAGCCTCCGATGCCCTTTGACGGGGACTCCTGTACACAGTTTGCCGGGGAAGCCGTGTAAACTCAAGGGGACGTTAGGAGTTTAGGTGGTAGGTGTTTAGGTTAGGGTGAATGGAGAGCAGCCAGCGTGAGGCCAGCGGCCACGTATTGGAAGTCGAAGATTACGTGAGGCGACTTCTGTGTCTTTTGCAGGAGGCCGATTCCGCACTACAACGAGGGCTCGAATGCGGTTCCGGTCGCTCCCAGGCGGGAGGCTGCTGGCTTTCGCCGACTCTGGTCTACGCGAACCTGCGTGATGCACTCACTTTTCAAAGCATATCCCGAGAAAGCTCACTTTAAACCTATCGCTCATACCTATGTGCTTCTTATCAATTTTACCATCCATAAGTATATAACACTAAAAACGGCACTTTTGGTGCCACTTCTTAAGTGGAAGAATTTGGAAGCATAAAACGATATCATGGCAATAATTATTGTCCAAAGCGCTTAACTTGGGGTTTGTAAGAACCCCTCACATATACTCCCTCTCCAGACTCCTTAGTAAGCTTCATAAATTTCCTACTCATCTCAAAAGTAAAAGAAAGCGCGGTGCAGGTGTAGAAGATCGATTTGTCATGGCGTTGCGTGAAATCAACCAGCTGCTCGAGTCGTGCTTGCAAAAACAACGCCTGTCCCGGGTTCCTGTCCCACGTGAAAGTAAGCCAGATCATCAGACTCGGCAGCATGATAAAGGTGAGTAAGTAGGCAAAGAAAATGCCGATGGCAACGATCTGGCCGAAGTCCTGAATAGCCGGCGACGAAGTCATATTCAGGGACGAGAAACCGATGGCAGTGGTCACTGCCGCCAGTGTGACCGGTTGGAAGTTGTAGGAATCTAACATAGAGAACTCTTAAAAGGCAGGCTTGTGCTAGAAGATATAATCTAACATAGACAATCTTAAAGGCAGGCTCAATCATCCTTAGAGAGGGAGGCAAGAAATAAATTAGCCCCGGGCAGCACGGAACGGGTTGATACGTCCAAAAATGGCTTGTCCACGAAAGTAGTGCATAAAGGACGCGCCCACATGAACGGGGACCAAATACTTCCCGTACACACCGAGCGTTTTGTGAATTTTATAGGACTGTTTGGCAATCTGACCATTCTTAGCTTTGGTTTCTTCTAGACATCGCCGGGTCGTACCAGACGGTGCGGGATGAGCTTGAAGCCTATGGCGAAGGCCTAGAGGACAAGGAAGAGCTTGTCGCTTTGTCGAAGTGCGATGCGCTGGATGAGGATACAATCGCAGAGCGCGCACGTGAGCTGGAACAGGTCGCCGGCGCAGCTCCGCTTATCTTGTCCGCTGTGTCGGGCAAGGGCGTGCAAGACGCACTGTATGCCATCGCCAAGGTGATAGATCGTGAGAACCGGAACGAGGCCGCCGAGAAGGAACCGGCAGCTCCCTGGCGGCCATAGGCATCCACTACGGTGTAGATACGATAATCCCCACCTTTTTGAACATTAGGCACAATAAAAGTTGCACTGGCAATGTTGCTGCCCACCTCAGGTGCTCCAAGCCAGGTCATACCCAAAAAGTGGCTGTCATGGGTTCCATCATCCATGGGTGTCTCGCTCACCAGATGAAAACTCAGATCGATACCATTTTCAGCAATATCATCTTCATCCAGACTTCGCACTTCATAGACAAAATCCAATTGCAGGGTATCCAACTCCGCATACTGTACCAGTGAATTGGTATCAAGGAAAGGCTGTGCTTAAAGCTGCCTTCTGTTTCTTTGGTGGTGTATGACAAGTACATCAAGGTTTGACTGTCGGCGTCGAATATTCTGCGTACTTTCATGGTTTTGAAGAAGATGCTTTTAGACTTTCGAAACACCACTTCACCGGACGGACTTTTATCAATGGTTGCAAGCATCTCAGGGGTGATTGCCCCCGTTTGACGACAGGCGATAGAGCTATCACTTGGATCAGAAAAACTTAGGTTCGCCTCCACTGAAGCGATGTGGCAGGTAACACCTGGGATTTTATCATCCATGAAGAAAATTATATTTTAAAATGCCGTCAATTGCTTCACCAATTCATCGTTGTTATGTATGCAAAAATTGAATCAGAACGTTTGCTATTTATCAGTCTGAATCAAACCAAGATCCGCTCTGAACAATACATTCATTTGCGAGATGCAGTTGTAAATGACGGCAATACCACTAATGTTGGATGATTAACGTTTTAACTTCGTCATATGCTGGCAGTCCCCGTCACATGCGTAAATGTACTCAAGATCCTAATGCGTATAATCGTTATGGTCGTCCAGATTTATTTATTAAAGTATATTATAGTCTTGATCGAGTAATCCTAACATTTTTATGAGAGCTGCAGTCTGATGGATAAAGATGACGGCAGAACTGCAGTTCTGCCGTCAGGGGGTTGGGAGGGTCTTAGGTCTATCCCCCATCTCAAAACATTGAAAAACTATATCACACTAGCTGTTGGGGGCGCCAACTCTTGAACATGCAACATATAATTGTCCATGGAAAAAACAATCCGTATTCCGATCTATAGCTCATTATTCTAATGATTGCCCTGGAGCTTTGTTGATGGTGATTGCTAATCGAAATGTTGGTTATGTTTTTGCAGATCATAGTAGTGGAGGCAGCGGAGGAGGCTGTTCTGGCGATTGCTTACCACCTACATTGGGACAAGACAGTGTGGGGAAAATATTCGTAGATGGAGGAATATCTGTAAATGGAAAATCTTTCCAAGTAGATCAATTCGAACAAACTCTGCCTACTCAAATTTTAGAAGTTGGTAAACCTGTAGAACTAAAACTAAAAGTTTATGAGAACACTGGAACACATTATCTATCACACGTCGACTTGAGACTTGGAGTAAATGAAGAAATAATCGCAAATCTTGGACTTAAAAAAGGAGGGATCTAATAATTTCCTGGTCTATACAGAGTTACTGTTTGTTTTGTATTGTGTCCTTGTATCCCCCTGAAGTTTGGAATAGGCCGGTTCCGGTCGCACTTGAATGATCATGTTGGGGTTTGCATAATCTAAGCAATATTCATTTTTAAACAACCTTACTTGCATATAACCACGTATACACTGGGCTTCAGAGGCCTCCACCCTACCAAAACGCCTGCCCACTAGAAATACATATTAAATTAAATAAAAAAAAACAAGTTTTTTTACATGAATCGGGTGTCGCGTTGATTGATGCGTGGATCAACGCCATGCAGGGTGAATGCCTTTGACAGCGAGGAAGTTACCATGACACATCCCCTGGGTTCGCCCGCGATCTGCCCGCGTGAACGCGTGGTCGAGGACTGGATCGACTACAACGGCCACCTGAACATGGCGTTCTACAATGTCCTGTTCGATCACGGTGTAGATCACGTCTACGACTTCCTCGGCATTGGCGCCGAGTACGCGCGGAGCGGGCTGGGCTCGTGTTTCACCATGGAAGTACACGTCCATTATCAGGGAGGGAGAAAAAACAAATCTATGATGTGAAGCCCTTGTCTGTAGCGATAGAAAGCGAAGTGTAAATGAATATTTTACGTTCTTTTACTTTACCCGTCTATTTATTGCTGCTGCACGTACATGCTTACAATGCATGCATGTGTTGCTACGGCAGACGGATGTCCATAGAGCAAGTGAGTGTCAACATATTTGCTGATGTGGCAAGAAAGAGATGAAGAAAATGCATAGACATTTGCATGAGAATATGTTCGAATTTCACACGACAAAGATTTCGATCGAATATTGCACCACTAATGAAAACAGTATTCTAGAAAAAAACAGACGATTGAAGCATACAACATCAACCGTTTTAAAGATTCCTAGATGTTTGTCGATGTATCTACTAGCATCTTATGTGTAGTGGATAAGACTCCGACAAATTTCAGCAGACATTTGATCGAGAATAGCACAATCGTGGACATGCCAGATTATAGGTTTCATTTGTCTATTATAGGAAACGTTTAGCGATTGAATACGATCAGTAGTCTTCTGTGGAATAGCAAAACGTTTACACCTCGCACTTTCCTATATATCTCTTCTACATTTTTTCCAGTGCCATTTTTCCCAATGCCATGACGTTTTCAGGGGGGATTGTTTTGGTTTGGGAGAGGAAGAAATTGAGGAGGGTTACGCGGGAGGATCTTTCCATCGAGGAATTTGTCACGGTGGTGGGGAATTTCGATGAAGGGGGCGCAGAATCTTCTAGCATTATTTAACAAACAATGGAAAATTAAATATGAAAAGTTTTTTCAAGTGAAAGTAAGGAGCGGCATTAAAACATAAAACGAACAGAAATTATTACGCATATAAGGGGTTCATCTCCTTGTAAAAAAAAAATCAAAAAATCTTTCTTTTTTCTGGCAAAAGAAAACAACAAAATTCAACATTTTGCAAACAGAAGCTTGAAATCTTTAAAATAGAGTTTTGTGATACGCTGATTCTGGTTCTGGCGATGTGATTTTCATTAAGATACATTAAGATACTTTTCATTAAGATGACTTTTAGGGTGTGTTTTCCCCTTTTTTCCGAAATTAAGCAAAATTTTTGAGGCTCTTAGCCTTTATTGGTTAAGACTAAGCAGTACTTGTGTATTATTCAGGACACACTCAATAAGTGAAGCAACTTAGATTTTTGATTGTGGTCTTTTTAGTTTAGTTTTTTAATTTTTTTATTGTCGCCATTATGATCATGGAAGGATGATTTTATTGCCTGCCTGCAAATTTACCGAGTCTATTGGTTGCCAAAAGTGCAAAACAAAAGGGTGAATTCTAGTCGTTTCAAGAAATTGAAAGGTAATGCTTTTTCTGATTACAAAAATTATGTCAACAACCAAATTTTATGGGATATTTTTTCTACTAAATAGACTTTAATGCTACATGCTTAATTTCAATTTCTCTTTTAATTGCAAGAAGGTCCTTGGTGAAAAAAATGACATTGTACCTAAATCACTTCGGCAACCTTATGGCTCTGCCTATGAGCATGCGAAGACACAAGTGTTGTTGAACTCGAATGAGATTTATTTAATCCATTATAAAATGTGTGTACAAAAAGGGAAAGTTGAAGAAGGGGTAATCCCCAAAATACACAGAATAATTTTCCTTTATCTTAGGTTTTTTGTTATTCAACTCTCTTTTCTAATGCTGGCCCTAAGCTATAACTGTATGTGGTGAGCTTTTTCTCATAAGAAATCGCTTTGAAGGTGGCGCGTCGCACGCAGCTCACGGTAACGCACAGTGAGGTGCACCGTCAGCGAAATCGTGATGATCAGAAGCAGAGAGATGAAATTTGACGACACCACTGTTACTCGCCAATCCATCAAACCAAGGAGGCCGACCATGATAGTGCCAGCCACCGCACAACAGATCAGCGGCATGGCCACCCAGCGGATGCGCCTGAAAATTATTCCGAGAGCAAAGATAATCAACAACACAACAGCAATGCTGAAATTGCTCAGATCTGCCTGCACAAAGGTGACTAAATCGTCAGCGAGTCACGACTCCAATATTGTCTTCCACTGCCGCAATTTTTGGCACCCGCTTTCGAACCCAGTCTCTTCGGCGCCACCACACGAACGCTACCACAAGAAGAGCTTGAACCTTTAGAGCTCGGCTGTTCCAGATTCGCTGTCAGCAGGCTCAGTAAGGCGAGGTTTAATCGACCTGCTGGATCGATTTAATGAGGGGCTTGGCAAAAACTGAGAAGAGGAGGAATGAGACGGTAAAGAGCAACGCAGAGTCTACAAGATCCACCGCTTTCTTCTCCAACTCCTGCTCTGTGTACTAGCATCTTGACTTCACCGAAGTTCAACCAGGACTGATAAATAAGATGATGTGAAATGATAAATTCATTGAAACAAAAACAGAACAAAATAATTAAATACAAGTTTTCAAAGCAGGCAGCTTTTTTGGCAGCTTGCCTCAAAGGTCTTTTTGTAATTGGTTCAATACTATATTAGCTCACTTTTAATTAAATTTGAGTATAAAGAATTTAATGAACACTTCCCCAAGGGAAATCAGAAGAAGCAGAAGTGAGAAAAGTGTAGTCAGAGGCTTCAGCATACAGACGAATAAGTGGTTGAGAAAGGCCGTGTGGGCCCAGGTGAACTGTTAGTTATTGATACTCACCAAGGTAAAATTTGGCATTCAGATGAAATTGACCAAGATCTTAAGTCACGTCATCCATATAAAGCATGGCTTGAAGCAAACGTTAAGCGTTTAACGCCATTTGAACAGCTTGCAGAAAAAGACGCAGGTAACCGTTCATTTGATGATGAAACATTGCTTAAGTATCAAAAAATGTTTGGCTACACCAACGAAGAACTTGATAGTGTTATTCGTGTAATGGGTGAAAATGGCCAAGCGCTGTGCGAACCGAATAAAGCGATCCCGCTCCTCGGCAAAATCCCAGTCCGGTTCAGGTGCATCTTTGGGTTTGATTTCGGGCGGCAACAAGCTGTGGATCAACTGCAATGCCAGTTCCGACGCCTCGCGCCCTACTGTCGCATCCTTGTACTGGAACACCATGTTGTAAAAACCGGGCCGACCATCGATCGACCGGGTGCGTCCGTAGGTCACATCCGAGCCCGCAACGTTCTGCAACTCGATCGCAACATGCTCCATCACGTGACCGAGCCAGGTACCCTCGTCTTCACCGCCCCCAAACCACCTCCTGTCAGACCTCCGACCGCAGCACCCCGATGGGCATAGTTGTGCCACTGGCAGCCCGAAACTAGCAGCGCCAGCGTGATGACCCAGCATTTCCGCACGACGTGTCCCTTTCCGTGGAGCTCACAGTCCGCTCGCCGCTAACGAGCGCGGCGAAATGGTCGTGCTTTCACGCGCATGCGTCAAGGGAGATTCGAAGAGCCTGATTTGGCTCGGGCCGCGGCCTTTTTCTTCGCAAGCAGGCGGCCGTAGAGCTCCATCGCTTGCTGACGTTCATGTTGAGCAGCCGGATCAGGCCGCCGATCGTGTCCTCTGTGTGGAAGGTCGTGAGCACCTTGTGACCGGTCAGCGCCGCCTGGACGGCCACGTCGGCGGAGAAGTTGTCGCGGATCTCGCCGATCACGATCACGTCCGGGTCCTGCCGCACGATGTGCCGCAGGGTCTCCTCGAAGCTGAGGTCGATCGCCGGATTGATCGAACACTGCGCGATCCCGTCGATCACGTACTCGACGGGATCCTCCGCGGTGATGATGCTCGTCTCGCTGTCGCGGATCTCGTTCACGCACCATGCAGCGCGCGTCCATCGCGCTGCTCGAGCACGCGCGCGCCGACCAGGAGGCGAACGCGATCGCCGCGCTGTTCCGCAAGAAGCGCGACGCCGTGGTCTCGGGGCTGCGCCGGCTCGGCGTGCGCTTCGACCTCGAGCCGGAGGGCACGTTCTACGCGTGGGGCGATCTGTCGGGCCTGCCCGACGGGCTCAACACCGACCACGAGTTCTTCAAGGCCGCGCTCGAGCGACAGGTGATCTGCGTTCCGGGCTCGTTCTTCGACGTCGACCCGGGCAAGCGCCGCGGCGACTGTTTTTGCACAAAATAAATGAGGGAGCACTGGCTTCAACAACTCAGGGGTAAACTCTGTTGCACTGAAAATAGTCTGCCCTTTATGACCACCTAACTGTGCAATGGCCAAAAATGCTGCGTCTAACCAAAACTCACTATGAGCCTGAACCCCAGCGCCATTTGCCAGCACAAAACCTTGCCCTCTGCGCTTCGCCAATCTATCGGGGTAAGCCAATGCGACGACTATAGCAATGTGCTCAATAGCAAGCTCAGAACCATCATCATGTACTTTCGCTCGCTTACACCGAAAAATAAAACCCCTTTGTTAAAAATATATATAGTATTCAATAAAAAGAAAATAGTGCACATTCCTGAGAATGTTTACTGGCGTAAAGAGTGGCAGCACTCAAATTCCTCTTTATAGTAATTTCTTTTCATTTTGACTTTGATTTCAAAATCTAATTGCTTTATGTTTTTTGGTCAATGTTCTTTTGTGATCCTTTTTCGTCGAAGTTTTTTTCATACAAAAACCAATGTGTTTAAAATACTAATCTAATACCAATCGCTAATACTAACAGTGTTGTTTTCATGAAACCCGATAAATTTTTCGACCACCTTTTCTAGCACAGGCTTCATTTGCGTTTGGTCATGCCAAATAAAGTTAATACGTACCAGCTCATCGCCAATTAAAGAAAGCGATAAGGCTTTTGAGAGTTGTTGATGAATTTCTTCTACTTGTTTGGGTGGCGCATCTTCTGCGATTAATTGAGTTTCTTTAGCAACCGCGATAAGTACTTTGCGACTAATAACTAATGTACGCAGTGCAGCCATACGATCAGAAAGCTGAAACGAGAAAGAAAGATCATCTAAATAAGGATTCAGTAACGAGCCTTCTCTGCTGCAGCGCCCCTCCTGGATATCTGGCCACGGAGCGGATTGTGCTCAATCCAACCCTTCTCAACGGCGTAGGTCAGCGCGGACGACAATACCGAAACCTCCCGATTCGCAGCCACACGCGCTTTTTGAGCCCGCTTCGATCGATAGCGATACGCATCGGATGCTTTGATCGCGTGCGGCCGCATCTCCCCAAACACCCTTCGAAGCGGCACCAGGTAGTAGGCATAACTATCCTGAGTGGATTCAGATAGATGAACGAGGACGTACTCCGTCCACCACTATTTCAGTAGCCGTTCTAAAAAATTGGGATGAACAGTCAAACTTTAGCGTAAAGAGTAAGGTATTGAGGAGAGGGCAAGCCTTCATATGGAATAGTTTCCGTTCGTTTTGAGTTTTAATGTTGCTCCTTACTTTCAGTTTAAAAAAACTGTTTTTTTATATTTGATTTCTATTTATTTTTCAAATAATGCTGAAAAATATTCCTCCGTGAAAATTTCATCAAACGTAAAATACATCCTCCCCCTCGTCTAGTTCCCACCAGACAGTTCCATCCAAACTGAAAAAAGCGACCTATTTTGAATGCTTTGTGCACCATGGAATGTCCGCATCTAGTGTATGCAAACTGTGTCAAATATGCATTATTAGCCTATTTTGTATGCTTTGTGCACCATGGAATGTACGCATCTAATGTATACAAACTATGCCAAATATGCCATATCAGCCTATTTTGAATGCTTTGTGCGCCATGGCATCCACACATCTTGTGCATGCAAACTATGTCAAATATGCATTTTTAGCATATTTCTAACGCTTTGTGCAGCTAGGAATGTACGCTTCTAGTGTATGTAAACTATGTCAAAATCTTCCACTCTTTTATCACTCACTGCAGTAACAAGCTGCCTGAAGTCAACACAACTACGTATTCTCCTCCTCCATCCTTCTCTATTCAAACCTCCCTCTTTATACCTTCCCAAGAAGTTCTCCTTTACCTTAAATCTTTCCTTACGAAATCCACATTTGGGGATGACCTGCTTTTCGTTTGACCCTAGACGGTTGGCCGACAAGGACGATCTTTGACAATCTGTCATCCTTCATCTGCAGAACGTGTGCTAGTCATCTCAACCTTTCTCTCACTATAGCCCTAGAGTCAGACGGTGGATCAGCAGGGCCGGCCCATCCCCGGGTGTGAACTGCAGTTGCAGCTGAATGAGGCTTCATCCGGCGAGATGCTGGAACTTTCCACGGGGGCGGAAGGCAGCTCCAGAGGATACGAAGCAGATCTGCGCACTCTGCTGCAGCCTCAGCTGATTTATCGCATCCTGCACATCGACGTGATCCCGCCGACAATGACCTCTCAGTTTCAATACGTGCAACAGACACGGAAACTGCCCGTAGAGCTGCCACTGGTCTTGACACTGCCGGATATGCCGACAGGAAACAGATCGATGAAAAAACGCCGGAGGTCAATCCAACCCCCGGCATTTATCGCAATAGTCTCGATGATGATCGCCTAGATCGTGTCGTAACGCAGGCAGAAATCACGCACCGAAAGCGTTCTGAAATCGATCAATCTTTCGCGCAGCATATCGTGATCCCAATCCCACCAGCAAATGCGCAAAAGAGCATCAACTATGTCGGCCTCAAAGCGCGGGCGAAGCGGGCTTGCCGGGATGCCGGTGACAATCGTGTAGGGCGCGACATCCTTGGTCACCACTGCCCCCGACCCAACAAGCCCGCATGTGAAATCATGGCCGCCAGAGGATGTTTCCAAGGCCTGCGAAAAACACTCGTAGAAATCGCTTTCGCCATCGCCATCCAGATCATGCAAACGGGTCAGCTGATCTCGTCCCAAAACAAAGATTTCGTCATTCGATACCACCACACCAAGCGCCTGGTGAAGCCCCGACGCGATTCTTCGCCAACGAACTTGGGGCAAATCATCGGTCAATCCGCTGACACGCCAAACATCTCCTTGCATGGTGCAAACCACCGCCGAACCGTCAGACAGAAAATCGTGGCATCACAAAATTGCTAAACAAAACATAGCAAGCATAAATTTCAAACAACAAGCCTTGGAAATTAACAAGAATGGCCCCGACAAATCAAACTACCGAAATAGCACACCTAAACATAGCTACCATAAGTTTCAAACAAGAAAACTTTGAAATACACAAGGACACCTAGTTGAGATGAATCAAACCATGAAAAAACATAACTTAATATGCCAAATCCTAAATTTCAAACAACACACCTTCGCAATAGACAAGGAAAGCACCGACAACTCTAACCACGAAACAGCATAACTGAACAAAGCCATTTCTTTAGGTAAGTATTGTGCAAATCCAAGAGCACCAGACATTCTAGGAATAATTGTAACTTTTAATAGGGGATCACAATGTTCTAAAAACCATCCAGTAATTGCATGTCCGGCTTCATGATATGCTACTGTTCGTAACTCGTCTTTTGTCATAACAGAGTTCTTTTTTTCGAGACCTCCAATAACACGATCAGTAGCACCTTCAAAGCACTCCATATCGATTTGATCTTTATTTTTTCTTGCTGCAAGAATAGCCGCTTCATTGCATACATTAGCAATTTGGATACTTTTAGTTAACAAAAATATATTATTCGTTCATTTTTCTTCTTTTTCTTGTGCTATTTTTTCTCATTGTGCTGTTTCATATCGCCATTTCGTGGTGGTTATTCGATTTAATCTCGTCTCCAGCTTTTATCAATGTCTTTTCTCAGCTAACCGTATTTCATCTTTTTCTATCAGAATACTTTGATATCCCGGGACTAGCAAAGATGATTGACCATACCTTGATTTGCTTGGCTATTATTCTACGTTTTACTTTACATGTCAATCCTTAGAGAGAGAAAGAGAGGCACAAGCCCCAGGTGAACGCCGATACCGTGCGTGACAAGGTGCGCTCCGGCTACGCCGCGATCGCCACCGGCGGCGGCTGGTCCGCCATGCAGGAATCCGTGGCGTCCAAAGACGAAGAATCCGCGTCCTGCTGCTCGCCCGCCGGCGGCTGCTGCGGCCCGGCGACCTTCAGCCCCGACGAGCTCGCGAGGGCCATCGGCTACGACGCCGATGAACTCGCCGGCTCGGTCGAGGAAGCAAACCTCGGCCTGTCCTGCGGCAACCCGACCGCCCTCGCTTCACTCAAGCCGGGCGCCCGCGTCCGAGACGCGCGTGGCCCGCCCGTGGTGGCTGCCGCATGTCTTCGGCCGGGTCCCGCTCGGGCTCGAAGAGCGCCACGTCGCCCTCGTCGGCGTCGTCGCCCTGGCGGCGCTCTTCGAGAACTACGACATGTCGATGCTGACGTCGGCGTTCAAGCAGATCCGCGAGAGCTTCGACCTGACGCAGTCCGAGGCCGCTTCGCTCTTCGCCTGGATCCGGCTCGGGGCGATCCCCGCCTTCCTCGTCCTGCCCCTGGCCGACCGGATCGGGCGCCGGCGCGTCGCATATCTTTGTCGGCATTGCCAATAGCATGGGCCAGACTCTGCCCTACGAATCGACGCAAGATATTCAGGAAGAAATTCGTAAGCTGCTCCCTGGATACTACAATCTTGGACAACCCAAGAAAGTCGAAGCGAATCCCTCCGGGTATTTGAACAATGGGTTTGCTCAGGAAGTTTCGAGCCGGTATGCGAATGCGAAAAAGCTGGAGACGACTGCACGGCCTGTCGGGTTAAAATTGATCCAACTGATTTATCATTCTGGAAAACTGTCGACCAAAGCCTCGGGATTAACGAACCCTTTGCGGGCATTGACCCGATCGCTGTGGAAGATATTCAATATATCGTAGCTAAGTTGAAAACTAAAAACATTGGGATACTTATCACCGATCACAATGTCCAGGAAACGCTTTCCATTACCGATCGCGCTTACCTCATGTTTGAAGGCCGCATTCTGAAAGCGGGAACCGCAGAAGAACTGGCCGCGGATGAAATCGTGCGTAAGGTCTATCTGGGTAAGAATTTCGAATTGCGCAAAAAAACGATCGACCTTACTTAGAAAGAAGGTAGAAGTCAGACTGTAACTGGAAACCGCACCAGTCGTCGACCCGAGATGGGTAGGTCAACAATCTGGCCCACACAAACCCGGGAATAATCACTTACGATGTCAATACTCAAAAGCGATGACTATCGGCCAACTGGTCCGACATAAAATCCAGTGACCAGCGTTCATTGGGTCGGCTAGGAACGGACATGGAGATAGGCGACCCCACCATTTTTTTAGATGAAATCCTTGAGCATAACTTTATCCAGAACCGCTTACGCCAACAGGTTCTTCGGTCGGGTGTTCTCCTGCTCTAGCTTCCTGAGAAGCGGCGATCAAGTCTCCAAGACATAAGGACACTCAGAGGTAACACCGGCTCAGACCACAGTCTCTATATCTTTAAGATTGTGTTCAAACTAAAGACCCCGAAAATGAAGACAAACCCCTAGATGCCCCTATATGACTTTGATATGCTTGCTCAACCAAAAGTCAGGAGAAAGTTCTTTTTGAGTCTCCACAACATGTTTGGGACTCTTAGCCATCTTGGTGAAGACAGAGAGGTCGAAGAATGTTGCAAGAGGGCTCATTCTAGCAGAAATTTTTAAAGTTGAGGGCAACTACAAAAAACTCACAAAGCGCCTGAAAGTCATTGAGGCGTTTCACAAATCAGGTAATAAGCCGGAATGGATGATCATGGATGTCATTCCGGTACTTCCACCAGAGCTTCGTCCGCTTGTCCCTTTGGATGGTGGGCGTTTCGCGACATCGGACTTAAACGATCTGTATCGCCGTGTGATCAACAGGAACAATCGGCTCAAGCGATTGGTTGAATTAAAGGCGCCGGGTGTAATTATTCGCAATGAAATGCGGATGTTGCAAGAGGCGGTCGATGCGTTGTTTGATAATGGGCCCAGGTTCAGTTTGATTCCTTTTCCGAACTGGATTTTCTCCAGGGCGGTCAAGTGTGCATCAGCCAAATCATCCACGTGGATATAGTCTCGTATACAGGTGCCGTCCGGAGTCTCGTAGTCGTCACCGAAAATGGTGACTTGCGGTCGCTGTCCCAAGGCGACTTGCAGGACGATTGGAATCAAATGAGTTTCTGGATCGTGGTCTTCACCAATATCTCCATCCGGCGAAGCACCTGCAGCATTAAAGTATCGTAGCGCCGCATACCCAAAGTCATAGGCTTCAGCGTAGAGAGTGTTGCCTTGATGAACGGGGACATTTGGTCCGCCTGCATCAGTGTCGCCATTAAACTCGTAACTTGACATTACCTTTGGGTAGCCATAAGGAAAAGCCAACATAAAGACATTTGCTAAGTCATACAGTTTTCCATCGTGGAAGGTAACAATTGAGCCTGCACCTCCATGGCCTCTTTGGTTGTCATGATTATCAGTAAATACCACTGCTTTATAACTTGGCATAAAACCCCATTGCTCACCAAAAGACTTAAGCCACGCAAGCTTGCCGGTTTTAAATGTTTCGCTGTTTAAAACCGTTGCGACAGTGGCCAATAAGCTCGCAGGCAGCAAAACAAAAGTGACAAATGGAATGGCGATCAAATTTATAAGCGGCGCAATTGTGCTTAAGCCATCAAACTGCCAAAGCAAACCCGGCAGCATCAGCACACTAATCCCTAGCTGTAATTTGATAAAGTAAATGAGTTTTGCCTTGAACCCTTGATTGTTTAAGGGATAACGCCAAAACAAAAACCAGAGTACCAAAATAGCGGAAAAACTCAGCCAGAAGCTCAGACTGAAAAGGCTTCGAGAAAACAATACCGTGAGTGCGCAGACCCTCACCGACGATCTGGCTCACCGACATGCGTGGGCTCAGGCTGCCGAAGGGGTCCTGAAACACCACCTGCATCTGCCGGCGCAGCGGACGTACCTGCTGCTGGCTAAGGCCCTGCAGGTGCTGGCCCTGGGGCAGGCTGAAGTTGATACCGTCCACCGCTTTGACATGATCCACCGTCCGACGCAGCAGGCCCTTCTTGATCGGGAACCACACGCGCAGGTCGTCCACTTCCAGCAGCGGCTGGCCCACGGGGTTGGCCGCAGGTTCGCCGAAGGGCATCGTGTGGGTCTCTGGATGGTGCAGGTTCCGCCTAGATAACTCCTCCAGCATAACGCCGTGGGGCGAGTGGCGACAAGCATTACTGCCTGGCCTCTGCCTACCGTGGTCCAACCCGGTGAAGGGGGGCGGCGTCAGGGTGCGCATGAGGTGTTCCGAGCAGCGGACGCGGGAGCAGCAGGCGGGCGCTACAGCGACCAGTCCGGCGCCTTGGCCCGCACCAACTCGGTAAATCGGAGTAGCGTTGCAATGTCGATCTGCTCGGTCCGCGCATCGGGACCGAAGAGATCCCCAACGGCGTGCTCGTGCAAAAGATCACCGAGCCGGCACCGCCGATGGGCCAGGTCTCGGGGCGCGTGTTTCCGCAGTCGCTGGAGGAGGCACTGGCCGGCGGCCTGGCGATGGAGCCCGAAGACCGGCCTTCGTCCTGTACCGAACTCGTCACGCGCATGAGTGAAGCCCTCGAGGGGTTCGACGGGCCCATCGGTGAGCCGCAGGTCGGCCTCGCGACCCGGCAGAGCCGGCCGGTACGACCGGCTCGATCTGGTGCCCGACCGATCGCTGACCGAGTGACCATGTATTTTCGTTTTGACGACCACAACGAATATTCAGCTTGTCCGCTGCTTTAGATCGTTAGTTGTATTTTATTATAGGTTGACTAGTCAGTTATTGTGCATTGATTTTAAGTGTACGATTAGAATTATTTTAAATTATTTCATAAATGTTGACTATAGATTGTTTATATATTTTTGGTTTGACAACTAAACGAATATTCGGCTTGTCCGCTAGCTGTTTTGGAAATAAATTGAACTGAATTGAGTTGTATATGACTGAATTGTCGACACGAATATGATCCGAAACTCGCCTGACTGTAAATTAGTAGCCAAATCCCTAATTGTAAAATCACCACTGGGGAATTCTGACTGCTTAAGTTATCATAATTTTCAGTTCTGGTGGTGGTCCTCATTTTTAATGCTCTTCAACATTTTTAAATGGTATAACTGAAGGCACCATTTTTAGACTGACTGTCATTAATTTCTTTAGAAATTATGTTGCATGTCTTCTATTAAATCTCATCACTCTTTATGTTAGCAGTTCTAAATTATTAATCAAAGCTGCTCTAGCTTCTGATCCATGATCTGTCCATATTGACCACAAAAAGAAGACTAAACAAGACAGCCAAATTGTCGTTTTAAGTAAGACTCCCTGAGATTAGTTCAAACTGCCTGCCCCTATACAAATCCCAAAACATCTGAAATCAGTTTAAATTTTTATTACACTTAACCTATACACAAAACGTCAATTTACTTACAGCACAGATCATTTAAGTAATATGCATTATCACAAAACAAAAATGGTTCCAACAAGCAAACTATATTTTAGAGAAACAATCCGACGTACTTTCAGAACAAAAACTGGAATGTGATCCTCAATCAAAGAAAAGCATTTGAGGAACTGGTGGAGATGATGGTCAAGTCGGATCTGGTCGCCGACAACTACACACCATCAATGGTTCAGGGACAGCATTGAGACACGAATTGGAGCCCGCTCAAGACGGGCGCCAACTTCCCCGGCATATCGGTCCTCCAGCGCTTCGAAGGATCAATAACCCGCGAGCTTGCCGCGCCACTGCAACCAGCGCGCGAGCGCCATAGGCAAGCGGGCACAATCCTCCAGGGACAATGTATGCTTGTCTCGTTGACCGGCATTACCGCTTCGCGTCCCAGAACGAAGAGCGAGGATGTCACTGGCTTCACAGAGAGCGATCTCGTTGTGACTGGCGGAGTGATCTCCGGCTTCTCCGGCGGCGGCAGCAGTTGGTCCGGAACGTTTACGGCCAACGATAACTTTGACGGGACCGGCCAGATCAGTCTTCCGGCGAACTCCTACACGGACATCGCCGGAAACAATGGTGGAGCCGGCTCCGACACGGTTGACATCGATACTGAAAACCCGACCGCAACACTTGTCATCGCCAGAGACGTTCTGAATGCCGTGCAGAGTACAACCACGGTAACGATTACAATTTCTGACACTGAATAAAAATCCCTCTGCCTCCTAGAGCAACGTTGACTATTTGGAAGCATAAATACAAAACGTACATGATCGAATTTGACATTGTTAATGGGGAGACGATGCGCGATTGAAATTAATCAAGTTTAGTAAGCTAAAGTCCAAGACTTTTGTCAGGCATTGCGTGCTCTTTTCGAAATAAGGAAAAGTCTGATAAATGTATATACCACTATGTTATTACGACTTTTTAAGAGTCAAGAAGAGTTTAATGAATCTAGTAGCGTTGAATTAAGGAAACTGTCAGCATCCCCACCGCTTCCATCAACGGCTTCATGAACGACCGGGCCGAACCGGGCAGTGACGACTTCGCCTTTTATCCCTCCCAGGGCTTTTTGTTGCAAAATGAATATGTGAACGGCAGCTTCGGTGCCTTCTACCGGGAGGTCACCCCGCACCCTTATGTTGTGTTCATCTATAAAAAGATCATCGAGCATTATGGCTACACCTTCCAGGACGGCTTTTTCACAGAAGACGACCTGCGGCACCTGACCCTCTACCACCACCGCCATGTGGGTTTTGATCCGGATGGACACGAAATTCCGTTGCCGACATAAAAACGAATGAGAAGTTCAATATTAAGTTGCGTTCACACATGGTGCCAATCGGTTTGCAAAAGACTTTGACTCGTTTCCATAGCATGAGAAATGTGTTCCTGAACACTGTGAGATAACCACAGGCGTTGCCACTTATTATAGCTTGCTTTGCATAGATGTAGTGGGTCGCCACGTCTTAGACCTTGATCGGTCTCTCCATATTTATCCAGATAAGGGGGTGGCATGTAACAGCCTAAAAAAAACATACAGAATTAAATTCTGAAATAGCATTTTGTTCGATATAATTTATAAAAGATAATTGGTAAGCCATCTTAAACTGAATAAATATGATAGGTAACCAATGTAGATTCAAAGTGCTGAAGTCAGATGTGTGTACAGGTGCTTAATTCAGAGAGAGGTTCGGGTCAACCAATCAAACAAAATCAACACAGTCAAAATATAAGAAAAATGAAGAGAAAAATGGGAAAAATATGAAAAATCTTAAGATTTAGGGGGCCTCGAAGATCTCCCTTCTTCATAGTTTTAATCCTAAGTGCCTGACTCTTTCATACTGACCCGTTTCGACAAATAGAGCCTTGGCCCTATTCACGATTTGGGTGGTGGCCCTGGTGATGATGAACTGGATGACACTTAAAGCCAAAACAATGGCTGTCCAGACCCGACTTCGAATTTTGGAAGGTATGTTGCCAATCTGCGCAGAATGCAAGAAAATTCGTGACTCATCGAATGCCTGGCATGGCTTAGAGTCGTACATTACTCAAAATTCTGAAGCAACCTTTACGCATGGGTATTGCCCTGAATGTTCCCAACAAGCTATCGCTAAGTTTCAAAAGGACAAAGGAGGGCAGAATAACTTTAAACTTAATGTTTGTTTTTTTAAACTTCATGTTTGGAATTACCATAAAAAGCTTATTCAACCGCTGTATGTTATTGTCAAACTTTTTTGTTATTGATTTTGGTTAATAAAGACGGGGTCATTCTTTACTTGTCTTTCATTGCTATGAATAGTTTTGTTAGATAGTAAAATGAAATCAAAGTCCTAAATATGAAATGAACGTCTGCCCATGTTTTACCACTTTGCTGTAAAAACATCCAAAAAAAAACCAAAGAAAAATCAACGACTTAAAGTGAACTACCGATATCGACTTTGTCTTTACTGGTATTCCTATTGATGAGTTAATCTCAAGCCTTCAATTACACGGAGATGTAAACTTGGTTGGCAAACGATTTGGCGTTTTGAAATTCAAGCCCCAAGGAGAAAAAACGACTTTTGACATTGCTTTACCCAGAAAAGAATTTTCTCTTTCTTTTTCAGGTGGGTATAGAGATTTTGATGTGCAGTCTGACCACAACCTCCCAATTGACCAAGACTTAGCTAGGCGAGACCTCACTATTAATGCCATGGCATACAATGTGATGACAGGTGAATAAGCTGTTCCGAAAAGTTTCTACTTAATATACTGTTCTGTTTCTGAGTTTTGTATATGTGCCATTTTGACAAACTGAATGCGCTAAAACTGTTTTAATCAAGTTCCATACTAGTAACAGCAACCGCAACAGTAGTAGTAATAACCCTGATAGTCTCAATTTTACACCCTTACCCGCTTCTGAGATATTGCTGATCCTTTTCGACAACCAGCATGCACCCAGTGACCTTCCAAAAAGTTTTACATATGCCTAAACTTTCCCTAAAAATTGACTTAATACCATATTCAATCACTAGAGCGTTTGAAGAGCCAGTAGAGCGTGAAGACTTTCGACGCTTCCAAGCACTGGAACACCATTTCATAAACGAGATTAACGAGTCTTAACCATGTCAAACATGACCCTGCAACTGAGATTAAAAGCACGTGATGATGGTCTAAAAGCTACCGTCGATAGTGCGAAATCATCAGTAGATGGGTTAAGCCAACAGTTTGTTGAGTTAGAGCGCAAAATTGACCCGACTACGGCTACGATGAGGGACTTAAAGAACGCTCAAGAGGTTGCCCGTCGTGAGTTTGAGTCAGCCAGCGCTATCCAGCCGCGTGATCGACACCATCGCGCCATGATTCCTCACTCCCCAGTTCCCGCGTGCGGCCCCGCAACCTTCCACAAATCGGCAGACAAAAACCGCCACTCCTTCGTTCTAGCAGAATCGCTAACAATCGCCCAAGATTCTGCTGGTCGCGCAGATACGCAGTGCGTCCAGGACACAGTACGTCCAGGACACAGTGTGTCCAAGGTGCACTGCATCAAATTCCCGGGTACATCTCCGCCGCCACGCTCAGGAAGGCCAACAGCAGCGCCGCACCGCTGAAATTCGATTAAAACCTCTCTGAAACCACTCATAATATGGCATAGATTCATCTCTAATAACAACCCTTCCCCCCTCTTCTTTCTCTGGATTTGGTCGCTAGGGTCCCCGCCTTTTTATATATCAGGTTTTTCTGCTTATATTTCATCCTATGTCAGCTTTTTACTCGTTTTATTTTTCCGTTTGTTGAGTTTTAATTGCTTTTTTCTGTGATTTCATGATTTTACAATTGTATTTATTAATAAGGCCTGTAAGTAAAAAATGTTTGTGTCTTTTAGATTTTTTGTTCCAACAAAAAGACAGACTTTAACATAAAAGGTAAGATTGAGGAAGACATGTCCCCCTCATATTCAGAAAAACTTCTGTCTGTTTTAAGTTTGATGTTGCTTCATACTTTCAATTGAAAATTGACTTTTTATTTATTTAATTTCGTCTTTTTTATTTAAAGTCTGCCCATTTTTCCAATTATCCCCTTTCCCCAGGAATTTCTCTGAGAAATTCCCCCTGAAAACTTCCCTCCCAACCGAAAAGTCTCCCCATGGAAAATCCCCTCCCCCTCTGCTGAAAATTCTCCCCCAGACAATGACACTCCAATCTTGGGTTTCTGTCAGCAGTGAGCACATGCTTTTATCATTCATCTCACCAAGGTCATAATGATGCAAGTCACCCAGAGCGCCTGAGGCGTTCTGGCCCCCGAACAGGTAGACGTGATTCCTGAAGCTGCTGAAGCTGGTGGATGCCCGAGCTGATGGTGGGATTGATGCCCAACTTGTATTGCCATTCCCAACTGTAACATTCGACAAGTCTTTCCAGCATCCAGCAAAGTCACCTAAGAGTTGGTCAGTGCTGGATGGAGCGGCACATGTGGGGTAATGTCTAAAAAGCTGTCTGACTCAATCTTTTGCACGACAGACATCAGCATTATCGAATCAAAACCCATGTCTTGAAATTCAGTGTCACTGTCTAAATCTGCACTGTCAATTTTAGTGATATCTGAAATCACTGTCTTGATATAGCTGCTTATTTGGTGTTTAGATTTACCTGATCCAGCGAGAGAATGGCTGCGTTGAGGTGCATCAGTTTTTTGCCCGTGCCACAGTTTTGTCACCTTTGCGGCATCGCCAAATAAGAAACAATGTTGAGTATCGATGGTCGGTGTTGGCCTTCGGGCCAATCCGGGTAGCGATGAAAAAGCTCCGTGGAGATCGCCAGGTTGAGGACCGAGTCACCCAGGAACTCCATTCGCTGGTTGTCGAACGTCTCGCCGCTCTCGTTGGCGTAGCTTGCGTGGGTGAGGGCTCTGGTCAGCAGGGTTGGGTCGGCGAACCGGTGTCCCAGCGCGCTCTGAAGGGCGTCCAGGTTCACGCGCCGGCCCCCAGCGCCATCTCGATCACGGACCCGCCGACCACCTCGTCGCCGTCGTAGAACACCGCGTATTGGCCGGGTGCGACAATTGGAAAGTATCCGGTAACGGTCGCAGAATTTGCTCGGTTTGTTTATGAAACGGGCTATGTTACCGGCGCCGAACGCGAGGGCTGGTCGGCGGCCGGTCTGTGGCGAGAAGGTAAATTAGCTGTTTTTTGCCCTACAGAATGCAACTGGCGGCACGACGTTTACGGTTGGCCGATTGATAATACCTATGCTCGCCATCCTGTTATTCACATTACCTGGGACGACGCTATGGCTTATTGCAAATGGCTGAGTGAAAAAACCAATCTCGCCTACGGCCTGCCAACCGAAGGATCGACAATCAACTCTCCCAGTTCTCCGTTGAGATTGATGTTGTAAGTGAGATCATCCAACTGGATGCTATTGTTTGACCGATTTTGTTGATCGATCACGATCCCACCCGTCACTCCAAATTGACCTCCGCCGATTGATTGACCATTGATTTGAGACATCGGCCGTTGAAACTGCTGCGTGAGACCACGTGGATTCCCATATAATTGGACCGGTGAATTCGTCGATTCAACAATCGTAAAATCATTGTTCATGTCGTGATCAACAATCCCATCGGCATCGATATTAACCCGGTTTTGTGTGCAAGAAGTTTTACCAGTGTTTCTAAGCCAAAGCGTAAAAACAACTTGTGGAAACTAATTTGGTAAAAACAACAATGCTTTTTGCACATAAATATTTAATTTATTGTAGAAACTTGAAATAAAAATATTTAAAGACATGTCTTTAGTTTTCCGTTACTAAATATTTCATATTTATCCTCCGTGGGGTAGTCTCAGTATTTATCTTGTATCTAACGCTAGCCAAAATATCCAAGGCTGAAACAAGGGTGATTTCAATCTGAGTAGTAGTGTATTATCCAGAGCTTCGAGGCCATCGATAATTCCGGTCTGCGCGTCGATGATCGGTTGCAGGAAGGGCCGCACGCGATCTTCTTCCATTGCATCCAGAAGGAAGCCAGTGGCGTTCTCCTTGGTCTTGAATTCGTCCAGCATGGTTTCCTGGAAGAAGACGGCCGCATCGGGAGCGGTGGGGTTGGGGCGGCTGGCGACGTGGAGCGCGGTTTCGACCGCTCTGGTCAGGCGATCCGCGTCAGTGCCGTTGTCCGGATACAATGCGACAGCGCACCGTGGCAGCAAGTCCGGGCGATACCCAGTTCCTGGTGGGACATTCGCGATTTGGGTGGCCTTCGCGAGGATGCCGAACGTAATCGGCGGCTTGGCATGCGCGGGATGTGTGTGATGCATCCGAGCCATGTGCCCATCGTGAACGAAATCTTCAGCCCACAGGAGGATGAGCTTGAACATGCCCGCGTCGTGCTCGCGGCAATGGCGGCAGCTGAAAAGGAAGGTCGCGCAGCGGTGATTTACGATGGCGACATGGTCGATTACGCGATGGTCGCAACGGCAAAAGAACTGCTCGACCTGGCTGAGAAACTCGGGGGGCACAATGAATCATCGTGAATTATCCAAAACCTTTCTACACTCTATAGTGCTGTACGGAGTAGTATAAAGCAGGGTGCTTTGGTGTTCTAGATCGATGTGTTTCCGTACCTACCTGGTGCCTGTTGCTTTCGTTTTTTTTTGCCACCACAGCAAGTTCGCGTTATTTTTTTGTTGTCGTTGGGGGTCGAATACACTACTCCATACTACTAGATGTGGGCATGTGCCATAATAATACAGTTGTGTCTTATGATAGCTAAGACTCTCTCTGTTGTTAGAGGAGGCATTTACATCCTTAGCGTTGAGATCCATGTCCACCCAATACTGATTATTGCCCGTCTGGCTACGATTGCAACTCTCATGTGTGCCTTCAGGGCTGACATGGTCTGTACATTCTTGTAACGAGGTATGCAATGATCTGTCCCCCATCACACTCAAGTAAACTGTAATCGGGTCCCAAGAGGACCGGCAGCCATGTGCGAATGAAATCTGATACATGTGCTTCACTGGGTTACTCTCACCGCCACAGCCTTGATTGAACCGACATCCCGTCATCACATTCCCTCCGTTGGGCTGAAATAATCGAGCGAATGGTGCTAGAGCGTAGGTAGAGGGTTGCATAACATTCTTAATAGTTTCTTGCCAGTCTCTCTCTGAGAGATGGGGTTCGAAACCAGATTCGTCAAGAGCGTTCTGTGTATGAAGTAATAAAATTTTTTGACGATATTGATCAAGCTGTGGACTTGAAAAAAGCATTTGGCCTAATTCTTCTTCGATCTCAGATAATAAGATAGGATGATTAATAATTGTTGCAATTAAAGCTTTTTCCCAGCGCCCAGCTAAATGAGTTGGTGAAGGGGACTTGATCGTCCAAAATAGCTGCCAACGTCACTTCCTATCTGAACTGCTGCGATATTGTTCTCGTACATAGCACCAGCGGCTGTTTTAGGGGGAAGGGGCACTTTCTCAGGTCGCAGGAATGTTAGAGGCCCAAAATTCAAATACATAATCTAACGGTTATAATCATTTTATAATTTCTGAAGCTTTATTTTTATTAAATTAAAGTTGAAGGTTGTAGTTGGTAGTAAGTATAAGCAAATTAAACTCAATATTTTCATTTTTACTATAACTTCATCACCATTGCTTGAAAATAAAACTAAGGGACAACAATTGTACATCACGTAAGTCCTCGTTCAAAGTGACAGGTGGTTGCCAACTGTGAAAATATTTCTCAGTCTTTGTTCGTCGTTTTCTTCGATGACGGATCGTACTGCTTCGACGCCGCCTTCCTGGGCGCAAAATCTGTGCAAATCCTCTTCGACCAATACTCTCAGGTGAATATTGGTCGGGACTGTGAGCACCTTCTAGACCATCGTCAAAATCGTCGTCATAGAGCATCTGCTGTTGCTCTTCTGCTTCTGTATCGTCATGCAACACCTCTTGCTCTTGAACTACTAATAACAACAACAAATCACTGCAGCATCAAGCCACCTGAGGTCAACACAGCTACATATGCTCCTCCTCCATCCCAATCTATTCAATGTCTACCTCTTTATTATCCCCATAGAAGTTACCATTTCCCTTAAATCTTTTTTCACGACATCACCCCACCCGATTTAGGGACGGCATGTTTTTCGTTCGGCCCTAGACGGTTGGCCAACAATCTGTCATCCTTCATCTACAGAACGTTTCATAGTTATCTCATCCTTTCTCTTATTATAGTTGTGGAAAACGTGATAGAGAAACTATCAGCTATTATGTCTCAAACATACTTTCTGTAAGTTTAATCTCTGTTTATTCATTACTGTTTATAAATCATCATTTCAATCTATCCATTGAATAAAAAAGACAGAGCAAAGTAAGGGGATACACTGCCAGAAAAGCAACTATGATAGGTTATTATGGAAAAGCATAAAATAAGGCATGTTCTCTTCTGAAGTGGTCCACCACTAATTTTTGGCAGTAGCCAACCTTACAAAAAGCACCATACAAATCCTACATTTTGTTTTTCTACAGTTTTCTGCCTTAGCCAATTTATGACAAGGCCTTATGTGCGGTTCAAACAACGAAAATCTCATTTCCACTCGTGAACAATGATTATCACTAAAATAGGGTACTTGGTACCAAGTTTGGGGATCCTTGGTATCTAGGTTTGGGATACAATTTTACTACCCAAAGGCACCCAAAGTCAGAGTATTAGCTATCAAATTAAAGTGCCCTGAAAATCTATTAAACAAGATTTAATAGCATGATACGGAAACTGCATGATTTAAATATTTTCAGTTGTCACGCGCTACTAATTTGGTCCCAAAGAGCTTAAGAGCATTAAAATCAGCTAGTAAATAAAATGTAGATTCAGGTTTTGTAGCTTTAATTCCATCAATTGCAGTTAAAGTATTGTAAGTATATTCTCCCATAATTTTGTGAATGTTTCGTGTAATCTCAAAATATTCATCCATTTCTGAACTAATTTCAAATCCCGGTACAGCAGCGTGTTGAATAGGAGTTGAAACTGCAGTATACTCAGTAGCAAGTATTTTTTTAAATTGTGATTTTAGATCAGTGGCATGCTGAGGAACTATCACATATCCTAATCTATAACCTCCTGCAGCAGTGCGACCTGCTGGCGGTGGAGCTCTTCTCCGTGAACGCCGAGCAAGACCCCAGCCAGGGCTGTCGCGAACACGACCTCGGCCATGGTGTGACCGCGGGTGCGCCTGCTTCTCATCAGTACACGCTCCTGACCATGGCTGTCTGAATCCCCACGATGCCGTTCCACACGGCGTGGACGTGGGTCGCGGCCACCAGGCCGCAGAGGACGATCGGCAACGGCCTGAGCATCTCGCCCACGGCCTCCAGCCTCCGGTTGGCGCGGTCCTCCAGCCTCCGGCCGCAGACGTCCAGGCGAATGCCGACACCATCCATCATGCCGCGCCGGGTGAAATCTGACAGCAGCATTTCACCAATCGCCTTTTGCGTGCCATAGGACGTCAACGGCGTCAGATGAAAGTCGTCCGGAATGACGTCAGGAAACGGTGCGCCGAAGACGGCAATTGAGGACGTGTAGACCACACGTGGACAATATTCGGAGCCGGCCTCAATGATCGCGTCAAACAAGTGCCGTGTTCCATCCAGATTGATCCGGTAGCCTTTGTCGAAATCCGCTTCTGCCTCGCCGGATACAATCGCGGATTCTTGATCGTAGTCCTCGGGCTTGACCCGAGGACCCAGCGCAGCACAAAAAAATCATGAAAGTTTAGCGTCTGCGATCATGGAACCGGTCGCCTTACGCTAGTTTCTCAATTTCGAAATCGCTGCCGGACCGATCACTTCGACCCGATTGGTCCAAATGTATCCCCCAAAGCCTTCCGGGATCGCAGCCAACTCAGAGATATCATCAATACCGCGCGATCCTACGTCCCCGCTTTCACGGGCGCCTAAGAGGATGAGCTCACTGTTCCACTCCGCCAAGCGCTTTTCAAGCTCACCTCGTTTCATTTTGCGGGAGCGTCAATCTGCGGCGGTCGGCTCTTGGTTTGTTCTTGAGCAGCCGCACAACGTTGCAAGAACAGATTGCTACAGTTGATGAACCTGAACCTTATTCGAACGATCAAGCTTGGTGTCAAAAGCCTGTTGCTGCAGAAGATGCGAGCAGGTTTGGCCGCGCTGGGTATCTTCATCGGTACCACCACGGTGATCTGGTTGGTGGCCATGGGAGAAGGTGTCAGCTATCGGGCTCAGCAACAGATTTTGGAATTGGGGGCAACCAACCCACCAAAATTTTGGGACAACATAGTGTTTTTGGCAATGGATGATTGTGGTGATTGTCAAAAAAACAGCGAACTTTCACATGAGTATCATGAGTATCATGAGTATCATGAGTATCATGAGTATCATGAGTATCATGAGTCTCATGAGTATCATGAGTATCATGAGCATCACGATTGGCAAACACAATCTCATGTTCCGTGGCTTGTGGTGTCTCCTCCTTCCTGTGGCCCGTTTGTTGTTGTTGTTGTGTGTGTGTGTGGTGTTACTGTTTGCAGGATACAGGCGTGGGACATATATGTGATAGTTTTTGTTCGTTTTACGCTTTAATGTTGCTCCTTACTTTCGGTTGAAAAAACTTGTTTTTGGTTTAGTTTCTCATCGTTTTTTATTAAAATAGTGCTGGAAAATCTGGCAGCCCTTAATGAAAATTCTCTTCCCTCATGACAAATTCCTCCGTGGATAGATCCTCCTATGTATCCCCTCCCCGGACTCCCCCCACCACTTTCAGAAAGGACTCCGAAAAAAACATCTGTATACTTCCCAATAACCAATACTATATGTAAACAATGGGCAAAGTTCAGAGAGGACGACGAAGCTATCAAGGAAATTGAATGGTATAACATTGCAAACGATTTAATTCTTGATCAGCTGTCAACGAGAATAAGAGACACTTCCTCGACACACGCTTGGAGGTAATTTTGTTCAGAAAACAAGTAATTTTATTTAGGCAAAACCACTTACAGATATTCTAGTAGTAAGAGGGGGAAGGAGAAGGCAATCCTTCAACTAATTTTCTATGTTATTAAGAACTCAAGTAAGTGTTTTTGCTAATATCGTGTATTATTTTTACGATCGTTAGGACTCTAAACAATCTAATGCGCCAATGTTCACTAAGTGGCCTTCAATGTTAATGAAAAAGGGAGGCTCAGGCACGTGAGCGACTCACAAGGCTTGATCATTGATCCGCCAATATCAACTGTGAGGTTACTTGGTAGCTTATCCTTAGGTCGCTTGACAAGGTAGATTCCGTTCTTTGATTTGTTAAACAGTATATCCAGTCGTAATGTAGGAGCTAACTAGTAGTTCATCATTCTCTTTAAATATTTGTGTCAAGTGGAATAAATAGAGGTGTCAGTGAAGATTATCATTGAAAGTTTATCATAGGGCTTAAGTTTAACTCTAATATCAACCCTTCCCTCTCTGTAAGTGGTTGCTAGGACCTCCAACTTTCTTTAATTCATGGTTCTTTTTGCTTATATTTTATCCTGTGTCAGTATTTTTCACGTTTTGTTTTTTTTCCGTTGTTGAGTTTTAATTGCTTTTTCTGTGTTTTAATAAGGCCTGTAAATTTGTTTTATTATTAAAATTTGTATGTACAATACAAGTATTTATCCTTTAGATTTATTGATCCTTGATAAAACTTCAATATATTTCACTAATGCAATTTAAGCGCGTTCGCTCCCGTTTTGCCGTCACCTCAGCAAAGTGGATGTCGGTTTGCCCGCTGCGCCCGCTGAAAAAATCTTCGCTGCGGTATTCGTCGCTGGTATAGGGGAACAGTCTGGTCGCATCAAAAGCATCGTAGCCAACGTAGCCCTGCGGATCATAAGACAGTCCGGGAAAGTGGACCTCGCACAGGTGATTGAACACGATTCGTTTGAAATTACTTCTGTAGTCCCAGGTGGGTTGTCTCGCATGACGGACAAAGTAGCGACCGAGCAGGTACAGGCCCGCGCCAAAACGGGAACAATGGAAGTAATGACCTCTTGAACATTGGGCTCGTTCCCTGGAACAGCAAAGTCAACGTGATGACCGAAGGCACCATTTACGACAGTACGTTGACGACAACTTCCGCTGTAACGGCTTTCGCTCATCCTCTATCAGGGGCTGCTCAAAGCGATGTCTATTTCGCAAATAATTCATCTGTTCCGTTGTTGTCGGCGCCACCAGCCAACTGGCGCGGTTGTGTCTACAATCGTTATATCGATAACGCCTTCACAGATGATGATGCCGATATCTTTATGGGGGTGAAAATGAATAGATTCATTCCTAAGAGACGTAAAAGTGAAATTAAATATAATCGAAAACTTATTTTTAGAAGAAAAAATCAATAGAGTCTAATTTCTATTTAAGGCCTTTTTTAATCTGGTTTGTAATTTTGCAAAGTACCAAAATAATCATCCAAATGAAGTTTCCAATATTATTATATTGGCCAATCATGGGAATTTCATCTGTTACACAAAAACAAAAACAGATCGACCACTTTCTAAAGACAAGAACTGGGAGACGTCGTGGTGAGATGTGCATTTATTTAGATGTGGCTTCTTCTCCATGAGCCGCGCGCCCATGGCCGCGCCCATGTTTCCGGTGCCGCAAAGACCGATTTTCATTGCAAATTCTCCCTGCTCCGGGCCGAGCCCGTCTTGCTGATCCGAACTGTTCGTGAGGCCGCGACGTTACGCGCTCAGGGAGTGAGAGGAAAGCCTCGGGCGGACCAAAGTCCGGCGGATCGTGTTAGGATTCGGTTCAATGCGCGGCCCGGATTGGCTGCGCCCTCCGCCAGCAGGAAACCGGATTCATGAGCCAGGTACGCGCGTCGTTTGTCTTCACATAGGTGTATTCGGATAAAATTTTATATTTTCTATTAGAATTTCTCATTTTTGTGAATTTTTCAATTCACTGTCCCTTTCCTGAAATAAATTCTGCCGCACGTGCCTGATGCCTGTAAAGTACTACTAAATCATTTGTGACGCTGGCCCCCGAAGTCGAGGGAGCGATACCGTTCATCCGCCGGGCAACCGATTCGGGCGTGGTGATCGCCATCGGCCACACGGGAGCGACCCCCGAGCAGATTACCGCCGCGGTCGATGCGGGCGCCCGCCTGAGCACGCATCTGGGGAATTTTTGTCGAAGAATTATCGAAGAATTTTTTGCGAATTTTTTTCATCGGAATTTCAAGATTTTTCAGTACATCATTTTGCGAATGTTTTTTTTCATTGGTTGTTATGTAAACCAATAAGAATGAATGGCATTGATGATTAACTTCAACACGATCACACACAATTGTTGTACAAAGGAATTGAAGATGACAACAAATCGTTTCAAAGTAACACCTGTACAAGATTTAAATCGAGAAAATCTTCCGGAAAGCATTCCATTAATTAATATTACGAATGATGTTCCATCACCAGCTCGTCTCCTCCGGCTTCGACCGGGTCAAGCAGAAGGGCAAGGCCAGGAAGAAGAAGAAGAAGAACAAGAACAAGGGCGGGAAGAAGCTCGTCCTGACCGTCGGCTCCCAGGACGAGGCCGTCGTACAGCACCGGCTGCACCTGAAGGGGAACTACGAAGTCGTCTTCGAGTGCACGGTCAACCGCATGACCGAGAGCAGCGACATCGTCTTCGCGGTCGGCAAGGCTGGCGCCCACTTCGGGAGCGCGCCGGTGGAGCTCGGCTCACGGGGGATCAAGAGCGTCAACCCACGTACTCCGGTCGGATTCTCCGAACGAATCACAATCGAGCGACTTAAATTCGCCACGTGCGGGAACCGTTGGACTTCGAACGGATTCGGCGAAATCCCGAAATGGTGAAACTTCAGACCATCCTGCAGTATCACCGTTGATCCATCGATCGCCCTGATCGTGCCGACTTCGGACTCCTTCAGCTGGGCTGGGTTCTTGCCGATCGACGTTTGCGAAGTCTCAGGAATTGCTACAACGTCGCCGACACTCCAATTCAGCGGCGCGCGTTCCACTTCCAGCTGAGCGTCGGACGACTTTGACGGAGTCGACGACGACAGTCTCGAGATTCTGCGTGGGCTGATTCAGCGCCCTGGCAGTTCGCGCATCATTATCATCGTGTCGCATCGGCCCGATCACCGCACCCAATGGGAGGATGTTCCCAACCACCACGGCGTCGAGCTCGGTCCCTTGGAAGACGAGGACGTTGCACGGCTGACCGGTGCACGCCTGGGCGCCGATGAAGTACCCGCGAAGCTGCTCCGTGAAGTCGGCATCAAGTCCGGGGGCAACCCGCTTTACGTCGAGGAGTACATCCAAGCCCGGGCGCGGCGGCGATAGAAGCGCTGCGCGTCGGCCTCGGACGAGAACGCCACAACAACGGCGCCCAACAGCACCAAGCGGGGGAGCGGATGATGGAATAAGAACATGCTTTTGCCTCGGTTTACGTACATTTCCGGCGGGGGGTGCGTCCCGTATTGTAGGTCGCCCCTACCGGTTGGGGCAAATAGCCCCCTGCCCGGGGGAGCCGCGGCCGTAGGCACCTGGCAGGGGTTCCGCTACGATCCGCGGCATGCCCGACGCCCCGCACAATCGACTCGACATCCCGCGACATCAAGACCTTTGCTGCGGCTGTGACCATGGTCCAGGTGCTGAACAACCTCGGCGACTGGGTTTCCGGTCTGGAGAGCATCGACCAGGTGCATGTCGGGTTCCTGCACATCGCGCGAAAGGAGGAGGAGGAGGAGGCAGTGGAATCAAACTTGCACACCCCCTCAAACTCACTCTTCTCCGCGCGTGGCTGGAGGGTTGCCGGTCAGAGTGTGAGTGACCAGTTGCAAGACGCCATCCAGTCTTGCCCGGCCGGCACCGAACTTCAACTCGAGATTGTCCTGAACGACCCCAACGACCTACTCGGCCTCCAGAAAGGCGCGGATACGGTCTCCGGCTTGAGCGATGTTCAGAACACCGTCCAGATGACCGCGGGTGCCCTCGATCTCGACCATCTCGACCGGCGTTCCGTCGGATTTGATGATGGCCCCTGTCTCGCGCACCGCGTTTCCCGGAAAGACTAGATCCTCGTCTGAGTGGATCAACATCACCGGCACATCTATATCCAACAGCCCTTGATACAGCCCTTCCTTGGGGTGGCCCGCGACGAACAGCTGATTGGCCTTGGCCAGATATAGGAACGATTACTGGCGCCTGGGCCTGCCACTGGAGATTCTCGTGGTCGCGCTGAGCGTACCGATGCTGCTGTGGGTCTGGCCGCTGTAGAGGGTCGTCAGGGCGGCAGCGGCAGGCCGGGCAGCCATTTGTGGTAGATGGCGGCGAAGCTGCCATCGGCCTTCATCGCATCGAGCGCCTGTTGCCAGCGCGCCAGCAATCGCGGGTCGGTGTCCTGCGAAAAGGCAATGTAGGAATCACTGTGCAGGAACACCAGCAGTTGCTCCACCTCCCCCACAGCCAGCCCGCCACCGTCCCTCCTGCTCACCACATAAACACAGGTCATCAGCACAGCGGGTCACTACGCACATCGCTGGAAATAAGCTGGTTCATTGTTGAGCTAGTGCATGCCCACGAGAGCATATCATACGGCTCTGCCATCTCCATCAACGTAACAAATATCTCCACCGGAAGCAGCTCGCAGTACGAAAGACCTTGTGCCACTTCATGGCTCATGCGCTTCGCTGCCAGTCGCCGAAGAGCTTCCATCTTTGGAGGCTATTGATTACAACGCCGTTTCCTCCTGGACGTTCACCAACAAGCTCCATATCATTTCTGAACTGATAAAACTTCCCAAAATTAGGTATAAATAAAGTTTTTCTATCTTAAGCGTCACTAGATAAATACCTAGTGCCTGCTCCCTTCAACCCTCATTACCGAATGTTTTGCAAATTCCGTAATGGACTTTTAGTTAAATTTTGTCTATTTGTTCCTTATAAAAATAGATGGCATTAATGCATCATTCAGGAAACGGAAGGTCCCGTTATAGTCAGGATTTAAAGACAGACTGAAAAAATATTTACGATTACTCTTGAACGATGCTGTATATAAAATACACGGGTATGAGTGGCAATGGAATAACGGTCTTTAGTGTCCAAAGCGCTGACCGGCACCTGACCTTTGTCAGCGCGGTATTGGTCGAATTGGGACACCAGCGCCTGGTGTTTGGCATGGCGTTTGCTCAGATACCCCAGTTCGGTTTTGTTGTAGGTTCCGCGACCGGGGGCAATGACAACGGCGGTTTGTTTCATGATGCGTTCCAGAACTCTCGGGCGGCCTGTGTGATACTGTCAGCCGATGGCATTGTGGCGGCATAGGCCGGGCCAGTGGCAATGAAGCTGTCTTCACTAAACGAAAATGCAAACAACTTCAATCATCAGCTCTGGAGCATCACAAGGAAAAATCTTTAGATTGCTCCAAACTACAATTTAAGGTAATTTAGGACATTAGTTTGATTGTATTTCCAAAACTCCTGATGCAATGTAAAGTGAGTGCTTAGTCATATTTGAAGGACCATAGAAACTTTTCGAAGGTTGCTGGATGTCAACTAGTGCATTCTTGGTCCCAAACGCACTCCTTACTATAGGCAATATTCATGTCACATTTGCATATGCTTTATAAGAAATCGAGATGATCGGGTTCTCTGATTCAATGACTTTTAGGGGGTGTTTCTCCCTATTTTCTAAAACGAGACAAATTTTCTCAGGCTCGTAACCTTTTATGGGTAAGATTAAACTTCATGAAACTTATATATTTTGAATTAGAATAATAAACTGATTCTTTTGGTATATCTATTGGCATAGAAATGCCATTTTTAGAGTTTCGGTAACTATTGAGCCGAATCACTTCTTACTTACAGTTCGTTACCACGAACTGTTTGATTAAACATTAATAGTAAGAAATACGGGTGAAAAGCTGTTCCTTACACGCCAAAGCTATTTAAAAAAAAAAAACAATGGATTTTTGACCGAAAACTTGTATTGTAAGTGTTTTATTGTTTATTATTTTCTTTGCTGAAGACGGCCCTTACATATAGGGTCGAAATATTCAAATAGGTTTTGTTGGTTCACTGTTTTGGGAAAAAAGTCCTCATTATTCTCTTTTCTGTAGTTGTATAATTTTGTCCCAATTTTTCAGTAACGACTCTTGAAAAACAAGAGTCGTTTATTTAGAACAATAAGAAGATTTTTTTGAAGGAATAAAAAACTTGAGTGGGCCGAGCGTCCTGTCGCTCGGCTCGACCGGGCGGCTGGTGGCGACGGGCCTTGTCAAACAGGTCCACGCGGCCGAGACCGACAGGACACTCTCTCTGACAAACCCAGTCGACGAGAATGGCCGACCGCGAAAGGTCACCGACTCGGCCCGAGCAGAACGCGAGGACTACATCGTGCGGCAGATGCTCAAACAGAAGACGAACGCCGTCATCGTCCTTGGCGGAGCCCACGACCTGACAGACAATGTGAAACGGCTCGGCGGTGGTGTCGGACTGATCGTCGTGACCACTCGAAATTTTTAAAAAATGGTCGGGATGATAAAAAAAAATATTCTGTCAAAGCCAAACCAAAAGTTTCCAAAAGTTTTCCAAATTTGAGTGCATCATCTATGGAATTGCAAAGTTTAATACGTCCGCAAAGACCAGGACTGCTAACTATGGTAAGTGTTTCGGCAATTTTTAACCCTCTTCAAGGAAAATATAAAATAATTCGATGGAAGTCCTTTGAAAAGCTAAAGAGAGAGGTGAACAAAGAGGAAGAAAAATAAATATCACCGGCATATACTTTCTTGGAATAACGTGTTGTTAGGTCATAGGCTTTGGTTGCTGCCTAATAGGGAATGTTTTCTAAGAAATAGAGGTGTCTGTTACGTAATAGGGAGGGTTTACTTTTAATTGCTACATCATAGAGAATGATTTCTAAACGAAATGAGTTAATTGCTTATTAGTTTCTTTTTAAAAAACCTTCAGGGGCTCTCGCCAAATCGGAATTTCTTTGGTTGTTACGCCATATGGTTTATATGTTATGTAATATGGAGTGTAAGAGTCAGTTAGTCAATATGCAAACGTTACCTAACAGCTTCCTTAAAAAAAGATCTGACCGGCCGTCCAGTTTCCGCTGCTGCGTAGTTCGCCGCGTTCAGCAGCCGCCTGAATGCGCGCAACCTCTTCGAGCACCTCGGGGATTGATTCGCACCGAAGCTGGCGACGACGGGCCTGACGAGTGTCTATGGGAGCATTCATCGATCTCACCTACTGCACGTCTCCAAGTGCAGGGATTATAGCCGGTTCCGCTCGGTCGGCGATCCGCTCTCCGCCGCCGGTTGGATTGAAGATCAGCAGCTGAGATACTGGGCAAGCTCCACAGCCAAGGGTTGCGGGGAGTCATATGTAATTTTAAATGCTTAGAAATTATTTATTGTCAGCTGGTTCTCTGAGGTAGCCCCTGGATCAAAGAAAGTGAACAAAAAAAAGCATTAGGACGAATGATACAGAAGGAATAGCAGAAAAAGATACAAAAAAGGTTGTAAACTGGAAACAAAGGTATTCTTATTATATTTCAAGTTTAAATTTCTTTTTGATTTATTTGATCAACGAAACTGAGCAAAAAAACAAAAACATTAAGACGAATGAAACATAAGGACGAAATAACAGGAACCGAAAAAAAAGAAAACAACGCTGGATACAGCGAGCTTTGCGTGGCTGGTGGCGTCGAGTCGATCTCGCGGGTGCCGCTGCTGGCAGATCGCGGCCCTTTGTTTGAAGATCCCGAAGTCACGGCCAAAACAGGCGGCCTCTTTATGGGCGTCTCTGCCGACTTGATCGCCAGCATGCATGGCTATCAGCGCGACGTCCTCGACGCCTACGCTGTTCAGTCCCATCATCGCGCCGCCCACGCCCGGGACAGCGGCTACTTTGCGCCGTCGCTGATCCCGGTGGTCGATGGCCAGGGCGACGTCTTGCATTGAGCCGCTGGCAACAGAAGCCGTTTGGATTGCGCTTTCGAAAGTCGCTCGAGCGCACCAAGAGCAACATTGGCATCCGTTCGAGTGATCAGTTTTAAAGACCCCGGTGCCAGCTTGAGCGTTTCGGTTGTAAACCGATCGGGGCAACCCATCCGGCTCCACTGAACCAATCCCGTTCGGATTCGCTGGGGATGTGCAAGCGGATCGACCGCTTGAATCGAACCATCGCCGGCGCGCAATAGCCGACCGGCAACCAACGGGATCAGGCTGGCGCCGCGAGGTTTTCCCACAGTTGATCCTTTGGTGTCTGAAAAAGATCAAATTCTGCCCAAATTGTCTAAGTCACTATCTATTTTTGATTTTTAAGGCGCTCATTCCAGCGCCTTGCTGCTTCCTGCAAAACTTCATTATCTATAAGAGGAGCTAATACTAGCTCCTCGCATTCGTAGCAGGACAGTGTGTCCCCATACCTAGCTTCAACCCATTCACTATCATCTAAAGGGTTAATGCTAAAATAAAGATCATAGTATCTGCCATCCCAGCTAAATCCTCCAAGAAAGGTGTGATCCCCCTCTGTCCAATAGGTTGCCTTTACTTCTTTGTTTTCCCTAAAATCCCTAATGTGAGGGTTTATTCCTGAGCCAATAAAATCGGGCAGTCCTGACTCTGAGGACAGTTCTTCTCCAGTTAAAATAACTATCTTGCTAGACTGTTCTATCCACTGGGCGACTGTTGCCGCGACATCCATTTCCATTAGATATGGATTATACAGTTTTCGCTGCAATCCCGCAATGAAATTTGCTCAATTTAGCTAAAATACAAGCATATATTTAGACAATATTAGATTTAGGTAAACTATACAAAAATCGGCGCGAGCTCGCCGGCCGCTTCCGCATGGGGCCGCGCGCCAGACCGATCTCCTCGACGCAGCGCCAAACCGGCCCGCAGCAGGTGGTACTGCACGGCGTCGGCCGCGTCGGCGTCACCGATCGCGGCTTCGAGCTGGGTCAGGAGCTCTGTCGCCTCGTCCAGCGCCCCTTTGCGCAACCGGCAGCAGGCGAGATGCATGCGCAACCGCATCGCGCTGCGTTGATCACCACTGATCGCGCACAGCTGCAGAGCGCGTTCGAACCTGCGCACCGCCTCGTCGAGCTCCCCAACGCGCCCCGGACTGGCCGGCGTATCGTGGATCGGAGTAGCCCTGGCCGTGACTCTGCGCCGGAGGGTTCCACCGATTGCCACCGGTGGAGGGTTCGTGACGCTCCCCAGCGTACGGGCTGTGCGGCGGGGGCGACCCATCCCAACGCGGATACGGTTCTCCGCCGCCGTCTTGCAGGTGCGGCGCGGGCAGTTCTCCGGTCACCAATTCTGCAACCGGCTGCGGCAGCGGTGTCTGAATCTGGTTGTACGCCGCCGGCCCGACCGCGTGCTGCTGGGACCGCCCGTCGATGAGGATATTTAAGTGCATTGGCCCGCTGTGCCACGGCAATCTTGCCGAAATCTTCCCGCTTCGCGCCGTATTTGCGCATGTAATGATCGGTCATCAACGCAAAACTGGCACTGGGACCGCCTGATCCATAGGGATAGGATGCATCCTGGGCAAAACGGCTGAAACTCGTCAGCATATTGCGAAAACTGTCCACATGATTAGCATCCCCCGAAACACAAGCGACAATCGACGCATCACCGCTCTGAACAGCCCGAGCTGCTCTCCGAAGCGCAACCACACCGCTGGCCCGCTACTGGCGGGCAGCAGGTTTGGAACTTTTTGCATACCTGCCTCCCCCCCCCCCCTTCCTTAACACTTAAATATATTACCCAAATCATATACTTCCCATGAGGGTTTATGGTGCTTGATTTTGTCACAGTTGGTTCAGTTTACAGGCACACAGTTTTAAGCAGGAGTGATGCAAATGACTTAAAGTGAATATGGCAATTTTTAAAACATTTGTAAATTACTTTTTTAACTGGGTCATGATTGTATAACGCCTCTAGATTGTATAACTTTGACAAAATGGAACTATAGCCGGTGACCGTATCCGCGCTTATATTCAAGATGTACGCCGTGAGAAAAGCGGTCCGCAAATCTTCCTGTCTCGTACGCATCCGGATTTCCTGATCCGCCTGTTCGCACAGGAAGTGCCAGAGATCTACGATGGCATTATCCATATTAAAGCGGCTGCGCGTGATCCCGGGTCTCGTGCAAAAATCGCCGTATTTACTGAGGATGCCAGTGTAAACCCTGTGCTGTCTTGTGTAGGTGTGCGTGGTAGCCGTGTACAGGCCGTTGTAAACGAACTGCAAGGTGAAAAGATCGAAGGACTCCATCGCGCCTTCCTCGTCCTCGTTGTACTGCAGGGCGATGCCCAGCTGCGTGTGCACCGCGGCGATCATCTGGGCGTGACGCTTGTCCTCGCCGATCAGGTCGAGGGCGGTCTTGTAGTGACGGATCGAGTCGCGCAGCTTCTTGGCCGCCGCCTTCTCGTCCGTGGCCTGCGTCTTCTGGTAGAGCGAGAAGGTCACGCGACCCTGCAGGAACTTGACGCCCGGATCGGAGGGACGCACCTCGGCGGCCTTCTCGATCGCGGGGCCGGCCGCTTCGGGGTCCGGCCATTGGATGAGAGGAGATGTAGTCAACGGCATCTGCAATACTGGCAATCTTGTCCGCTTCTTGATCAGGGATCTCAATCGCAAATTCGTCTTCAATTGCCATGACAACTTCAACGATATCCAAACTATCCAAACCCAAATCCTCAGCGAATTTAACTTCGGGTGATACCTTGGATGGGTCGACCTGGTCAAAGTTCTTTACCACCGTCAAGATACGATCCTGCACCTCCGAGGCATCCAAAAATACCTTTCATCCAAGAAAACGACAAAGAAAAACTATTGGCGTGAGTCTTTGCTGCCAAACGTTTGCTTTGAAAGATGAACCAGGTCAACTGGTTTCATATGTTTTACTCTCTGATCCTCATCGAAATCCATTACTCTTTGCTCCACACTATGTTCCATCCATCTGACCCTTTGTGTGTACTTGCGGGTTATTTCACCTTATGTTCCACAATCATTTTTCTTTGGTCATTTAATGATCAGTATAACTGACTAATACTTTCAAGTTATTAAACATAATGAAAATTTTGCCATCCCAACAAATCCTAGAGATAGTGAACGGCCCAAAATTTATAAAACAACGGGAGACTGTGGACCGCTCGAACAGAATACTAAACCCCAACAGAGGCTAGTAATGGCACGGTGCCACATATGCAGACACCACAAGACTTTACAATGGTGGCAGCTACAGACTAAGAGTACTGTCGGGACATAGCAGTGAATCTAACACGTCTTTAAGACTATATGAATCTGTATACCCCTAGAACATCTTATTTATTTTATGTGTTCTTTTGAGGCTAATATTATTGCGGAAATTAAAAAGGAATAAAAGAAGTTTTGTTCCGATAGGTTGAATCATATTTTTCGGGTTTGTAACTTGCAGCCCCTTTTCCGGGGACAGTGAGGGAGTAAGTCACCCCCAAAGACATAGTAATTAGGTATTTTGACTAAGCTGAACAAAATGGCTATCTCAAAATTTTTTATCCGGTGACTTTTGGAAAAAATGAGCGTGGGAAGAGGCTTAGGTGCCCTCCGATTTTTTTTGGTCACTTACAAAGGGCACTAGAACTTTTAATTTCCGTCAGAATGAGCCCTTCCTCAACATTCTAAAAGCACTGGGTTGACACGATCACCCCTTGGGAAAAAACAACAAATAAAAAACAGGGAAGACACATCGGTGAGTGTGGTTTTCAGATCCAGGTCCAGTTTGTTTTCAATCAGGATGCGTAATACACCAAGCGCCGCCCGGCGCAGGGCAAACGGGTCCTTGTCGCCGGTCGGCTTCTGTCCGGTACTGAAGATGCCGAACAGCGTTTCCAGTTTGTCGGCGAGGGCCAGCGCAATACCGGTCGACGTTTGCGGCAGGGCGTCACCGGCAAACCGTGGCAGGTAGTGCGATTCGATGGCATCGGCCACTTCCGTTTCCAGCCCGTCGTTCAGCGCATAATCGACGACGTCCACTTCGTGGTCGACGACGACGTCCTTCGCCGCGTGCTCGCCGCGCGCTACACGCCGGGGCTACGGATTCGCGCCTTCCCCCATCCGGCGCTCACGCGCCTCGATCCCGGCGCCGTGACGCGGATCGTCGGGCTCACCCGCGACACGAAGGAGATCGTCGACATCCAGCGCTTGACGTCGATCGAGATGCTGGCGCCCTGGGCGCTGCTCACGGCGCGCAACGGCCGACGCATCGCCGAGACCCCGCAGCTCGGCCGGCTCCGCGACCGATTCGCCGATCCATCAATATCACTATTCTGCCACCTTTTCGTAAACATCCAAAATTGTCAAAGCGATCAGTGATTAATGAATCTTTGCGCATAGATAAATGATTTTTATATGTTTATAAATAAATCATTCGTAAAAGGAACTAATATAACCATTTTTTTTTTCGGCATCCTGAATCTTTTATTCTTTTGTTCCGGGCTAATAATAAAACATGTGGCCCCCGCAATATTTTTGTTTAGGCTGAGCACAAGTATTCAGACTCTGAGCCGATCGGAAAAATAGTTCTATAGTAAATTTCGGGGGAGGGACGACTCTTTATGCTCAAGTATTTATTTAAAGAATTTTAAACAAATCTTGTTATTCTAATTAAACAGCCATTGTGTTTCAGGAATCGTTCTTAAAGAATTAGGACAAAAAATACAAACTCCAAAAACTCCTACCGCAAAGAGCAAGGTCTTGTGGAAGGAACAATTCCTTTCATATACTTGAGATTTTTCTTTTTAAAGTTCTGATGTTGCTCCTTACTTTCTGTTGAATAAAGCTTGTTTTTTAAATTTGATTTCTGATCGTTTTTCAATAATATCGGGAAATCCAGCCGTGACAGCGCCACCGTCAGGCAACACCAAACGACGGGAATCAAGGCGAGAAAGGCTGGATTGACATCTCTCATGGATCGTCATGCCCAACATCCTTGGCGGCAAACCGCCGCCAAGATCGTTTTTGTTTAGTGATTTTCGAATTTGGCGAAAATCATTTTACCAGCGTTGGTCTGAAGCGTGCTCGTCACACGAACATCCAGCTCTTGGCCGATTCGGTTGCGGCCTCCTTCGATCACGACCATCGTTCCATCATCCAGGTATCCGATTCCCTGTTCGGGACCTTCAGATGGTATTCTTGGTAAAAAAACTGTACGTGAAATAAATAAGTCAGCTCAAACTCGCATCACTCAAATAGAACTCAATCTCGAACGCGCTAAGCAGCTATCCGAATTACAAGACGAGCGATATATTCTAGTGAATGTCCCTGAATATAAATTATATATCATTGAAAATGGAAAAGCCGTTTACGAAACGCGCGTAATAGTAGGCAAAAAGAAAAATAGAACGCCCGTCCTATCCTCTGAAATTTCTAAATTCGTATTAAATCCATATTGGAATGTTCCCACTTCGATTAGTATTAGTTAAAAAAAGCGAACTTTTAAACTGATGACCTAATATTTACATTACATTTGAGCAATAGCAATAGAAGTATTTCCATGTAGTTCATTGTATACATATCTGAATATATGAATCTTGAATATACTACCTCAAAAACAGACGACTCATCTTGTGGGCTCCAAAGCTTTTCGTATATCAACTCATCAGAATTCATTAAATCTTACGTCACAAATACAATGTAAACATAATAGAAAGCATTAAAATTTACAAATTTAGAAAAACACAAGCGATAATTGCGTAAGCCTAAACGTGATATTGGCTCTCCGCCGTGGCTGCGCTCTGCTGTTGCTGTTGCTGCCCTTCGCTATGTGTAGCTTTTGTTTTTGTTTTTTTGTGTGGTCTCCCGGGAAAACGAACTAAACTGAAAAAAGAAGGAGCTCATCCCCTTATTATTTCTTTCATGGCTTTTGTCTTTCACAAAGAAGAAGATGATGTTCACGTACTGAATATCGTATTACACATCATCATATATGATATATGATTGTTATATCTATACATATATTATATTCTTTTGCCGGAAAGGAATAAGAAGGGGACGGCTTGCCGGAGCGATCACTTTCACCTTGGATGGCGCGCGCGATGAGCTCTTTGCCGGCACCGCTTTCGCCTTCGATAAGAACGGGAATGTTGGAATCCGCCGCGCGGCGGCCGAGAGAGATCACGCGCTCCATCACATCGCCGTTGGCGATCAAGTCACCGAAGGTCAACGTCCCGTCGGACTTCTTCTTGATGCGCGTAATTTCGCCCGCAAGCGCTTCAATCTTCAATGCGGTGTTGATCGAAACTTCGAGGCGCTCTGGCGAGGCCGGCTTGACAACGAAGTCCAAAAAAGCTTCAATGTCTATTTCAAAAGAAAAAGACTTGTACATTCAATTATTACTGTACTTTTCAAAGTAGTCTGATGGCGTGCAACGGCCAGCCCCGTAGGGTCAACACACCCAAACACGCTCCTCCTCGAACCCTACCTGTTCAAAGCTTTACTATTTCTTCCGTTCCATGAATTAGTAATTTCCCTTACGTCCCTTCTTATAGCTTCTTCTCACCCAATTGGGAAAGACCCGTTTTGCGTTTGCCCCGGACCGATTGTTCGACAGCTGTTTTCGGTGATCAGCCATCTACAAAATGCATCTGAATAATTTCGTGATGCAAAGTAATGATTGTCGTTAAGATAGCATAAAACAAGCGGAATTTCGATTGCACTCCCCACAAATGTGACGAAGAGAAGATAGAAAACCATCTGATGAGAATAATGTCGTTGACGAAATTCAGGTAATCGTAGGAAATAGTAAAAGAGCACAAGACTACACAATAACGATGGAATATATAAGAGTAAGAATACATAGAAAAACACGCCTGTTGATATTGACTCAGTCATTATATCGGGATCAGTACTGGAATTCGAATCAGGAAATGTACAGGCATTTCAAATCTCAGAAGTTATTTTACAAGAAAAAATAATAATAGATAAACTTTTAAATGAGTGGGAATAAAGCAGAAATCTTCTATGAAAGACTTAGACATGTATTTATTTAAGCACATTGACATTAAAAAAACAAACAGAATGTAGAGTGTCCAAACAGAGTATAGGAGTTCAGATAGGAAAAGAGTTTTCCTATTCCATTTATTTAACCAAAAAGTGGATATGTTCCATTTTTTTTACATTCGGTGTCAAGGGTGGGGGCTGGTCAAGTTGCACAGAGCAACGTATCGCCTATACCGAAATAGAAACCAAACCTGCTCCGCTTAACACCATTTTATGGACTGCAAATGTGGAAACGGCCAATTCGTTTTTAATCGGTTACTATTCTCTGTTCGACACGAAACCCATAACGTTTGAAACGCATCCAAAAAATCATGATTTGTTGGGTGCATTGGCCGCAAACGATAAAATAAAGAGACTGATACGACTTACCAATGGTTTTTATACGCTCACCGAAAAAGACGGCGATCTGTATTTTAATGATCTTCGATTCGGGACACTTGGCGCCGTCGCAAGAAATCCGGTACGGCCCGGATGACCGCCACCACCGGATCCCGCGGAGGCCAGCTCGTCCTGCGTGCCGAGAACGTGAGCTTCGGCTTCGGGGAAGAGACGCTGATCCGGGACTTCTCCGTGGAAGTCACGCGCGGGGAGAAGATCGCTCTCATCGGTCCCAACGGCGTGGGCAAGACCACCCTCCTGCGCGTCCTCCTGGGAGAGCTCACTCCGCGGTCGGGTACGGTGAAGACCGGCGTGGGCCTGGAGATCTCCTACCTCGATCAACTCCACGAGGACCAGACTTTTCTAATTCATCTAAATTTACAGTCCCATCTTCACTATTAAAAGCAACTGAAATTATCTCTACCCCTTGAGGTGAAGTAAGGGTATTGACTACTTCGCAATACAGCGGATTCACGTTTGCTGGCACATATATTTTGGTAGTTTTTTGTTTGCTTTTAATGCGGACTGCCATTAATATCGCCTCTGCCAAAGCGGTGGCGCCATCGTACATTGAAGCATTTGCGACACTAAGTCCAAATAAATTTGCAATCATCGTCTGAAATTCGAACAATAATTGCAATGTCCGATGGTGATTTTAATAAGCTCAGAGTTTTTGCAAGCCTACCGTCAATATTAAAGCGTATACCCCCTTCCACTTCCTTCAAGTTCACCGTCCACCATAGGAGACAAAATCTCGCAGTTGAACCACACCCTATTTCAATAGCCCCGTGTATTGCGTCATTTAGTTGCATATGATTTGAAAATGACGTCTTAGCAAAGCAGAAAGTACACCCTTTAAATTACCATTATTGAAACATCATACAGGAAAATTGTAACCCCCCTCACTGAACAACAATAAAAAATCACTTTTTTACCACAAATATAATTGAGCAAGCGTTTTCTTTTTTCTTTTTAGTTTTGTTATTACACATATAATGTAATTGTCGTTTACTTGAATACGATTGTGATAAATTTTATCACAATCACACGTATATCATCAACCTAATATCCAAAATGGTTTTTATGTGAAAGAAAAGGAGAATAAACAGTATAAATACCTAATCTTGTAATATCTTCTTTGACTAGCTTAATCTTCTTCTTCAATTCATCAAGATATGTTGCACGCTCATTAAAAACTGAGTGCATTCCGCTCATTAATTGTTTAGGTTCGGCTTCAACGGCGGCTCGCAGCTGGCGATGGGCACCGTGGGTGACGTGGCCGACATCTCGCGCATCTTCGCCAACACCAATGCGTCGGCCGCGGCCGGTGCGGTGGCCGCGCTGGTGCTGACCCAGCTGCTGTTCAAGAAGCCCGACCTCACCATGATCCTTAACGGCGCCCTGGGCGGTCTGGTGGCGATCACCGCCGAGCCGCTGACGCCCTCGCTGGGCATGGCGACGCTGATCGGCGCGGTGGGCGGCATCATCGTGGTCTTCGCGGTGCCGATGCTGGACGCCTTGGTAGCCGATTTCATATGAAACAATTTCCTCAGGCTTGAGATTTGAGGATCCACTTAATGTGCCAGAAGTCCCCCCAAATAATCTAGACATGGAGTCCGTATTGGTTTCAAAAATAGTGGGAGGGCGAAATGCTATAGCAATGGTTCCACGAACCGTGTGGTTGGGTAGAAATCGGTAAATCAAGGCAACACGCGGACTATAGGTGGGATTGATTTCCGTATGAAGATCTACTCGAATCCCACCCGTGGCGGTAAGTTTGGAGGTAGCCTGCCACTCATTCTGTACGTTCGATCAAACGCGCGTGTTTTGTGCATGATGAGAACCGTTTGATCATGCCAGCTTACGGGGTTTCGACGGGCAGTTTAAATGTGTTGCACGATGCATTTCGCCCTGTGCTTGACCGACAGCAAATCAAAGTGGCGGTGTTGGGCAAAGATCAAATTTATCCGGTTTCGTGTAAGTATTTGGTTGGGCGCTAGGTCGGTCTGAAAATCGATATAGCGATCGTTAAGACCAGTATAAGACAGACAAACCATGTTAAAACGATACGAAGTCGAGCGTATGCGGCAGGTACAGAGTAGCAATGAAAAAAAACACGGCAATTTTAGGTTGTTTTTTTTTTTCTTTAAGCTACGAATTGGTATGGAATTGGTTCGACGATTTGTGGTTTATTGCCTTGTGTTCGAACCAAATGTTGTTTACGTGGACCTTGAGGCTAAAAATGTTGGAAGAAGAAAATATATTAGATGAATATTGATTGCAAAAGTAATTACTTGTCGTTTGATGCTGGAGAGTGGTACAGGTTTACCGGATTCTTTTGCTGTTCGTTTCAATTGTTCGTTAAGTTTGACACGATTAAGAAAAACCAGGAGAGCGAAGGGAAAACCACATCTAAAATGACGCAAGCACTCAATCGCCAGCGCCAAACAAATCATGCAAGAATTGTGAATTCAGTCAATAGGTTGCTCGCGATTTTCCGAAACACCTCCTGTTGCAAAATCTCGCGGCATTGCGGCGAACGCTCGGAATGACCGCACTCCAGCACACCATAACCGAGCGCGCTAAATGCGCCTCCGAGCCGAACGACGCGCAGTCCAGAGGGGCGTGCCGTCAGCTTGGTTCATTTTCTGCGCATGTGGCACGGGCACCCCGCAAAACGACCCGTTTCAGGCGCCCCATTTAACATCGGTAACACTATTCAAGCAGTGGCGGCAATAGGAAATCCTGAGCGTTTCTTCAGTTCGTTAGAAACTCTGCCATATCCGTTGCAGCGATTTGAGTATCCCGACCACTATGAGTTTCAACCGAGCGATTTTAGTGATGATGTGTTTGATGCGAATCAGCCAATCGTTATGACCGAGAAAGATGCGGTGAAGTGTCGTGATTTCGCTACATCTAATATGTGGTCAGTTCAGATCGAAGTAGATCTTCCTCCTGCCTTCCTCGTATCTCAAGAATTGACTTGGGTATTAAGTTGAATCTTTCAGAGTATACTAAAAAGAGAAAATCTATGGACAAAAAGGTAACATATGCATGTCAATACTTGCACTTATACCACCGCTACTTTTCCTTATCATCTCAAATCAGCTTAACATCTCAAAATGTAGCTTAGGCATCATGAAAGCAATGTTCAACTGACCAAAAACCAAAACTACACCTTCACCGCAACTACTTTTACTACCACCGAAACTACTGTGATAGCAGTACTACTAAGGCTAAGTCTGAGAAGGTAAAAACAGGATTAATCGTTGTTAATAGTATTTAGACTCTAGATAGGCTTTGGAGACCTGAGACAAGGGAGAGGCTATTTTTAAATGATTCCCTAAAAAGTAGATTTTTTTACAAAATTAGCTCTCACTAAAACAGGGTCTTCAGTATCCGAGTCCATTCTCTTTGGGATCCAAATTCAGATTAGCAGTTAGCTAATTTGGGCAGCCAAAGACATCTAAATTCGGTATAACAGCTCATAAATTCTGGTTACCTCTTGTCCCGAATGGTTCCAATTCCGGAATCAGACCAAAATTAGGGCGGTTTTATAAAGGGTAGAGGATGTGTCGACCAAATTTTTACCCTTAGGCTATTGACTTTCAAGTACCTGAGTAAAAACTTGTGGTCCTCAATTTTATTTATTATGAGCAAGCGTTAGATTCTGTCGAAAGAACAGCCTTAGCGAAGGTCTTATCATTGTATGGTATACCAGATAAATACACTAAAGTTATTAGTACTATGTATGAGACTAATACTGTTGCAGTTAAGGTAGGATATGAGGCTAGCACCTGGTTTTGTGTTAAATCAGGATTTAAGCAGGATTTTGCCTCGAAGGCTGGTACTTGACCGACGACCCCGCAGATCTCGAAAAGTGGCGCTTTCCGAGCGTTTCACTTCAGAGCGGCGAGTTCGTGCTCGTGTTCGCGTCGGGAAAAGACCGTTCGGACGGAGAGCTTCACGCCAATTTCCGGCTGACCTCGGGCGGCGGATACCTGGCTCTGGTTCACCCCGACGGCGCGACGATCGTTAGCGAGTTCGCACCGTATCCCCCGCAGCTTCGTGACGTGTCCTTCGGAGTCGGAACCCGCGTCAGCCCCGACAAGCTGATCGATCGCGTATCAACGCCAAGCCGACGGCAGTTGGCAGTTTGGTCGCTTAAATCCGTAAATGCGTTTTATCGATTCCCACTGTCACCTTGATTTTAGCGAATTTGATGAAACTCGCACAGAGCTCATCACAGCATGCAAGCAAGAAGGGATCGAGCATTTTATTGTGCCGGGCGTGAGCTTGGCACAATCTACAAAACTATTATCGTTTGCTAAATCAGAGCCAAGTATTTCAATTGCTTTAGGCTTACATCCTTATTTTTTATCTGAACACCAAACTCATCATCTCGCTGAACTGGACGGTGACCGGGCCGACGTGGCCCGGGCCGGAGAACGAGCAGCACCCGATCAGCGCGCCTCCGCCGACCAGCCCGAGGAGGAACCATCCCAGGCGTTTCAACCAGCGGTGCTTCTTCAAGGGGGCGCGTTTGCGCTGGCGCGGCGTCGGATCGACCACGCCCACGTCATAGCGGGGACGACCTCGCGGGTCATCGCCCTCGGCGTCACACGTCCGAGTCGTCGCCGAGACAGAGGAAGACGGACATGTGGCAGGCCTGACAGGTGGAGCCCCAGCAGGGGTGATGGCTCACCCATCGTTCGGCGCGAAATCCCGGTCCTGATCGACCATACCGACATGACGACCCTGCTTTACTATCAGGGTTACCGTCGCCAAGATTTTGCAGTCTGACACGATCGGCGGAGAGCAGAAAATGACAGCGGAAACCGGCCAGGCAGCGCTTGGCAGAGCCACCTTGAATTACCGGCTGGACGGCCCGGAAGACGCGCCGGTCGTGATGTTCAGCCACTCCCTGGCCTCCAGCATGTACATGTGGGAACTGCAGGTGCCGGCCTTCGCCGAACGCTACAGAATCCTGCGCTAGATCACACGATGGAATTTCAAGCCGTTATAGAAACCCTCTCGGGCCAGTTTCTTTGCACGTTTGACGTGGTTCGGCGCAAGATCCGCGCGCAGTTTGATCACGACTCGTCCCGATTTCAAATCGAGATAGAGCAAATTCTCCAGCTCTTTGGCCGTAGGCTTAGCCTGCGCGTCCGTTAGCGCAAACAGGCAGAATGCGAGCGTCGCAAGCGACATGATGACAGGTCTCATGGTGAGTCCTCCGAATTGCGTGAGAGAAGTCGAAGATCGGGGCTAGGCGGTAAACTTGCAGATTTCATCTTTTAAGTTCTTTATTCTGTCTGAAGCAGTGGTGCCAATTAAGAAGGGGCCAAGGGCATTGGCCCTCATTTTTCATACTGACATGAGCAAGAACTCTCAGCTTTAATCCTTTTGCGTTGCGCATAAATCTTAGCAAATGTCCAGTTTTCATTGAAATTTTTTACTTTTTAATGAAATCTCTAAACGCTACAATCTTAATGGCGCTAGTAGTTTTTAACCCCTATTTTTCCATTGTAAATTGCTGAAGATCTAGTTCCTGTAAGTCTCCGAATCACTTTGGATTATGAGAATTCTCGATGGTGCTATCAAAATCATATGTGGTATTATAAAAGTTTTGCCAAGTATTACCAAAATCTTGTGTGGTATTTTCAAAATCTTGTCTGACATTATCAAACATTCTGCATTGTGTTATCATAGTCTTGCCGGGTATTATCAAATCTTGTCTAATATTATCAAAATCTTGTCAGTTATTATGAGAATCCTCTCTGGTATTACAAAAAAAATTTTATGGTATTATCGAAATCTTGCATAACAAAATTATAAGTGGAAATATCAAAATCTTATCTGATGCTATAAAATCCTTTTAGGATCATATAACCTTCGTTAATAAAAGAAATCAAAGCCTCCTGCTCGGATTTTGAAAACGTTTTGTATTCCGGATGATTGAGCAATTGAGTGAAGGCGTCAGAACGATCTAACCACGGCTTTTTACCGCTTCCGGGATAAAAATGATGAAATCCCAGGGGCAAAAGAACAGAACGCCGCAAACCGTACTGAAGATACATCGTCCGGTTGTGTTTTAACTTTTGCCAGTTCAGCAAATTGTTGAGAACATAAACCAATTTGAGTTGACGCAAAAACAACTCTAATGATTTCTTGATCTCTAGAACCAAGGTATTCATGTACTGGACCTCTTGATAAAACACATTTACATATGGTGTGCGACCCTCCTCAGCTTCGATTCGTGACATTAACTCTTCGATGTCAACAACACATGCCTCATCTGATAATTGGTCTTTGATTTCCTCAATCATCACAGCTGCCCGATCTTCCACTGATCCACCTTGTGAGCCTCCAGCACTCCCAACCGTGCGTGGTTGTAATTCCCCAACAGTCCTATAGAGGGTTTCACTCTGCTCTGTTCGGAATCCTCTCCTTCGATTCTTCAAGTAGTATGCGGAAAGTGAAGATCGGTCTACGTAGAACCTGTTTGGTCGGAAGCCCTATTGCTCCTCATGTAAATGCAGGCCTGATTGATACTCCTGTAGATGCTCCTCATGTAGATGCAGGCCTGATTGATGCTCCTGTAGATGCTCCTCATTTAGATACAGGCCTGATTGATGCTCCTCATGTAGATGCAAGCATGAGGCAGTTTATATCTTATCAAGGTTATTACGCAGAAAGACTTCCCGCACATTAAAAGGAAATTGACTCCTCCACAAACCAACGGTATTGATAGCAGCGTAGCCTTTTTGCTTCCGCAAAGCCCGCCAAGCGATTTTGAGATAATGGCTGTACATCAGCAGGTGACTTGTTTGGTTGGTATAATCGTAGGTGCGCCCCGTACCGAACACGCAGAGATCGAGCACGTCTTTCCAGTACAAGCGGTGCGCAATCCGTCTTCCGAACTGCTCCACGCGGAGCGCAAAGACTTCATCGAGGCTGTCCACTAGTTCCATGTCGCCCGCTGCCAACCGCCACTGCAGCAGGCGTCGAGCCAGCTTAGGAGGAGGTTTTTTGGTTTTATTTACTTTCATCAGGTAACAAAGCTAGACCATCAACATGGGTTAAACATATGCACCACTTGCTTTTACTATAGAAAATAATTCAGGCAAAGGATAATTTCTATTTATATTAAGTTTAAGTTTCAGCCTCACTTTTATTATCTTTTTTTATCAATTTCCTAAAAGAATAAAAGTTGAAAAAGGCTTGTCTCGAGAAACGCAATGATCTACTGCCACAAATAATTTGTGGGTTTACACAAGTAGTCTTTCCTCCTAACCTCCATTATGCAAATAGCCAAGTCGCAAACCGAAATCAACCACATCTACGTCAAGGAAGCCGAACGCTTACGACCGGATCAATCCAATCTACCACCCGTCGATTTTGAAGAATTGGAAGGCTGGATCGCACAGCAATTAGCAGCGTTCAATGCCAGAAAGTGACACAGCATCTAATTCAGTCCGCCCGTAACACGGGCGAGGGTTACGCGCTGCGTCTTCTATAGAAAACCCGCGCCGGTGTTACCGGCGGGCTTAACGCTTGACGCGTCGTTCACTACAGCCCGCCCGTAACACGGGCGCGGGTTACCTTTACCGACCTTCTATGACCATTATTCCGATACCATCAACTCTGGAAAATATCAAAAATGAACATGCATCCGTTATCTTTCTTTAGGCAAAAAAACTAAATTCTACATTTTGCTATACAGGAGCTCGAAACTTCTACAATAGGGTTTTCTGTTACCCTAAGCCCGATGATGGGATTTTCATTAAATTCCTTTACTTTTAGGAGATGTTTACCCTCTTTTTAGAAAATCAAGCAAATTTTCTCAGGCTCTTTACTTTTGATGGGTAATAGTAAAAATAAATTTTATGAACATACAAAAACATTTAAAAGGACGATTAAACCATTTTTTTTAAATCCTACCCAAAGCGACCTGTATCATGCTATCATGAAATAGAGCCGCAACCGCATTCGGTACTACTCTTGTGCTTGTTTTTCGGTAAAACTAAGCCTGCGTTGCTTAGCAACATAAAGTAGCCTATTGCAGCAGCCTGTGGCCGCATTTTGACTACAAAAGTCTTGCGGGGCACCAACTTGGTTTTGTCTTATCGCCATCGATTATACGCTTTAGTTGTCAAAGTCCCGAGAGTTTTCAGGTAACATGGATCGCCTTTTTGCTGAAATCCTGGATTACGCCAGGATCGGTTTTCTCTTTCGACCCAGACATCGCTGTCAAAGATCCAGCAATTGCCGTTCGCGTCGTGGCCGGTCTCTTTGACGAAGACGCTGAACTGTCTCTTGGTGACTTCAAATTTCCCGGCGGCAAAATGAGAAGCAATCCGAACCGGATGTTGAAGGTTTGCACCATAACTCCGATGTTTGCCTTTTTCAGGTGTACCCATCAGAAATCTGCCCGCGGGTATAACGACCATTTTCGGACACTCCCGGCAGTCCATGTCACGTGTGGCCGGTTGCATGAAGGCATCTACATTGGCGTCATAATAGGCGCGCAAATCCGCATCGCTGGGTGCGGCAACACCGGAGTCCAGCTGGGCTTCGGTCAGCGTCGCGTAAGAGAAGCTGCGCGTTTCGCCCAGGAATTGGGTCAGGGCCGCTGCATAGGTCTTTGGCATTTCAATGCCGCCAATCACTGCGGTTTGCAGCAGGGTGCGGGCGGCGTCTTCACGCAGGGAATCCTCAAAATCACTTTCGTTCAGGCCAGAGTTTTGCAGGGCAAAGCGATAAATGAAGTATGACCAAAACCTTACAGAACAAATGTCAGTATAAGTCAATTAAATTGACCATCTGAGGTCATTTATCCGTTGTTTATTCTTTCAGTAAAGCGCAAATTGTGTACTGATCTTGAAAGGGCAGATCAGAACAGAAAGGGCTATCGTTGCGTATATATCAGTTTTTAAAGAAAATTTTACATATGATACACGTCTAAAACTCAAAATCAGACTGCTACCATGGATTCTTAAAAAGGATTTCTTTACATTGAAAAGCTTAGGAGTTAGTAGCTATTAAAGAGGGTGGAGAGGGAGACATCATCGGTGCCGCCGATGTGAGCGCCGCCGCGATGGTCGGCGATTTCCTGGTGATCGGATCAGACGAGGCGGCCGGGGACGAAGAAGACGAAAACTACATTCAAGTCCTGGAGCGCATCTCCGATGACCACTACCGGCGCCGGCACGACATCCTCCTCTACCAAGGCGGCGAGGACGAAGAGGAGATGGATATCGAAGGCATCGCCGCGATCGGCGACACCGTCTATGTGATCGGCTCGCATTCCCGCAAGCGCCCGCGGGTCAAGGAGACGAAGAAGACACATCCAACCGATGTGGTGAATTCCATCGCTGCACTGGGAAGTGGAAGTCGTTATCAACGATTGACCGATCGTGGTGGAGAGATTCTCCAGACGCTAAATAATCTGTTTGATTCGCACTCAAATAGGCTCGATGAAAAATTACCCTCGTAAGGCTAAACCGAATTTTCGATAACATCTATCGCGCATTCGTTGGCCAAACAACATTGGTTTACCCTCACAGTCGCTCTCTTTTTAAACAGACCAAAGAGATCAAATGTCGTACAACGCTCGAATTCTAATCATTGACAAGTTTTTTCCAGCGCTCATCGTCTGGCGCCAAGAGAGAAAGCGGCCGCCAAGACATTACCTCCAAACTTCGTACGGCCCGCCATTTTTACTTTTGACCAAGACGGCGATCGGAATATTTGGTTCCAACATAGGAGTTATTTAGGGGTGTTTAACGCCGGGGAAGAATTGCTTTTTGATTTTTCCAAAGTACTGATCGATGATTATCATTCAGAAGAAATCACCTGTCTGTTGGTTGGAAAAGACAACATTGTTTGGGCGGGCGCCTCAAACGGTTTATTCAAAATTAACGAAGCCGCTGATGAGGAAGAATGTGACGTGCCGACGGGCACCTCAACGTCATTCCCACATTCGGGGCACGCGATTGTGTCGGCTGCGAGCGAATCATCAACAGATAGGGTGTGCCCACACCGAACGTACTGTTGAGTCGCAGAATCAAATCGCACGAGATTCGGACATTGAAATCGAATCGTCATAGCAGGAAATCAGCTTCGAATAGAAAAGGCTCTCAAAGGTCATCGCCGTATCGCGGTGGACCACCACAGTTACCAACCAGGATATCACGATTGAGGTACTTCGTCCAGGCAACAGATTGGTTTCATCGAATGAACGATACAAAAAAAAGTGCGAGAAAGTCGATCGGACTTGTATGATACTTACGAGTCATTTTCTCTCGTGCGCGCACGAGCGACCGCGTTCTATTTTAGACAAAAGGCAACGCACAGAAGGTCTATCATATATATAATAACTACTGACTCGTTCGATCGTGTTGTATAGTTCTAATCAATAATTTATCCCAATAGGGACAATTTTGCCTTCATTTTTTTCTTCCTCGTACTCAATTTTATTTGAAGTATGTCATCTAGTATACATAGGGGGGAAAATTGTAAGATTACTCAGACGAAACAAGCGAAGTACCGTGATCATGCGTCCGTGTTTACCGTCACGACAATCTGAAATTACTTTAGTAAATTAACCTGATGAAAGGATTGTCTAAGAGGATGTTTCCAGGATTGCCACAGGCAATACATCTGTAATATTTTAAGGACATTTTCCCCTAAAAATTTTACTAAGGAGAATATCTTTAGGAATCAATCTTTAAAAAATTCACAAAAAAGTGCTTTTCAAAGAAAAGCAGAGTAATGTTTAAAGTCTAAAATGATGGTATTACTTTTAGCCTATTTTTGCTGACACGGTCAGGAAAAATAAAGAGTTTTTTTTTTCTTTGTTAATATTAGAATAATGGATATATGACAATCTTTGAATATTCTATATTACTTTATGGTCATTATTATCCATGATAGAATAAACAAGTAAGGAGAAAAGGATGGAAAATAGGGCGGCATATCTGAAATTTTTATCAAATCTTCCATTGACAAATAAATGCCCCAGTTTTTTTTTATTTTGTTCTTTTATTATCCCCGACACGTAGAGCTAATGGAGTCTAAAACAAACATACAACATAAATCAATAAATAAAGCTTAAAACGAATAAAGCTTTAATTAAATATATAAATTAGGATTAAAACGAAAAAACAAAATCAATTTAAAGAAGAGCATGGGTACTACCACCTTTCCCAGCTGTAAAAGTCTAAAGCCTACTGCGTCATTGGAACTTAACTGAAAATGGCGTTTTATTACAAACATTTTCATACGTACTTTTTATAGCACTGAAAAAAAAATGTAATAACAATAAAATCAAATTTTGAACTGATTGGCTCTTCAGCAGTTGACAACATTATGAAAAACTTTTTTGTTTAATCATAGAAAAAGTCTACTAAGTGCTTAGTATACAAATCTACAAGAATTAGCATCTGAAAGATATATTATATTATTAATGACCATCAGCACCTATTCACTTGTCCTAGGGAGGGGCCAAAGAATTTTTATTTAAAAATTGAATATGCCAAAAAATATATTTTCAAAACACAACGGGAGGGGGTAGTATTTCGGCTTTTTTCAGCTATATCAAAGACTACACCAAAATGGCATTTTACAACGTCTAGGTGTGATGACCCCTCTACTGGCTTCCAGGAGCCCGCATCCGATTGCCGTCATCTGGGTCTTGAACAGGCTGCGTTCCGACGTCGTCTCGAATTGCAGGTCGATCGTTCTTCGCCGGCGCACGGATCGATGCGTGGCATCCACGGTCTCGAACGCGCGAGTCAGATCGATCCAGCAGGGTGACCCGGATTCGCCGGCCGCGGCCGCCTCAAACTGCCGCAATAGGGCGTTCCCCAGATCGAAGTCCTCAGCCGGAACGGCAACATCGGGACCTTCCGATTCCAGCCTGAGATCGGCTCCGTCATCTCGGGTGCCGCGAAGAGCGAAGGATTGCGGAGGGGACAAACCATTTCATATACGGAGTAATTTCAACTTTGGCTGCAATAATTTGACCTTATTTTCAGTGCAGCTCAGTGCAAAAATTGCAGTGCAGCAGTCTTCAAAGTTGAAGTTTCAATTTTGATTGCTCTTATTCGGTTTTCGTTTTTAGCAAAGATTGCATTGCCACAGCCGACATTGAGCACGGTCACAACCATGTATTTTCAAGTAATAAACAGAGATATCATCATCTTTAATTCCATAACTTAAACAATAAAATAGCTACTTATAAGCCAACTCGCCTGCTTCGAGGCGCGCGCGGCTGTCTTCGCCGTCGATGTCTTCAACCGTAATGCCACGGCCGTCATTGGCGCCATTGTATTCCGTAATGATGCTGTTGCCGTAAGTACCGCCGGAATTGTCGCGGAAGATCAAGGCTTCAGAACCATCGCCTTCGGGAATATTGTTGATGCCCGGACCGATGTAAGTTGCGTTGTAAATTGAAGGTGTAGAGAAAGGTGTTCCCGTTTCGTTAATGGTACCGCCATCCATTTCAGCGATTCGGCCACCTTTATCGGTAAAATAGATCCAATGCTACCCAGGCCTGTGACGGGATCAGGTGTCGATGGAGAAAATTTATAGGCGCCAGTCGGCACATCGTTATCTTCTGAGTAGGCTACCTTGATCCATGCATCCAGGTTCTCGGTCACGTCAATTTGTAACTGCCCTCGAATTGCATAACCATCAAGGCCAGCATTATCCCGTCCTCCAGGAAACTGGTTTTCCAAGTAACCATCTGATGATTCCCATCTTGCTGACAGTCTTCCCAGCACGCCATCACTAATTTTTCCGCCGACCGCCCCTTCAACAAGAGGGGTTTGCAGTTGACCGGTAGCTATCCACTCTTCAGGGAGCGTCTCAGGATGAATGAATTCCATCATGGGGCGGAGGTCGAAGTGGGGAATATTGACGTGACCAAGAAAGTGGAGGCGAGGGCGAGCTTGGGATTCCTCAGACCACAAGTTTGAGGTGTCTGAGTCCTCAAGATTAACCTTTCCGGTCAGTAAAAAATGTTGTGGTTTCGGTTGGTTGGTCTGGGTAGCAGAAAGGTGAACGTCGATGGGAAATGTTGTCATCCCAGACCTGATGGTGATGGTGATGTCCAGGTCCCTGAAACGCCTACCAATTTTCATCGTTCTAGCACGTCCAGAAGCACTGAACTTGCCAAAGCACTGGATATCCCCAAAACTCGTCCAGAGAGAGTGGATCCGGTCCAGCTATGTCAATCACGTATCTAGAAATTGTGCTTATTCTTCCCATCAACCTTCATCCCGATCTCTCCACTCTAAGCGTTTGCCAAGATTTCTGGTTTCCATGATTTGTTTCCCCCCTCTAACCCTCTATGTCCCCAGATCCAATTTGAATCGAAAATGGAGCATTTGAGGAATAAGAGAGATAAAGCGCCCGAGTCGGCTCACAACGCTGATATAGAAAGAAAGTATATAAAATTTTATTGAAATGTGATTAAGGGCGTTGTATATACAGTTCGTGAGCCGTTGACCCCTAGTGGGCGACAGCGGCCCCGGAGCAAGATTGTTGGCAGGATTGTTGGCCCGATAGGGAGCTCGCCGTGGCGAGAGGATCGAACGGAGCGGAAAGACTGGTCGGTATCGCGGCGCCGGAGATTCTCGACGGCGGCAAGGGCGATGACACTATCTCCGGCCTCGGCGGCAACGACACAGAGAGAGAGGGGAAGTATTAAGAGTAAAACAAAGTTGAGTTCTTGATTGATTTAGTATAACTAATAAAAATATTTTAGATGATTTAAGATGAAAGATTTAGATGAAAGTTGAAAGAGATATACATAGCAAAGGGTCGCTGCTTTGGATCCCACTATAAATTGCTAGACTCGTTACTTATAGGACATTTGATAGCCGTTAACACAGGATTAATCCAGAAATTTAGCATTTTTCGACCTTGGCGGAGTTTTCCAGGATTTATCAAGATCCAGAATTGAACAAGATTTCTTGCTCGACCTTGAATAATTAATAATCATTGACATCGATCATGTCTATATACTTTTCTTCCTATTGTCTTTTGAAATTCAGTATTTTCTTGTTTTTCTTCGATCTCTAAGACAAATAATCGAAGAGCCGTTCCCCCGAAAGAAATATTTCTTGCAGAAAACCGATTGAGCGAAAATATCAATTATTGCTTGACGATTTTTTGCCATGAAATATGAAGAACAAAATGAGATGGATTGAAAGACACAGATAACACGAATCATAATTATTACCAAGGTAGTAATTATCTTTTAACAAAAAAGTGACTTGTAAATCACTACCAAAAGACGGAACCAAATGCGCAACGTCTCGCCGATTTTGGCTCAAGCAAAAGGTGACTCAGGAATGAAATAAGGCTTAATTTTACATTAGGACCGATTCCCGTAGAAAATTTTTGAAAAAAAAATCCCATGAAAAGAATGATTTTTCAACGAATTCTTACGCGTTGCTGTTTTCAATATTTTCATATAAAAAAAAAAAAAATGTCAGCTGTTCCTGGGCTCTTGAACCCACTATTTTTGTTTCAATGATTTTTGATGCTTTTTAAAAAGTAAGTTCCCTTATCCCCTCTTTTCCGACCAAGACTCAGCAGAATAAATAACCACAAATTCGTCGTGCGGGGGCGAAGCTCCGTATACACAAACCTGGATACTGAATGGATTAGGTATTCGTAGGTTCCACTGGCGAACCGCCCATCTTCTCTAACTCGGTGTTGACAAACCCGAGTATTTTCTCTGCATCCTCGACCATTCCATCCGTGATGTTTAACCCCATAGCCAATTCTTCTTCATCCAAGGTATCGACTAATCCGTTGTTTTGAAGAAACGTGACGTCCCACCCTAACAACACTACTGTTCTACCTGCCATCCGTCCTCTCTCCCTGCTGTCACTCGCCTAATCACCACGCAACATTTCTTGTCTTGTTTAGTTGTATTGTTTATCTCATAACCTCGTAGCTAAGGCTGCCATTGCTCAATTGTTCTCTTTCTTTACTCTCGGACACAATCTTGAAAACAAGACGATGTAGGGAAATTAGACTGGGACTAGCACATTCGACTTCCCACTGTAATCAATCGTTTTACATAGCTAAGAATAGTAAAATAGGAGAATAAGGTATGATGCAAACACAGTCGAGGGATCCGGGCACGTTATCGCATTGGCCGATCACAAGGGGCGAATCATGCATTCGGTCGGTCATAAACAGGTACAAAATCATCTTGAGGCCATAAATTTTCGTCCCGGAGGCCTATGGTCAGAAAATGAGGTGGGTCCGAACGGTATCGGCACGCCCCTGGCGATAGGACGACCCGAGGTCATCATGGGGCATGAGCATTACTGTAAAGGCTGGCAACCCTGGGTTTGTTATGGTGCGCCGATTCCGGATGTGTACGGTACCGGTTCAGCCGGTGTCATAGACCCCCGCCTGCACCGAAATCAGCGTTTTTTCAGTCTTCTCATATTTTCGTGTAACTTGCGTATTTTTGGAGATGGGATTTATCAAATATTCCTCCTTCGCCTCCTACAGAAACTATTGGGAGTTTCTGTTACATTATAGAACTCCAAAATGTACCCATTTCGGAGATTAAACTTCTACTTAAGCAGACAGATACGTGCAAAAAGAATAGGAGCTAAACTTCGGGAATTAGCCTTTTAATATTAAAAAAAACTTTTCCCGTGCTGCTCAAATGGTGTGCGTTGCGCAAGTACCCAGCAGCAAAAGCAATCTTTGCGAATTGTAGGCTGTTGATTAATAATATTGCATTTTACTTCTGACGGCTTCATTTTTAAAAATTGAAACAAAATAAAAGAAAATACCACACGAAGATAAATAAGAAATTTAGAGAAGGTAAAAAAAACATTGGAAAATGTTTTCTATGGAACTCTACAAAACAAGATAAGAACAAAAAATAGCGAGAAAATGTCCGAGCAATTTAAGAAAAGGAGATAATGGTACAGTTCTGTGATCAATCTCTGCCAGGCCGTGCTTAGCGTACAAGCAGTTTGGAAATCTGGTCGCGATAACGCGCTGCCTGTTCGTACTCCTGATTCGCGGACGATCTCTCCATGCGTTTTACGAACGTGTTGACGACACTTTCATTTTTGCCATCCAGAAACAGCAACGCGGCATCGATATCGTTGGCGTACTGCTCTTCGCTGATAAGCCCGACGCACGGTGCCGTGCAACGTCGAATCTGGTATTGCAGGCACGGCCGCGAACGATTGCGAAAAAACGTATCATTGCAGTTGCGGATCATGAACAGTTTTTCAAGTTCATTGAGCGTCTGGCCAGACCTTTATGGAAAATTATGAGATAGCAAACAATTGTCGTAGGATCGTTTATATCACAGGGAGTATGTACCTTAAACACTAAAATTCACCCAAAATGTTTTTGGTATTTTGTTGCTAGAGTTTGTCGTATCACTTTGAATACATTTCCTAAACATTTGACAGGGAGAAGGCAAAATGGGAAGCTGTTCAACTAGAATGCATCCGATGCCTCAAGGCTATTGCCAACAATCGAGTTGGCCTAAAAACATTATTTGAGAAAGAAGAAGCACTCACAGTACTGGCACAATCAGTCGATTTCGGAAATCAATTCAAACTCTTCGCCCACTCGAAAGACAAACACCGTTCCCGACTCGTTAGGCAGATACACCAGATCCCCAGCCAACACCGGCGAGGCGCTGAAGTTGCCGCCCAGCCGTTGCTTCCAAAGTTGCTCGCCCGACTCGGCCGAGAAGCAAACGACAATCCCACGATCCTCGGTGATCAGCAAACGGTCACCGACGACCAACGGCGAAGGCACGTTCGCCATTGCATCCGCCTGCCAAACTACTTGACCGCTATCGGCGGCGATTGCCAACACGATGGGGGTCTGGGAGTATGGGAGTTGTACCATGAATGCAATGTCCCGCGTCCACACGTCCATACCTACTCCATCTCCACAGGCAAGAAGATCGTCTGATACCCTGCGAAAATGCCGAATCCTCCCGTCATGTTGGTATGAATCCGCACGGGCTCGGCGAAAGGGTTACCGTCGACATCATTTTGCAGCGCTGCCGTCTTCCAGTAGCGATAGTAATCTTCGGAGACGGCCATGACCAGCACCCCGTAGGTACGCTCGACTTTAACATCGACATCTCGCAGGTCTATGGTGACTGACTTCAATTACTATTTGTTTTTAGTGTTCTCATGCGGAGAGGAGCGGTTATTGCTTCTTGCCCTTTCTTTTGGATGCCATTGGGTCAGAAAACAAAAATCAATAGAATCAAGAAGAAACACAAAAATGCGGCTTTGAGAAAATAAGACCCTTTGTTTAATTTGTATTTATAAAAATAAAAACAAGGTTTTTCAAGAGGTCCAACTTATTTATAAGTTTTCGCTTCGCTCCTATAATCCTGTTTGGTACTTCCCGTTCTTTCTACAAAATCTACGAATTCAGTTTTGGTTGCAAGTTGCAAGTTGCAAGTTGCACAGATTGATAGCGGTAAACAATAAGAGCTTCCAAGTTACACTTTATTGAATGCACTAAGGTTTATTGGTGGCGGAAGATAGTCGTCCGACCAGTTGGTGCTTGAGCGCCAGTTTGCGATCGAAAGTCGGTAGCAACCAAAAGTCATCGACCTAGAAGCAAAGCAAGACTAACAAATCTTTCGACGAAAAATTTGGCTCATTTCCGGCCAGCTCGTCGAAGGGAAGCCTCAAAAGCCAAGGCAACTAGATGAGCTATTCTAGAAAACACCATCATCCGAGTCGGACGGTGGAGATATTTGGGACACTTTATACGTATGGACGATCAAAGACTCCCAAAAGCCGCTTTACACTCGCAACCACGAGTAAATCGTCGCCGAGGAAGACCTAGAAACACACTGCACCGGACCTACCAGAGAAATCTACGCAACCTACACACCTCCGTTCTACCAGCATTGGAGAACTTTACGGCAGTGGCAAATCTGAGGTAAGATTTGCATATCCTCTTTGATATCCTGGGGGCCTCGGGAGGCACAGGTAAAAATAGGACAAAAGGGTTCGCTCCTCGCTGCGCCTGCGGCCTGACCGCATCCCCATCGGCGAGGTGCGCGGGGCTGAGGCGCTCGATCTCCTCAAAGCCTGGGGCACCGGCCATCCCGGCGGCATCGGCACCATCCATGCCGGTTCAGCGCTCGGCGCGCTGCGCCGCCTCGAACAGCTCATCCAGGAAGCCGTCATCACCGTGCCCCGCGCGATGATCGCCGAGACAATCGACCTGATCGCCGTCCTCTCGGGGCGCGGATCGGCGCGCCGACTTTCCGAACTCGCCCGCGTCGAGGGCCTCGAATACTTAATTCACTTGCTTTGACATGTTAAGTTGAAGACCAACACAGGAAACAATTTCCAATAGCAATGAGACTAGCTGCATTTTGTTTAAACCTTTGAAATACTTGTATTGAAAACAAATAAGAGTAAAAATATCAAAAACAATATTAGTAACAAATCAAACAGAAGTTTTACTTTTTTAAACATATCTGGCAGTAAAACATGGTTCCTTTTGAGTTTAGAAACTTACCAGTTCTTGATGATCTGGCATACCTGCTTACAAGATTGATGTAAGCCTAGAGACCAGCCATGACCGCTGGAAGGTTCCATGGGCTCTGGCTGGATTTCAGCACAACCAGCCAGGATCAGGGTCGCTGCAATGATGCTGAGTATAGTGCGCATAGGCATTCCCAAGATAATCTATTTATAAAAACGCGAATATATCACTTCTATATTTAATATTATAACTATATTCCAAGTGTTTAAAAGTTAAAGATTTTCGGGTTCCATTAGTGGTCGATACAGGATCGACCAGCAAAGCTTGCAAATATCACTGAACTGGGCGGAATCCTGGTACAGCGCGACCTCCGGAGGCAGGACCCAGCCTTATTGGATATGTACCCCAGGAGCGGGCCATTGATCGATTCCTCACCGGACGTGAGCATCTCGAGCTTTTAGGAGACTTGTATCATTTACCTAAAGCCCAGGCCCACCAACGAATCGCAGAATTGCTCAAATTAGTAAATCTGGAAGAGCAAGCCGACCGACCCGCGAAAACTTATTCTGGCGGAATGAAACGTAAACTGGATATCGCCTGTGGTTTATTGCCCAATCCAAAAATTGTGTTCCTCGATGAACCGACTCTTGGCCTGGATGTCCAAAGCCGCCTTCAGGGAGTATCCACCATTATTATTGCTATGACTCTTACTGGATGGATCAGCATGGCTCGGATTATCCGCGCGCAAGTTTTGACCCTTAAACAACAGGAATTTGTTTTAGCTGCGCGTGTAATGGGAGCCTCCCACTTCCGCTGCATTGTCTACCACCTAATCCCCAATACATTTGGCTCTATTATCACAACTGTAGCCCTTACGATTCCCGCTGCAATTTTTACAGAGGCCTTTCTAAGCTTCTTAGGCCTTGGAGTCGCACCGCCAGCTGCAAGCTGGGGAACCATGGCGCGCTAGTTTCATGCATCATGACCAACGGCCAAAGGCTCAATCAACGCCCACGCCCGGCAAAAGCGAATGGTGTGTGATTCAAAAACAGACGAAACCACCTCGATGGGCTGTCCCGTCTTCTTTGCAATGCGGAGCGCCCTTTCTCGGTCGATCGGAACATCGTCGTCATCCTAAGACGCAGCGGAAGCGCGCCAAGAGGACGACCAGCAAGTGTGAGCACAGCCCCGATGCAGAACGAGAGCGTGACAAGCCGCATCGCTGGTTCAACCTCGGGAGACATTGCCATGCCGACCCAATTTAACCCATCCACAGACCCTTTTTTACCTGCTTTTTACGCTCATTTGCGTTATCCGGCGCCTGCTGGCTTGGTTCTTTGATCCCGGCGCTCTATAGTCACGCTTTCCGGGTAAGTAAATTCAAATAAGTTGGGGACCAAAATGAAAACAATGAAACTACTTAACGGCTCGTTCCGCAGTCTGCCGCTGGCCTTATTGCTCGCGGTGTTTTCTTTAGGTATGGCCGGTTGTGGTGACAGCGGTGGCAGCAGTGAGAGCGTTGAGTCGGCTGCCGACAGCATGCACAGGAGGTCCCCCCATGCGCTGCGTCCAACGCTTCGCCCTGTTCTCCATCCTCGCCCTGCCCGCTGCCGCGCAGACGCCTTGCAACGTCTGGAGCCAAGAGTTCGGCCCCAAGGGAGTCGACGGGGTCGTGAGCTTTCTGGCTCCCGTGATGCACGAGGGTGCCGAGAAGCTGCTGGTGTCCGGGTTCTTCAACTCGGCCGGAGGCGAGGCGACGGCCGGCGTCGCCTACTGGGATGGCGTGGCCTGGGAGCCCTCACCGACCCAGCTCGGCTTCGGCGAGAGCATCCGGTCCTTATAACTACTAACTTCAAAAATGCCCTTTTACTTTTAGAAAACATCTCGCTCAACCCATCTTCGTAGGTCGATAAACAAGGCCTACAAATTCCACAAGCTTCAGTATTTTTTGTAGGTTTGTGACAAAACCAAGTAAACGACATCAAACCTCCCCAATTATACTGCCCAACTAAATCTCGAATTTGACACTTTGTCTTACTATGAAGTGGAAAAGAAAACCACTTAAAAAGCTCATATTCTGGCGATGTATTTACATCTTCCAAAACCCATTTACCATTTCGATCAGAAATGATCATCAAATGGACCAACATCGATCATTGACATTGGTCGAGCAGCCAGTTGATCTTCTTGATAATATTCATTAGTTCCAGCAAAACTTAAAGGTCTTGGTGTTTGATTGATTTGAAAGATTCTTCGGAAATGGGATCTTCGTTTATTATTTTCTTTCTCATTAGCATGTTTACCGTTTCGACTGCCCATATGATCATACGAAACAAATGAAAAATTCGAGCGAAATATTCTCGTCTCTGTGTGCTAAGAGATTAGAAATGACGACGAAGAAGACTGACGTTCTAAAGGTATTAAGTAAATACTGGTTTTCAATAAGATGTCTCTGCAATATCTCAAGAATCACATGGAAAACTAATTAAAAACTTCCAGGGCTACTACTATTACTACTTATTCTCTTTCAATTGAACTAAATCAAAAGAGTTCATGTGCATCTAGGTTTTATAAATATCATAGATGCAATATTTTTCAAATTGTATTAAGTTTTATTTGTCAGGGATGCTTGACGAGGTGTATAACTAAATCAAAGGATACCATGTGCATTTTCAAAAGGGGTGGATATCATTAAAAGCTATTGGAGACGATCGAATACATCGTTGCCGAGGTCAACAACACGCCCTGGGGAGAACGCGAATGCTATGTGCTGCAGTGCGATGAATCGCGCGACGCGGCTCTGCGCTTCGAGCCCGACAAGCACATGCACGTTTCCCCGTTCATGCCGATGGACGTCGACTATCGTTGGACCATGACGGTGCCGAACGAGAACCTCGCTGTTCACATGGGCATCGGGAGGGGCGGCAGTCCAATTTTCAACGCGAGCATGTTGTTGAAGAGACGTCCCATCGGATCCCGGTCACTGGCGCGTACAGACCGAGATTATTCGTGAGCAGGAAGATGAGCTCAAGACTTTGGACAATCTTGTGGAAATGACAAGTGAGAGTCAGGACTCTAACGGCAGTATTGTCCTTGAATTTGATATTGGCACAGATATAGACGCTGCTGTAGTAGATGTATCTAACAAACTAAACCAGGTTGAAGAGTATCCAAATGACGTAGATCAGCCCGTAATCAGCACTACTGATGTAGGCGCAAGCGCTATGGCTTGGTTTATCTTAAAACCTAAAGAAGGAAATGTTGTAGATATTTACCAATATCATATTGAGCCGAAACTGGAACTGGCAGAATTAGTGGAAGAGCAAATGATGTTGGCACTGCCAATCGTACATTTGCACGAAGATCGATCATGTATCGAAAAATTAGGATATGTAGCAGAGGGCGATGAGGAAATCTCGCAGTCGGCCGAAAAGGAAGCCGACAATCCTTTTTCGATTCTTCAACGATTGAAAGAAGACACAACGAATAACTCATAGCTATAGATGCGGAGAATAAAATCGTCTCCGTCACGAACAAAGTATTTGGAGAACCACAATGGCTGTTCAAAAGAGCAAACAACAGCAGTTAATGGAGGGAGTAGTAGCGACATTTTTAATAATTTTAAATAATATCATATATAATTTTAAATTTTAATTAATTTTAAAAAATTTAAATAATTTTAAAGCTAATTTTTAACAACAAATGTCGTTGCTGTATGAAAAGCAAAATCCATTATTCCAGCTGATTATGAACACGCAAAATACAGTCGACTCTTAACAACTCATAATCTTCGATATCTAGAATTCTTTTCAACCCTACGGAAAAACCTGTCACAGTCGAAGAAAAAACCACGCACAACTCGAATGATGACTGTCTTAATCATCCCAGCATGCGACTTTACGTCCTCCGCTGTTTCCAGGCTGAAGGGTGCCAAACCATCTTCCCGATGACACTCGACACAATTCTTCTGCACGATCCGTGCAATCTGGTTGTGATAAGTCACGTCCGAATTCATTTTTTGGGGTTTGGAATCCGGTTGCCAAATGTCGCAACCCGGTGCCGTAGTTGCGGCAATCGAGATTTTTTTGTTGGCAAGCAGTTCTTTAAGCGCTGAAACCAGGTAGTTCTTTTTCGGCGCCGGATTTGAGTATCCACGTGTGACCACTCCTATTTGGTGCAGATGATTGAGATGCGCAACCGCTTCGACCATGGCCAAGCCATAGGTGCCCCCATCTATGGTGCGTTTGAACAACGGTGGGAAACACTCCACAGCGGTGCGGGGCTCGGTAAGATGGGCGCGCAGGCGGCGCAGACCACCGTGGTGATTCTCGATCAGCTGATGCATCCGCAGCGGCAGCCCGGTGAAGGGGGTTTTATGGCCTCCCAGCACCAGATGATCCTCCCGCGCGAGGGGCTGCAGGCGCAGGCAGCTTTCCAGCCAGTCGCCATTTTGTTCAACATAGTCGAAAAACCTAATAACTATGTCTTTGGGGACGATTTATTCCCTCACAGTCCCCGGGGAAGGGGCTACAAGTTACAAACTTTGACCAGTGTTTACAAATAGCAATGGTTATTGGAAGTGTACAGACGTTTTCAGGGGATTTTTTTTCTTGGATAGGGAAGGGAGTTGAGGATAGTGGGTTACATGGGAGGATCTTTCCATGGAGGAATTTGCCATGGGAGGAAAGAATTTCCATGAAAGGGGTGCAGGATTTTCTAATAATTTTTTAAAACGCCTGCCGTTTGATTTCCAGTGCCGCCTTCGACGTGCCGATGAATTGCGAGAACGTGTATTTCGTCTGTCGCGCGATGGCCAGGTCACGCCGCGCCTTCGCGATGTCCGCCCTGAGTTCGGCGAAGCGCGAGACCAGGGGTTTCAGATAATCGACCTTGTCGTAGAGCACGAAACCGACCGCGCCGATGACAGTGTCACGATCGTCGCGCAGCGGAATGCGGGTGACCACGAACGACTGCGAACCGAACTGCAGAATGTCCAGCAGGATCGGCCGACCGGTTTCCACGACGTTCATTTTTAATAACGTCTTGATATTATGTATAATTTGGTAAACTTATTATTTGTTGTATAAGTTAACTTTCGGGGCGTTAGAATAATAGCCCTGTGTAGACAAGCTTTTTTCATCCAGGCTCTGATAATTTGCTCAAAACTTATCCTACCTCAAAATGGGTTGCATTTGAGGCTGTCCTATAGCTATGTACAATGACTAACTTGTTTAACTCAACTTAATAAGGGTTTGGTTTATGTTAATTACATCAACCGCCAGAAATGACCTTGTTTAGGCTAACCACAATTTCACCGCTGTCATTTAATTCAAAGAAATCACCAGTCGAAATTGTGGCGGTGAAATTTGGCGGCAGTTCTTCGACTGTCGGCGTGTACTGATTATTGAAACTGCGCCCCACTTCGTCCAGCTGTGATTGCGGAACTCCTGTTTGGGAAAACGGGCTAAATTTTCTCAGCTCCTGATCATTGGCTGTTGCCACTTGTAGTGGTATTGGCTGCTCACGCCAACCGTCATCAATTCCAAGCCAGTCTTTATTGCCGCCGCTCATGCGAAACCCATCGTTGAATGCGACGTTCTGGACACAAACAAAGAAATTTATAACAATTTTAAATTATTGTCTTTTAATGATATGGATGCCTATAATTACCACAAACTCTATCAAGTGTCAGTTTTCAATGATGAATAGCTACACGAAGCTCATCTTCTACAACCAAACGAGCACAATATTTCAATTTCGTTTCAGCTGATGCAGAAAATCCTCTTTTTAAGATCCTCTTTTAAGATCTTTATCCTCTTTAAGATCTTAAGATCTTTTTAATCCTCTTTTAAGATCTTGCGAACGGCAGCAATACTTTTGAAGTTTTATTTGACAGGGTAAAAAAAAAATATCCACAAGTTTAAAATTTTTTTCAGCAGCTGAGTGGTCTTTTCAAGGCTGTATACAGGGGGGGAAGGGGTTTGAACTCCCTCTCCGAAATGTTTGTCCAACTTAAAAAACGTAACACAAATGAATATAAACAAAGTTTTGTTTTGTTTTTAAGGTTTTTGTAAATCTCCCAACCCCTGAAAAGAAAACCTGGATATGGCTTTGGACCAAAACCAAGAGGAAACCTTCTCCTTTGAGTACGTATGTGTTTCTAAATTAACTAAAATTTTTATAAATGTCCATTCAACTCAACACAGCTCGTTATTTGCCAAGTGACTTGGCAATGAGATCGACGTTCGATTCAAAAGCACCAAGAAAAGTATCATGAGGAGCATTGCTCCCAAGGTCGTCAGAATAAAGAGGCTGGTCGGCGATCTTAACTGACCAATCTCGCGCGGCACACGATTCCTGAAGCGCTTCGGTCACTTTGGGATTGGTTATCGTTTCGAGAAAGATGACAGGAACACGCCGATCACAGATCGTCTTTGCTACGTCTCGCATCGTCTTCACATCAGCTTCGGAATCAAACCACGGATATCCGCGGTTCGAATCGGTAACCCGGCAGGATTTACTAGACGGGCTGTGACAAATATAAGTAGATTCCGTTTTTCACTTTTCTGCCCCTCATTGGCGAATAAACGGCCTACGACGGGTAAATCTCCTAATATTGGAATTTTATCCTCGAGCTCTTCAATGTCTTCGGTGATCATATCTCCAAGGACCACAGTTTCGCCGTCCCAGACGATTACTTTCGTCCGAATCACACGACGGGAAATTATTGGCGTACGAACCGGGACACGAAAAAGATCTTCTCCCCGAGCCGTTCGAGCATGGCCTCGGTCGAGCCGCCGATCGCGTAGACCGCGTTCAGGTCGCCGATCTCCTTGAGCGAGAGCCCGAGGGTCTTGAGGCGGGTGATGAAGCCCAGGCGTTCGAGCTCGTCGTCGCCGTAGACGCGGCGGCCCCCTTCGCTCCGGCGGACCCCGGGCAGCAGCCCGATCTCCTCGTAGTAGCGGACGGTCCGCGCGGACAGACCCGCGCGCTCACAGACTTCGGCGATGCTCCACATGATCGGGGTTTTCGGCCATCTGCCAGCTCACGTCAAAAGCATACTCAACTCCCGTTTGTTCTCCCACTAGAATAAGCTTGATGACCGGCATGAACGCCGCCCGGCACCGGGTAACAAACTGGACCTTACGCAAGGACGCCCTGCAGCCGATGGAAACCAATCATCAACAGCTCGACTTCCCTCAATGGAACGTCAACGGCATGACGCCCGATCCTTCCGTGCGGCTCGCCGCTCATGCGGAAGCCTTTCCTTCCCTTTTGCAGAAAGCGGGCTATTTTACCATACATGCCGGCAAAGCGCATTTAGGCGCCATCGGCACGCCTGCTAATCATGCAGCATCTTGTTATTTTGGAAGATTTCTGAATCTAAATGATCATTTTCACAAGTTATCTTTATAAAAGAAAGATGTTCTCAAAGGATGCTTAATGATATTATGAATGATGAATTTCCAGCTTTGAATTATTATATGATGCTTATGAGTTGGGGTCCAAACGCATTTACTCAATTTATGGATATACTAATCGAAACAAAACAATATGTTATTTTTGATTTGCTTTTGAATAGTATCTTAGAAATTCAATGATATTTTAAGGTTCTATTCAAATGATTTTTCACGAAAATTAATATCCCGAATGACAGAACTTCTCGCTGAATATAGCATATTTATCATTAAACGTGTCAATTTTACTAACAAAACAACTTCAATAAATTCTTCAAGCTCCGACACAAGCAAAAAAAAAAAATAATAAAAAATTCTGCACCACAAAATTAGGACAAAAGACCAAGGCCATATCCAGGGGGGTTAGCCTACGGGTTTGAACCCCCCTTGAAATTTCTGTTTGATTCGTTAAAACATAACAAAAGTACATACAAACAAATTTTTGGTGCGCTTTTAAAGTTTTTTCCAAGCGGCTCGGCTGCGATCTCGGGCTCTACTCGATCACCTTCAACAACGACCTCGACGCCGATTACATGTCACTCGAGCATTTCGCCGCCTTCCGCGAGGATGCGGCGGCCAATGATTTCCGCTACTTCCTCGAGGTGTTCAACCCGAACGTCGACTGCGGCATCGGGGCCGAGGACATCCCCGGCTACGTCAACGACGCGATGATGCGCTGCATGGCGGGCCTTTCGAAACGCGAGCGGCCCGAATTCCTGAAGATCGCCTACAACGGCCCGCGGGCGCTCGACGAGCTAACTTCCCTTTCTGCACGTTATGATGTGCCCCATTTCTGAAGCAAATTTTTGCTCCTATTAGTATACTTATACTGTGGTGTTAGTTTTAATATTTGTTTTTAACAGAACCTCTGAAATAATTGTCACAGTTATTGTCACAGTTATATGTCACATTTATACACATTTGTCACAGTTATATGTCACAGTTAAGAGTTGTGCACTTTATGACTAAGACTAAAATTAAAAAAAATCAAGTTTAATTAAATTAAGAAAATTTATTTTTAATAAATTTAATAATTTATTTTTAATGGATACGGAGTTGAGAATGTCATTGCTTCCGACATTAGACAACCGTTATTCCAAACTGGAATATTTGAACAGATTGACGTTTTAAATGCCCAACAACTGGGCATTGTGGTTGAAAAGTATAATATCACTCAAATCTATCATTTGGCTGCCATTCTTTCAGCGAAAGGAGAAGACCAACCCAAATGGGCCTGGGAAATAAACATGGGAGGGTTGATGAATGTGTTTGAAGTGGCCCTGGCAAAAGGAGTGAAAAAAGTGTTTTATCCTAGTTCGATTGCTGTTTTCGGCAGAGTGGGTTCGCTTCAATAGGTACAGCATTTTGAACTTCACTAACCACATTCTCATATTGCTGCGGACCAGTGATCGCAAGAATGTTGGGGTGAAGATCTTTAATGGTGTCGGCCTCACCAGCCAAACAACCGGTTACAATTACCTTGCCATTTTCATTCATCGCCTCGGTGATGGCCCCAAAGCTCTCATCGCGTGCACTATCAATAAAACCGCAGGTGTTCACAACAACCACATCCGCCCCATCATAGGAAGGAGAAACTTCATAACCAGTGGAGCGAAGCTTGGTCAAAGACCAATTTTATTTTTTCATTGATTGTGTATTTTCAATTTTTTCCCTATTGTTACCTATTTTTACACACTACTGTTGTGTGTGGTTTATAAATAGAAAAATTAGTTAACACTCGCGGCACATTTATTTTTAGTGAAAAATTCTGGCCAAACTTTACTGGACCTTCTGTGACCGATCTGTGTGACCATTCTGCCTGGCGTGTTTCTCTATTCTTAAGCATGGTAATTTAAAGTAGAATTCTACTACTACTATTAACAACTCATCGCAGCACCAAGCCGCCTGAGACCGGTAAGCTTAAAAATCTGAAATATTGTGACTTTTCCTGCAATGTTTAAAACTTTGGTGCAATCCACCTTTTTTTTAGCCCACGTTCGTGCCATCTATTGAAACTAATAACAATCCCTGTGTTCGTGGTTGTTTGGCTGTATCAGAGTGACTGGCTAGTGGCTAAGTTTTCTCTAGGTTGAGGAAACAATTTTGGTAAAAGAGGTTTTAGGTGTGTCGGTACTAGAAGGCAATATTTTTATCTGTGTAATAATAAATATATTACTAAATCAGGCAAAATGTTAGATAACGTGCCGGTTATCGTTTGTACCCATTGCGTAAACACTTAATTCTGTCAGATTTAAAGAGATCGAATACAATATGCACCAATCTGCAAAAATTTCTAGCCCAAAGTGAACAGATTCTTACTTACAAGTCCCTCTCCCGTGGTAGACATATTGTTCACCGGAAACAAACAAATGGGTACACCAACTAGCAAAAGCTGCAAACCCCTCATCGCTGAAGATGATTATAGCCCAACAGCCGATTATTGCTTACAGGTCCCCTATGTGTCTTACCACTGGAACCAAATTGGTTTAACCATCAAATCGCTCTTTACTTTCTTGTAAAAGTAAAACCTGCTTTCTAATAATGAGTTTGGAAAATGTAGTTTGGTTACCCTGGTCATTTAAAATCTATTATAATTCTGATTTTTATACGAAATTCCAATAATTATAGTTTAACATATATTTTTTTTTTTCAACCATCAGAGATGTGGTATCGTAAGGGGAATCTGGGGAACACGAGCAGGTACATTCACGGGAATTCTTTCCCTAGTGGGTCAGGTAAATTATGCGAAACTATTGACTAGATTACAAAAATATTTTAAAAATCATAATAGTGGCGTATTTTGGATATCAACCACAAGGGGCATATCAAAATTTGATCCATCGTCAGAGTCATTTTTAAACTTAAGTGTAAAAGATGGCTTGCAGAGCAATGAGTTTGCCAATAATGCAGTTGTCTCCTATTCGAACAAGCTGATATATTCAGGCACAAATGGGTTTACTATGTTTTCGCCTATGGACATTGTTGACTCTAAAGCCATGCCTGAAATCAATATTAACGACTTTATGGTATTTAATCGCTCTGCAAAAGTGCTTGATTTATCAAGTGAAAAAAATAGCATGCAGATGCCGGTCCGGTGTCCCGCGAGCAGTCCATGTATTTTCTTCAATGGACATCTGTGCTGCACGAAGGTTCCGACCGCGAAACTCTTTTTTGTGCCGCTTGCTGGATGGCTGGAAGAGGTCATGGTGATCTCCCGAACCTTGTGTGGGATAGGCTTGCCACCTCACTGCATAGGTTGGCCACAGAGGGAGCTCTCGTTGACGGTGTTCGCTACACAGCTGTGTTCGTCTTCATGTCTGGCGACTTTGACATGTTTGCCAACACTCTTGGAATGCCTTCGTATAACACGTACCTATGGGCGGTGTCATGAGCTGGACAGAGACAGAGAGGGAGAGAGGGTGATGGTAGGAAGCACGTACTTCAGGAATTGCGATTTTGCAGTGGACGGGTCCCCAACGATACACATGTTGATGTCTCCGCGAAGCTTGATTCCTTCGTGAGTGGTCTGAATGAATAACCCAGGCAAGGTCAGCGTGAGAGCGTCTCGTGTATCCTGAGGCGGGGCGAGTAGCGCAGACCTTCGGCACACCGCCGATCAGCATCAGCAGAACAGCCTTCTTGATCTCCACGTTTCCTCCTTGATGCGACGGTGCGGCTGAAACATGTGGACCAAGCAGGTGCGATGCTGGCGCGCGATCGAGATCGCTGCCTCATCGATTCGATGCTGGATTGAATTTGGAATGTTGAGTTCCATGTTTCTATTCCTATGCCGTCGCCGCCATCGATCGCTTGGCTTCTTCGGTGTACGTACCGGTGTCGTCCGAACGTGTTCCGGAGATACGCTTGTAGACGTCGATAAGCTGTTTCGAACTGACCGTCACCGTCGTGGCTGACGAGTACTTGCTCTGGTTTCGTTGGTGCCTGGCAAGTTCGACAAGGGCTCGGGCGGGGCCTACAGCTTCTCAGGTGGCCTGCACGGCGTGGGCGTGAGCGTGACCAATGCGCTCTCCAAGCGCATGGAAGTCACCGTGTTCCGCGAAGGCCAGGTGGCCCAGCTGACCTTTGCCGATGGCGACGTGATCGAGCCCTTGACACTGCGCAAGGCCCAGCTGTCGGCCGGCTCGGGCGACCGCAAAAGCGGCACCAGCGTGCGCACCTGGCCCGATGCGCGCTACTTTGAAAGCGCCGACCTGCCGCGCGCCGAGCTGACGCATCTGCCGGCGAGTGGTGGCACTTTACCTTTCGCGATGAACCGTTTCCGAACACCTATTTCGACTTTCCTGTGGGGGCTGCAAAGAAGGCCGCAGCGCAACCTTGACCTTCTTCTCGAGCCGAATTTGGATAGCGTTGGATGTAATTGCCAAGGGAGTTGGCAGATGAGAGCCAGTCTTGTGATCGCGATCACCGTGTTGTCGGCGGGTCTGTCCATGTCCGCATTGGCGGTTCAGGCACAGGAAAAATCGCGGGTTCCCCCGAAAAGTGTCTATCAGGCTATGCTTGATGCCAGGCCCTAAAGAGACCCTACACATCCAAAGCCACCCCACAACCAGCTGGTAATTTAAGAGCCAAAAATTACCAAATTAATGTGGACAGAGTGTCCCCTTTATGTTTCAGCTAATATAATGCTCTAAAGCGTTGTAAAATAGATATGGAGGGGATGTTTGCGTCCATCTTCGGGTTTGTTCTACTCTACTCCCAACGAAATGAACCACAAATCGTCAGTTAAATGGTCAAAATCATCATTGGTGGCCTTGAAAAAATAGTAACATTTGTTGTCCCCTTGAACTAGTTATCACATTATGAAAGAACAGTCTCGGAAAACCGCGATAATCAGCTAGTATCCTCCCAAAATGGGTCAAAGAGACAAAAATGTATTTATTTTGATGTCCTTGGTACTTCAATTTTCTTGATCATCTCAGTATTGACTCTTCCGTAAGGTTGTGGAAGCAAAAGTCTTAAGCCCTGTCTTCATTATGGATTTTTCCGATGAGTCGACCAAGTAAAACATCTTCTTTTTTTTTTGAAAAACAGCCACTTTGAATGCGCCGGATTTGCCCTTTTAAGCCTTAAAAGTACCGATGGAGACAGGCTACAACGATAATCCCCTTTCCGAATTTAGGAGAAATGGCCAAAGCTAGCGAGGCGGTCGTGTTGGCCGTCGCCCAAGAGGCGTATCTCTTCACTAACGGTCGATCGGAACATCGACGGACTGCTTTTATAGTCGAACAAAATTTAAAAGGCGTTTTAAAAGAGCGGTTCCAATTTGAAATACAGGCTAAATCCGGAGCAGCCGGCGACCTGAGTTTTCAGATTTCCGGGGATATGAACTATGAACCCGGAAAAACCTATCTCCTGTTTCTCTCGCGCCAAACGGCCCGAAGGAGACCGGCATACTGAAGACGCTGACGCCGAGCCTCGAGACGCTGGCGCGGGTGAAGGAACACGTCGCGGTGATCTCCAACATGGAGCTCCAGAACGCGTACCCGGGCACGCACGCGACGTCGAACTCCGCGTTCCTCAGCGCGGCCAAGGCCAAGTGGACGGAGAGTAGCGACTACCGACTCGCGACCACCGTCGATCAGATCGCGGCCAAGTCGATCGGGCAAGACACGCGTCTCCCGTCGCTCGAGCTGGCTATGGATCTGCTGCAGACCGTGGGGCAGTGCATACATGATATTGCATCAATCACAACGCCAGCTTTTCGGCTTGTTGGTCAAGATGGCCCGGTCGAAAATATTGAAGGCTCAAACAGACTAGAAAAATTGTCGCTGTTCATCACGTGTTTGGGTCAGTATAGACACAGACTCCATTGGCGCGAGTTAACTGTTTTCAGTCTGGAATCACCACTAACTCCTTGGATTTCAATGAGATACTACAGGGATAAATCGCCTGGTTTTGGCTTTGCGAATCCTGCACAGCGGTTGAATTGTATACATGGGTATCCATTTTCCAGTACAAGACTGCTTCTAAAAAAGGTTTTATTGATAGGCATTGTATTATATTTGGTTCGTTGTAAGTGACCCAAACTATATTAAAAGGATATTTTATGTTAAATCTACTTATGTAAGTGGATGAAAAAAAGTTTTTCTTTTCTTTTTAACGCCGAGGAAGCCCGATATACTACGGATCTACAACAAAAAAAACGTAACCCAGGTATTAATTTTCCACCGATAGTAAAAAAGAAGACTTTTAGTTTGAAGACTCGATTAGAGATTATCACATTCTTATGGCTGAAGAAAGGAGAGGAGAAGATGGAATTACAATTGCTGAACCAACATCAATTCAAATCCCATTATCATTGAACGAAGGAAGCATGTTCTTCTTTACAGAGAATGATCGTGAGAGTACCGAAGAGTTCATTGATGAGTTCATTGATAATTTCGTGAAACCACGAAGTGATAGGGTATTCATGTGGGAAGAAGGAAATGATCTTAACATAGGTACAGTCTATGTTAAAGATGAAGTACCAGAAATGCACTATATCTCAATTGAGGTAGGTAGCTAGTTGCTTCTTGTTGTAGATAATGGTTCTATCTGGAGAATAGTGCTCCATCAGAATGACAAATTTTGTTCGCTTAAGACGCCTTTTTGTTCTTGTCAGGGTGTTGAAACAAACTACCTTTGACAATCAAACAAACAATTGACAAACAAACTTGCAGACACCCATGCATAACAGTGATAAGGCATAGTCAAGTAGAGACATGTTGTTCTTAATTCACACCTATCTGTCATTATAGATGCCATTTCAATAAATTTTGGGGAGAGGACTCAGCGGGAAAACAATTTTCTAAGGTCAAATGTTTCCTTTTTAGTGTCTTCGTGAAAAAGTCATGATTTACTTCAAGCTTTAACTTTGAGGTCCAACACAATTTATTCAGGTCTTTTGTGTTTCATCACTTACATTATTATTTGTATACTGAAATTTGCAAAACCAAAACTTTCAGGCTCTAACACACAAGTGTTGGCGAACTAAATAAGCGTCAATTCGACTCCCTATGCGCCGGTAATATCAGTAAAGGAGTGAATACAAGAGTGAAAAGAAAATCGGATTTCCACAAAATCGGTGGTGTAAGTATAAATAAAACCAGTCATAAGCTTTCTTTAACACTTTTCTCCCGCTCGACTTCCGGGTCCTTCGTTTCGCGGACGACACGTTCCAGGGCCGCCTTGGCCAGCTCGCCGAGCTCGGCGAGCGAGATCGTGGCCGCCTCGCGCTTCTCCCAGTCGGGATGGCCGAGATCGCGGACCAGCTCGCGCATCCGCACCCGGAGCACCTCCGGCACGATCGGCGTGGGGACGTGGACGTCCGCCAGATCGCGCACGGGCACCTGCAGGCGGCCGCGCGTGGTCTGGACGGGAACGACGAGCTCCTGCAGCTCGCCGGTGACGTGGCCGCCACCCCAGACGTACGGCAACGCTGGCCGGTGGATATCGTCCGTGAAGTTGTTGACCAGCGCGCGGTGAATTCTCTGCTCATGTGCACAGGATTGCTCGCAGCGCGCGGCACCCACGCACGATTGCGCGGTGCGCACGCACGGGCCGGCACCACCGAGATCAAAACCGTATTCATTGATCTCGTCGAAAAAATGCTGGGTGTTCTCGGTATTGGCTCCGATGAACATGATGTTGCCGGTTTGCCCGTGAAACGTGACCAGCCCCGAGCCGTGTTTTTCCCAGCTGTCCGCGAGCTGGCGCAGAATAGGCCCCCATGCCGTCAAACAGCACATAGTCACCCTCTTGCAGCGCCTCCGGCAACTGCACGGGCTCTGGCAGGCGGTCAATACTGTCGCAGGTAGGGCCAAAAACGACCTTGGGCGCCGTGACGCCTTTGCGCGTTTCGCCCGCAATGGACACGGCACGCACCCGCTCAACGGCGCACATGTCGCGGAACTCAAACAACGCGCCGTAAATCCCATCGTTGAGGAACACCGCCCCCTCCTGCCGGATCGCTTTGACTCTTGTGGCCAGGGTAAAGGCCTCAGAGACACCACGCCCCCGCAATTCTGCTCGACCCGGAGGTTGCTCTTCCCGGCATCGTTGACGAGGGCGTCTTGGCCCGCAACACTGCTCTCGTGGTGGGTCTGGATGCCTCGGGCTTTGCCACCGAAGACGGCTTGAAGTACACCCGCTACGTTGAGGGTGTCACCCCGCGCACCGTACGCGATTTTGGGGGGGCGGTTGCCAAAATGCTGTTCTACACGCGACCTGACCGACAGGATGAGAACTCGCGCGTGGCAGGCGAGATCCGTGATTTGGTTGCGGCCTGCGAGGCCGAGAAAAGATCACCAGCGCAATGGAAATGGTTGCTGCGTCTAAAATGAAAAAGGCGCAAGAACGTGTGGCTTCAAGCCGTCCATACGCTGAAAACTTACGCGAAGTAATCGGTCGTGTTGCTCAAGCAAATCTTGATTTTACTCACCCGTTCTTAGTTGAGCGTGAAGTAAAACGAGTTGGTTATATTGTTGTCTCTACTGACCGTGGTCTTTGTGGTGGCTTGAACTCTAACGAGTTCAAAAAAGTTGCCCTAGACGTGAAAGCGTGGAAAGAAAAAGGCGTTGAAGCTGAGAAGAGTTATTTTATTTTGCTTTTATTATGCTTGCTGAGATATAATTTGTTGCTGCTGACGTTGGAAACGTTTCTTGAGTCGATCTTTTTCTTTATTTGAATTCTTTTTCACTGCAGATTGATTCATCCGATAACGACGCTGTCTTCGTTTATTGCTTCTCCGAATTTTAGTAGTTGATTGACGTGTTTGATTTGTTTGCGGTTGTGTTGGAATGACAGTACGGCTTCGTGAGCGATATTGTCTCTTTTGAGCGTTTACACGAATTCTGTACGCTTGAAAATTTTGTTCTCCACGACGGCCGCGTATTTTCCATTGAGCAGGTTGGGATGGCCCTGAACGAAGCCCGACACCTCAGTAACGGTGCGGCGGTTGGCACGCTCCGGGTCGGTGGTGGCGATGAGCGGCCGCGTCTCGCCGAAGGAGGCCACCGCCTCGAGACGGCGCGCGTCGAGACCCTGAGAGACCAGATAGGCGACCGCGGCGCGGGCCCGGCGCAGGCCGAGCGCTTGGTTGTAGGCTTCGGAGCCGACGAGGTCGGTGTGACCATAGACGCGGAACCGCAATTCCGGGTAACGGCGGACCCAGGTCAACCCTTCCTCGCTGGCGGACCTCGCCGACGAAGGCTCGCAGGACGAACTCTCAGCCGGCGGAGCCGACGAGCTGAATGAGGTCGACTCCGTGGACGACGCCGCGGAATTGATCGAGGTCGACCTCGAAGACGAGTCCGCGGGAATGATCGAGGTCGACCTCGAAGACGAGGCCGACCTTGCCGCCCTCGAGGCGATCGAAGCGCTGGACATCGCCGAGCTCGCCGCCGAAGCCGGCGTCGAGGCCGAGCTCGACGCGTTCCTCGCCGAGGACGACGCGCCGCCACAAACAGACCTCCGGTGCAAGCACCGTCTCGGCCACGATCACGGGGCTTCAGAACGGCACCACCTATTACGTGGCGGTGACCACGGTGAACCGCTCGGGTGGCGAGCGTCCGGTGGTGACGACTGTGACCGGCGTACCGACTCCCGACTCCGAGGGGCCGGTCATCGCCTCGATTACCCACAACGGCTCGCCCTTCGTCGATGGGTCGACCGTGGCCGTCGATGGCACCTTTGGCGTTGGCGTCTCCGACCCGGCCGGGATCGCGCTGGTGCGGTTCTCGGTAGACGCGCCATGTGCTGCGGACCAGCGTATACGGGTTTCCTGCCCTTCGCCGTAGAACACCTGCCCCCTGACAGACACCTGCGTACGTCAGCGCCGCTTGCGTTTACAGGCTACAGCACCAACCGCTTGCTCATCTTCGCACTGGCTTCTCTCCAGGAACCCCTGGCTTCTGACACACCAGCCGTCAACCTTGAGCGCCTGGGTCAACACCTTACCCACCTTACTGCCCACCCCCTGCCTGACTTTAGTCATTGTATACAAGAGATGGCGCGTACTGCTCTTGAGGAATTTGTAACGAACCAAATAAACTAGAATTATTTCTCAGATTTCTGAATCGATTAATTGAATCGAACTACTAAGTAAGTAATTGTTTGTATTCTATAATATTACTAACTATGTGTTCTATTAGCTAAATGGCTTTGATAGATTTTTGTATACTATGCACGCAGAAGGAAACAAGGAGATTGGTTGGAATTGGTATCCCCCTTTGCCCCCTCCCCCCCAAAAAATTTAATGACTATTACTTCTTTAACTAACAATATTTTGAAGAAGAAAGCTATCTAAGGTCAATATAATACCAAAACACCAAGGAAAAAAACAAGATTTCAAAATTCTTGGGGAAGATCAATGATGGACCTTTGTTTCCAATCGCAAGATTCAAATCGTCTAAGGGTAATTTGAAGAGATTTGTTGATGAAAACTTGGATGACTTAATGTTAGAGCTCTACTAGCTTAAAGTCTTATTCGACGTAGGGCCTCCGACCATATTTCCAATTGATCTAACATGTTGTTAAGCTGCTTTAGCTGATGTTCCCGGGGTGTAAATTGCGTAAAATCTTTAAAGTCTTCCCTTAACAGCAATGAAAGTTGATTTCGACCATGTCATTGGTGGGAAACTGTTCCTTGCGCTCAATCGTGGCGGCCGTCGCACCAAAATACTGAATCTGCATGGCGGCCTGATTGGCGTCCATCATCTGCGTGCGGCGAATTGTGGCGCCGGAGTCCATGGACTCGGCCGTCGCCAAATCGTCGCCGGCTTCCATGATCTTTGCCGCAAGATCCTGCATGGCTTCGTTCCGCTCTTCAGGACTCATGCGCGGCCAGGGACCGTGATCGAACGCTTTGCGTGCCGCAGCAATGGCGTCCTTCGCATCGTCGCGGCTGCATGGGGTTATGGGTTTAACAGGTAATAAAGGTTGTGATAGTTCTTGCTGTCCCGCGTTGCTCAAAAGTTGGCACTGGTCACTAGTCATTGGTCATTAGTCACTGGTTGGGAATTGAGCATCCAGTGACCAGTGACAGCATGCACAGCACGCGTAATGACCAGTGACTAACAGCTAATACCGCTTTTCAATCCCCGCCGCTACGGCGTTCATGCGGTTGAAGACGTTGATGTTGGCCAGGATCTTCAACTTGGGGCCTTCGATGACGTAGTCGGGCGAGGTCAGCGCCTGGAAAGTGACAGGGTGTCTCGACGCAATCTGCCTGCCAGACCATTTGTACGACAAGATCGATCCCGTGAGATTTAGGGAATTGTTTGAAGAGCACTGTCGAGATGCCATTTGCCTTGACCATCTGAATGGAAGGTTCAAATTCCTAATGAGTATTGCACTCCTGAAGAAGTTGCTGCGAAAAAAGAAGAAGTGTTTTTGCTTTCGAAACCTCTAGTCCGGACACTACTGGAAGAGGCAGAGAAACTACACCCGAAATATAAAGAAGTGTGTCCAGTTGATGAGTGCAACGAAACGTGTCGAAGTACGACCAGTGGATCGCGACCGCCGACATGACGAGCGGCTTCCGCTGGCATCGGCGCTTCCTGCAGGTGCTGCAGTGGAAGGCACCGGGCAAGCGCTGGGCGCTGAAGTCACCGCAGCACCTGTGGCATCTGGAGCAGGTGCATCGCGAGTACCCCGACGCGCGCTTCGTGCAGACCCACCGCGATCCCGTGCGTGTGCTCGTCTCGATCAGCAGCCTGACGGCGACCCTGCGGCGCCTGTCGAGTGATCACGTGAAGCTGAACGATGTCGCCCGCTACAGGATGCGGGGGTGAGAAATATCAAGCTGATGGAAGTGCCCAGGTTGGCCCACCGTATGCCGGGTCCGGCTGATTTTCGCAAGGCCCTGGCCTACCTCGACAAGCGTCGTTGAAAGACCACGAGCGCGGCCACTGCCGCGCTCGCCTTGTAACCGCCGCTTAGCGCCAAAGACCCAGGATCAGCCCCATCACGGCGAAGGATACGGTCAGGTAACCGCCGTTGATGAACAGATAGCTGGCCGGGCGGCGTTCGAACAGGGCGACAACGCCGAGGCCCAGCGCCGCCCAGCCGGAAGTCACTTATTTACTGGCGCCCCGCGCTTCGCAATACGCCAATCGCGAATTTGAAACAACCATTCGCGGTAACAGCGCCGGTTTACGAGATGACGAGGCTTCCTTGAAATCGCCTGACATTATCGTACTCGGCGATTCCTATAGCATGGGATGGGGCGTAGAACAGGAAGAAGCCTATCCGCAAGTGCTGGAAAGGAAAATCGGTTTGAAGGTGTTGAATGCCGGTATTTCCTCTTTCGGCACTGCCCGGGAAATGTTACTGCTCCGGCGGCTTGATACAAGCAAGGCCTGCCACGGCAAACTTAATCGATCCAAGAGCGAGCGTACTTCCTGCTCAGGCTGTTGCACCAACGCCTCATAGCTTACATTTACAATCCGCTGTTCAAATTCACTCGACCAATAGTTCATTAGTGTCTTGAACAGAGTGACATAGCGCGCTGTATCACCAAGATCATAGCTGTAGTTGTAGTAGGAAAAGTTAATCGCGAAGAGCTGGCGGTAATTGCTAAACACCGTGTCCATGGGGTCTCGGTGAACACATACCACGCGTGCAGCTGGTAAACACTGGAGGATGAAAGCACATCACGCATAGCCTGGGTCATCCTATGCTCATCCCCGATAGACAGGGTTCCTGCCATATAGCCCTGCCCTACCCGGCGCATGACGGGTCCGACGAGCCGATCCAGGATACGACCCATGGAGAAACTCTCGGCGTGCAGGTAATCGAAAAGGCGGGTGAGTAGGAGGCTTGCCCCATGCTCCATCCAGGTGTACGCCAGACTTTCCAGCGTCTCGAAGTCGTCGGTGCGGCGGGCTTGTTCGAGGCCTGCCCAGACGCGCCCTGCCTCTTCGCCGAAGTGGTATAGGCAAGGCTTTCGCGACGACGCACTGGCGGAACTCTGCTCCCGCCACGGCTGCGAACTAAGTGTCAACAGGCCCTAGCGTCCGGCCGGGCGCTCACGGCTCGAGGTTGTTGGTCAGCTCGAGGAGGGGCTCGCTCGGGTACACCAAGGGAACCATTGTCCGCCGTCCTCGAATGAAGATTCCCACCTCAGTCTCCCTGGCGCTGAACACGACGTGGAGGCCCTTGATATCGGCCGCATCGGTCCACACCGTCTCGTCCGGAGACAGTCGATCGTGCGAGACGACGAGAGGCCATAAAAAACTAATTATTTTGATGTTTCTACTCTTGTCAGAATTACGTTTTTTAGAGTTTCGGTTACTTCTAGACCGAGTCGCTCCTTCTTCACAATTCATTACCACGACTAATTGGTTATATTCTTCATAAAGGAAAAGTCAAACTGCTGTACTGAGCCGTCACCGCTATTGAGCTAAGTAAGTCTCAAAGAAGCCCAGATAAAGATGAGTCTCACTGAATTTTCTGATACGGGGAATAAATAAATAATATTAATTAGCTAAATTAATCTAAAAAAGAGAATTGCCAAGAAAAAATACTTTTATAAACGCCCCCCCCCTCCAGAAAAAAATAATAATAGTAAACCCCGGATACAATCTTGTGGCTCACAATAATTATTCATAAGTTCAGTCGTGGAAGTGGGATTTCTGGAAATATTGGCAACCGACAATTAGTCCCTCAAAATGTTTTTATTTATACATCTTATTTCTCATTTAGATATTTTACACATAGAACGCAGCGTAATTCTTCAAATGTCTAAATTTCTATCCATCCCAGCTCCCGTTGCTAAGGGTTAGACATATGCAAATGGCCTTCGACCCAATTGAAGACTGGAACGATCAGAACTACCTGGATGGCATGCGAAGTTATGGTGAGAAAGCCCGGCCAATGGTCGAGAAAATCTGGCGAGCGCTATAAAAACTTCAACGTCGATTTGCTTAACTAACTAGCCCATCAGTGTGATCCAGCAGACACTGGATAAATGTTCTGACGTTGACAGAAACATACTTTGTGGCCGGGTAGATGGCGTATATTCCAGAGTCACGGTCAATATATTCATCGAGCAGGGAAACCAGTTGTTCGTTTGCCAGGGCCTCTCCAACGATAAAGACGAATATTTGTTATTCGTTTGTACGAGTATTTGTTCGTACGTATACGAACGAATACGAACGTATCATCCATGATATGTTCCAGAGCTGGAAAATTGGTATTCAAATTGAATATAATAAGATGAAAATGTGTCTCACGATCCTGCGCAACCTACGAGCCAGTGCTAACGAAGGCTACCCCCCCTTCTGATCCATCCAGGAGTGTAGATTACGTGTTATAGTTATAGTTTACATAAACTTAGGATTTAATGAAAGTTTCCATAATAAGAAATACTTCATAATTTTTATCTAGTTTTCCAATGAAAAGTAAAGAGCTACATATAACCAAAGACGACCAGAAATAAAGTCGAATAATATTTCAAGCGCAAAAGACCATGAATAACTATCAATAAATAAATGAAATCCACTACGAACAGAAATAAACGTTCTAGCGTTGCCTATTGTAAAGATCCAAAAAGCTCTAGTGTTGTTGCCTATAGTCATAGAGCTTCAACGTATTTTTAGTCAATTTTTTTACCTGGGGCACTTTATATGGAAGGGGGCTCGTTCGATTAGAAATTGAAGTTCTATTGCCCTTTTTACAACTTGTTCTAACCGGTAGTCGGTTATTCCATGAAGTGGTGTTTTTTCATAAGCCGTCACGCACCTTGATCTTGACCGATCTCATGATCAATCAGCCTGTTGATGACGTGCCGCTGCTGCCCCGGCTGTTTCTGCGTTTTGAGAGCGTCGCATACCCGCATGGGGGAATTTTGCGTCTGTATCGTTGGCTGACAACAGATCGCAAGGCGGGCAGGGCGCAATTTGCCCATATAGAAGCGTGGCAGCCAGAACGTTTGACGTTTTGTCATGGTCCAGCATTTGACGAACCAATTTTTCTTACTTAATTAAAAAAAAAACTTTCCGAAAAAAAGTAAAGGCCATATTAAACTTAAGATCAGAAGAAACAGAAACCTACAATACCTCAAACTCAAAAGGCTATAAATTACTATATTTTTATTCGTACTTTTGAAAACATTGAAAATAAACTTAAGATACAATACAATTTTGAACTAATGAGCTTTTAGCAATTGAATTGAATTGAATCTATTTATAACCCGTTATAATACAAATGAAAAAACGGAGTATAATGCGAATAAAAGAAATGAGGAAAAAGAAAATAACATCGTAGTAGTGGGACTAATAGGGATTATTATTATTATTTAATCATTAAACAGCTACAATTTCCAGTTAGTTGTAGTCTCGCTGTTGAAGACAACAACAATATGTATCAATACAGAACACCATTCAGATCCTTTCTTTGTGGTCCATCAAAACAATATTTGAAACAAAAATAAATCAAATTGTAATCAAATGTTTTTGAATATCCCAAAAAATCTACTATAGCTAAAGTGTTTGGCAAGAGTCCTATGATAAAATAAAGGCTATTCCACTAGACAAGGCTATTGCACCTTTACCTTCCAGCCTCCACGGTCGCTTCCACCGTTCAGCAGGAACGCTCCCTTGGTGGTCCCGACAAGCACCGTTACACCCGAAGTCATGGTTTGCCTCCTCCAGAAACCGGTGGAGCTTAACACGAGTTTTGTTGGTTGCAGATGGGCTTCGTTGCTCCTTTACGGCGTGGTGCGGCCTAAAGGAAAAGAGACGCCTAACTGGTTCTGTTGGTCTCGAGGAACTGGATCTTCTCGCGGTACCAGTGAAGCGGTAGACAGTGGGAGCCTGCTGGTAGCAAACTGCCGGCCCTGATCCCCGAGAAAGAGCAGAGGCTTCACAAGCCATGTTGTACCACTGTCTGTTGGGTCCAGATGCCAACAAGAAGGACGCTGCTTATGCCTTACGACGAGTGTTAAATGGTGTTTGTTCTGGTCGAGCAGCTGCCCGTCAGGGAAACGCTTCCGCTTTGGCCACTTTTCTCAGAATTGCAGTCCAGAATGGAGTTATTAAGGAGATTCAGGCCGAAACTAGACCTGAAGAAGAAGATCAAGAAATTGGTTACTTGTCCTTTGTTCGAAAGCGTCTGTTTGCCGCGACATCGGAGCGCACGTCGGCCGCGAGGATGGCGTCGTGCCCGTCGGACAGCTCGAAGAGCGGGCGGCCGCTGGCGACGTCCCACACGCGCAGCTCGCCTCGCTTCGCGGCGTGGCCCCCCGCTGCGAACACGTGCGATCCGTCACGGCTGAAGCCGACGGCGTGGACACGGCCATCCGGAAAGGGGAGGACGCCAAGCAGCTCTCCCCGCTCGGCTTGGTAGAGGAGGACTTGGCGGAATCCGCCGATGGCGACCAGCGGCGCGGCAGGCGCCCCGGCGAGTGCGACGGCGGAAGTGATCATTTTACTCACGGATGGCGCCAACAATGTTGGTGAAGTGGAACCGGAAAAAGCTGCGGAACTTGCCGCCCATGACGGCATCAAAATTTACACCATTGGTGTAGGAGCGGACGAGATGCGCATGCCGAGCTTTGGTTTTTTAGGCTCTCGGGTGACCAACCCATCTGCTGATCTTGATGAGGACACACTAAAAACTGTAGCAGCAGTTACCGAAGGCCAATATTTTAGAGCGCGAGACACTCAAGGATTACAGGAAATCTACGCCCTAATTGACGAATTGGAAATCTTACTCTAATAGATTAGAAATACCTCACTAAGCCCTTAAATCAACCGTTGTTATCAACTGAGAGACCGTTCTATAAGTGTATCTGAACTTACCATTAATTAAAAGAAAAAGAAGACATTAAAAAACAGTATTGACCAAGAACACAAAACTACCCTTATTGCCCTTGTTACTGTAAGGAAAACACACGACCAGGTACTTATTTATTTTGAATTCTCTAAAAGTTAAAGTTTTGACGAATCCATCAACAATGTATCAAACTTGAGAGTCTTCTTTTGGCATCAAGGTTAGATCCTGTTCTGCCCTTCCCTAATGGTTATGCCCGGCATGAGGGTCGGGAGCCCCACCGGCCATGTTCTTCAAAGCCATTTGCAGTTGCTGCGCGCCCGCGGTGGCGACTGTCGCACCGATTAAGCGGGCATCCTTCTCGACTACAGCCCAATCCCTGTCGCGATATTTGACGTGAACCGGTACTCGATCGAAGTGCGAACCATTCTGTTCAAACAGGAATGTCTCGATTCCTTCTTGGGCGATAGCGTCGACGGGTAGCACGATCTGCCCTTCCCACCGTTGGACGGGAACTTCATTTACGCATTAAAATTTCCGTGAAATTGAAATTACAGTCAAAATTTCAGTTTCTAAGAAGAAAAAAGATTTTTTTAATAATCCTATAGTTATCATCTAATAGAAGCCTTTTTAGTCAGATAAACAGCCAAAATCAGATGTATAAGAACGGTTTCAACTTTAAAGCAAAATTAAAACGAGTGGAAATAGTAATGGATGAATAAAACTTATTACAAACAGAAACTGTTAGTCTAATCGGTAAAACAAGACTTAAGAATCGTAAAGAAGAGTGAAACGAGGATAATAAGCGGGCAATGTCACGGGCCAATGCCTCTGCCCTTTCGCGCGCCATGCCCTCAGGCACAACATATTCGCACAAACCAATAACCAGAGCTTCAGAGGCATCCACCTTGCGCCCGGTAAGGATAAGATCCATTGCACGTCCCTCGCCCACTAGACGCGGCAATCGCACCGTACCACCATCAATCAGCGGAACTCCCCAGCGCCTGCAGTAAACACCCATGAAAGCGGTTTCTTCCATCACCCGAATATCTGCCCATATTGCCAATTCCATGCCGCCGGCAACTGCCGGTCCGAATTGTAATTTTTGACCGGACCAATTCCAAGACAACAATCTTTTTCAGGTTGTCCGGGTTCTGTAGACAACCGTTTTCGACTAAATCGGAAACGCCCACCTCTACTTTGCTTAAGCCCTTGAGAAGATTATTTTTCGTTTGTGCGGATGTTTCGCGTGTGGCCAAGGCAACAAACACAAACAAAACAACGGTACAAAGAATTTTGAGCATCGGCGGAACCTTGCTGCTAATCCAATCTCACCCTACGTGCTGTGCCAAGGCCCAGTAGGGCAAGGCCGAAGATGGCTAGGAGCGGCAACGACTTCCAGGAACAGGTGCATTTTGTGCGGTGCCGCGCAAGGCGCGCAAGGCCCGTGCAAGTACCCGCGCAAGCTGGAACCGCGCGCCACACCAGTTGTTCCACACAGGGTTTGGGTTGCACCGCGGAGGTTGCGATCGTTGTTTGCTTTGCGAATGACCACATCCGATAGGTATGGAACACGCCTTGGCGCGCGCGCACCAAGGCTGGCCAAAAGGCATATTTTTGCCTGAAAACGCCAAAATGGACAATTGTCAGGAGCACCCGTAGGGCATCGGAGTGAGAAAGTGCCTTGACTTGATTGTCTACATAATCAAAACCATCTTGCCAGAATTTAGGTGATGTTATGTCAAGTCCGTGCTCTGCAAGAAGCTTCTCTGGCTTTTTAGAGCCTCCTGCTGCCAAAATTTCAATATATGATGGAACAAACTGCTCGCCCTCTTTTTTGTATCTCTGGAATAGCGATAAAGCAAGCAAATTACCAAAAGAGTACGCATAGCAGTAAAACGGTGTGTGGTAAAAGTGTGGGATGCAACTCCATTCAATTGCAAAGTCATCTGACAGGCTGACTGAACAGGCTGAGCCCGTTCAGCAGGGCGAGGTTATGCGCGATGCTCTTGCCGAAGCCGATGCCCGGATCGGCGAGGATGCGGTGGCGCGGGATGCCCGCCTCCACCAGCATGCAGATCTGCGCGTCGAGGAAATCATAGACCTCGAGCAGAACATTGTCGTAGCGCGGATTGTCCTGCATGTCCTGCGGGGTGCCCTGCATGTGCATGACACAGACCGGCAGATGGTGCTGGGCGCAGAACCGCGCGAGGCATTTGTCGTAGGTGAAGCCCGAGACATCGTTGACCAGACCGTTAAAGACATGAAAGGGAAAAGTTCAAGTGAAAAATTTATTTAGGTAGCTATAAAAGCTATAAAAATATCTTTTTATAGCTGTGCAATAAAAAGATGTTTCAAATTCAATGTGTTCATCAATGTTAACACACAACAGACCTTTTCAAACTGGACTGAATTAATCAAAGATGTGTATAGAAAAATGTGTTTTGTCTCTCAGTCTACTGAAATTAAAGGTTAGAAGAAATATGTTTTCATACATGAAAACACTAGCAGTACGAATTCCTTTCCTGGAATCCTAAAAATAGAATTCATTTGTTAATAGTTTTTAATGATTCGTTCTTTGCAGGGTCACCTCCTATTTTGCAGCAAATAGCACGTCATGACATACACTAATACAAGGATAAGATTTTCAATAAAACTTAAAATCTAACTGATTTTTGAAACGAGCAGAGAAAGAATGAATTAATATTAATAATTAATGAATTAATTTCAAGAAAATTAACTGTCCTTTAGAAGTAGAAAATAGCCCAGAAATATTACTGTTTTTTATAGTAATATTTTAGCTTCAGAGTCCAAATATTCAAGTAGATAACTTGTTTCGCTTTTCTTATGATTTTTTTTTTACTTCAATAGTCTTGTGTCTAAGGGTAACTTAGAATGGAATTTGAGCACTATTTTTGGACTAGGCAGTGTTGGTTTTTAATGTAGCCATAGAGAAAATACAAGAAGCATTAGAGAGATTCAACAAAATTAAACGTTCCAAGGCATCTAGAAAAACAATTTAAAAATATGATATGGTGCTAGGTGCATTCTATCCCAAAAATTTACCCTCACCGTGGAAAATTCCTTTTTTAGAAAGTATCGCTGGAAAATCCCTGACTGAAAACACCGGGCCGTCACGCCATCGCCTCGGCGCATCCGGCGGCCACCGCCGCAGGTCGTACGATTATTGAGGCCGGCGGCAATGCGTTTGATGCGGCTGTTGCCGTGGCAGCGGCGCTCGCGGTCGTCGAACCGTACAGCTCCGGCATCGGCGGCGGCGGCTTTTTCCTGCTCCACCGTGCGTCTGACGGGGCCGAGTTTTTTCTCGACGCGCGCGAAACCGCACCGGCTGCGGCAACGGCTGACATGTACCTCGATGATGCGGGCGAGTTCGTGCGCGAGCGTTCGCTGAACAACGTCGCGTCATGTGTCGCCGATTCCTGCGCGTTGTCATCTACATACCGCTGCTCGTCTTGGTTATGCAACCAGCGCTCGGCCAGTCCGTGCTCTTTTCCGAAGACGAGGTTCTTCACGTCGAAATATCGGGCCCGCTGTCGACGTTTGCGCGCGAACGCAGCAACAGCGATTACTACGAAGGCACGCTGCGGGTCGCTGTGACTGACGCGGAATCGCGCGAACTCAGCCTGAAGTTTCGCGCACGCGGCAACTTTCGGCGCCGGCGTACCACCTGCCGTTTCCCGCCGACCCTCCGGTAGCCTCTGCACCGACACGGCCCACTCGCACCGAGTGCTGCTCGTGTACCGCCTCCTCCGCCTCCTCCTTCACCTCCTTGTGCTCCTGGTCCTGCCGCTCCTGCTGCTGCTGCTGCTGCTCCTGCTGCTCCTGCTGCTGCTATCCGTTGCCACGCACGAGCAGGTGGTGTTTGGCTTGCTCCCTCTGGCGGCGGCGTAGGGGAATCAAGAGCGGTGAGCGGCAATGCGCGGTGCTGGGTCCCGGGACCCATCATGATCCATCGCCACCGCGCTTCAGTACAATAAAAATAAAATACACCTAATCAAAAAGTATGGTATGTATCACCTCTTTTTGTGCAAAATGGGGTGTATAAAGCTGAACAAGAAAATATAAGTATTAAAATTCAATAACTAAAGTATAAATATAATTTGATATTTTTTATTTTTTTTTACTAAATAAAAAAATAACAAATACTAAAATTAATATTTAAATATTAGATTTACTCTAGAATTAAGTACTAATTCTAATTTAATATATAAATTTAAAGTCTATTTTAAGGTACAATTTATTTAAATAAATCATAAACCATTGACCGAAGATAGAAGGCAAGTTGTCGCTACGTGCCTCCACCACCGGCATGATCGTCATGGACGATGTGGAAGTGGGTGAAGATGCGTTGCTGCCGAACGTTGAAGGTTTGAAGGGACCGTTCGGGTGTCTGAACCGCGCCCGCTACGGCATAAGCTGGGGTTCCATGGGGGCCGCTGAATTCTGTATGACGGCGGCCCGGGAATATGGCCTGGAACGCCACCAGTTCGATAAACCGCTGGCGGCTAACCAGCTTTACCAGAAGAAACTGGCGGACATGCAGACTGAGATCGAAGCCATCGATCGAAGGGGCCTCGACTTGGGAGACCTGCTGATCCTCAGGGGGCACCGGAGGTAAGAGCAGCACGTCGCCAAAGTCGTGTTGCTCTCCGTACCGTCCTGCGAAGCGCAGGTCGAGTCCATTCGTGCGACGGAATCGGCCGTCTGTGACCGCGAGGAAATACTCCGCGCCCTCGAAGACGCCTGTCAGCACAAAGCGTCCGTCTGCCTGCGAGCGGAGCGTGGGGCTGGCGATTCCCCAGCTGCGAGAATTCGGGCTGGTTTCCTTGTAGATGGCCACGCGCGGCCAGGGGGAGCGACCCAAACATGACGAGGACAGGGCCGAAGGTTAGGGCGAGCGAGGCCCAGCCTCCCGATCCAACCGCCAGCTCCGGCTGACGGGAGGTTGCACATTCTCTCTTTGTGTTCACACCGCAGCAGCCTGAGCCCGAGCTGGAACGCTCCGGGAGCCGGCCGGCCGAAGGCTCGAGGGGGCGCGAGCGGTTCCCGCTCAGGCCCCGGTACGCACCTTGCACGGCGTGAGCTGATGGCCCGTCACCCCCGCTACGCCTTGCTCGCTGCTCTGGCTCTCTCAAAAAATTTCATAAGGTAGTAGCATACATCTTTTTTTGCCTTTGGTATGTAGTTTATTCTTTCTTTCTCATTATAATAATACGTGCTTTATAAAAACAGTGCAATTGCCGTTCTGCTTCACTAAAAGCGAAGGAAACAAATAGTTGAAGGTGTCACCGCAAATGAGTTTTATGATGCTTTAGGCAGACAAAAGCTGCCAGGTTCCTTGCTTTACTGCAACATCAGCAAACAATATAATTTGATAACGTATTAACATTATTGTTCAATTTACTGACGTTTGAAACTTGTGCGAGAGTCTGGGCGTTAGTCCCTGCTGTTCCAGATGCGGTCGACAATGAGCAGTCTGAGGTGGTCCCTGATCCCCTCTTCAACAGGTTTGGGCAGTTCAGATAGTTGATCCAATCCCAATGATTTGGCAACAACTCTGACACATGTGTGCCTCATACAACTAGCCACCGTGACCTTTTTGCGTCCTTTGCGTGGCTTGGACAATGGGTTAGGTGAAAAGTCTTGGCCTTCTTTAACAGCATCTTTAACCAAGAAAGCGGCTTCCACGGTTAATTCCTTAATCTCAGAAACAAAAATAAAAACTTTTCTCAAACGACAGTAAAGAGTGACATTAAACTGAAACATGACATTAAACATAAATTCTTCCCTATATTAGGAGGATAAAGTCCTTTGGAAATAGTCCTTGTTCCAACTCAACAGACCATATGTTTGTTCATCTTTATTAAGGAATTGGGACAAAAAATTCAATTTTAGCATAAAGAGCAGGGAAGCAGGCTTATCGGTAAATACAGAATAATTCATGTTTTTTTTTTAAATTGAAATTCAATTTTTACTTCAGTTTAAAAATACTTTTTTTTATACGGGTTTTTTTTTTTTTTGCGTATTTGTTCGGTGATTTTTCGGTGATTTCGGTCAGTTTATGGCAGCCCTGCTTTCAGCTACAAGAAGATTAAAACCACGATGAATTACAAACAAAAAAGTCAAATCTAGTTGAGTTTAGCTAATAGTATGCTAGTAATGGCTTGATTCAGTCTTATTAAGTGAGTTACCCTTGCTAATTATAATCTGGGCTGGGAGGCCTAGAAACCTTTAAGAATTTCCAAAAACTAGAGCAAATGTATAAATTTAAGTACATGTCCATGTTACTGTTAAAGTGCATTTGCATAAGTTTGGTACCCGTAGTATACATGACTTGTGAATTCTGATATGTTCACGAGACCGGTTGAATTGGTTTCGTATCCGTGAGTGACCAAGAACACAGGTCGGGCCCCCGTTTCTAGCAACATTTCAGAATATACTTGTTTCAATACCGTCAAACTCCTCTCCCGTTTCCATGGGACACCGGGATAGTGTGTTTGATCGTTCATGACAACAAAATCCCATTTGATGGGGGAAGAATTATTGGTACTGTTGTCGTTCTGTTCATTGAGGTAAGTTAAATACAAATTTCTTCGTCAAAAATCACTAAAAATAGATTTGGTTTTTTTTAGTGTGAATATCATATGGGAAATCTCAGAAGAAAATGGAAATGCTTAAAACAGTGATAGTTCAAGCATAAGAGCAGACATTTTTGTTAAAGTGTAAAAGTATAACAGCTTTGTAATCAGTGGCTGTTCTTGCCTTCCTTGCGCCCGGGGCAAAATGCTAATTAGCGCTTCTCCCCCTATTCTTCTATGAAATTTTAAGACCGAATTAAAAAAAAACATTTATTTTCCAAATTATTTCAATTTACAATTCTTTAAGAATGACCTTTGAATCAGAAAGGCCGTAGAATAAATAGTTGAAATCACTGAAAAATACTTTAGCATAAAGAGTGAGGTATTTATCTCCTCCTAAATACCTCGCTCTTTATGATAAAGTATTTTTAGAGCCCCTCATATGCGTAATAGTCTCTGTTCGTTTAAAGTTTCAATGCTGCTCCTTACTTTCAATTGAAAAAACGTTTCATGTTTATTTTTTCATTGTTTTTTTTATAGTAATGCTAGAAAATCTTGCACCCTTTTCATTGAATGTTTCTTCTCGTAGCCGATCACCTTCTTCTTCCCCCGATGGACCCAGTTCTTGACGTCTCCCTGGGTGCAGCCCAGGGCGCTCGCGATCTCGGCGTAGGGCTGCTCCTGGAGCAGGAAGCGCTGCAGGGCCTGGTGGTAGTTGGGGTGCTCTGCCTCCAGCCGGGTCAGGGCCAACCCCAGCAAGTGGCCCACCCACTCCCGGTCGAAATCCTCGTCCCGCTGGGGCGTGACGAGGTCGAGCTCGCTGAGGGGCACGAGCTTGGCGCCGCCGCCGCGCTTCTTGGCCCGCTGGCGTTCGAACTGCGGAAGTTTTCTAGCCCAAAGGGATAGTCATCTACCGAACCAAAATCGCCTTTGCTGGGACGTGTCTGAGTTGGATTAAACAGGGTGCCAATTGAAGGAAATGCCACTCGGTGCAACCAACCCGTGACATTGCCATCTTCATCAATAGAAGCTTTAACGTGCTGGGCATTACAGGAGTGATAATAACCTGTGCGCATATCTTCTTCACGAGACCAAGTTAGTTGAACGGGGGCTTTTACCTGCTTAGAGATTGCCGCAGCTTCCTGCACGTAATCGCATTTAAACTCACATGGAGAGGTGTTTCGGGGAAACCTAAGGGAGATTTTCTGTAAACCGTCTGTGAGCTTATTTAAAAGAAAGAGCGTGCAATGAGAAAGAATCGTTGGTTGTTCCTACTGATCATCCCATGGCTATTTGGCGGAGGATGTCAGGAAACCCCTTCCGAAACTTTAGAAGTCGCTGGTGAGGAGGCTACTCTGGAACCCCCCGACCACGAAGAGGACAGCCCATCTCAGATCTCACTTTCACCAGAAGCGTTAACAGGGCAGACTTTTCAAACTGAGCTCGTTAGAAGGCACTCTTCGGGGACGTTGTTCCTCCAGAACACATCGTTCACTTGTTTTCTCTTGTAGAGAACGATACACTTTGTCCGCGCGAGACGTCGTTAGGCCAACGAAAAGGGAGCGACACAGCCCGCTCCAATGACTTCTTGTGTCTGCAATATAATCAGCTCGGGGTTCTGCCACTCGTAATCTCCACGCGTAGGATTGCGAAATAAAGTACAGTAGAAGTTAAACTTCTTCGCAGATAGAGACGGGAATTCACATGGCAATAGGCGCGTCAACAAAGGTAACTTAATGTGGTCCCGGCCCGATGTCCTTTTTGGTCGGATCCATTTCCTTCACGGCGGTCAATCCAATCGGTAACACCTCCGACATCGACATCACGCTCGGCGAGTTCGTTTCCGCCTTCGATCAGTCCTTCGACAACAGCGGAAACCGAATCACGCCGACGTTCCAGGGAGCCTCGATCACCGTCGTCCCCGAACCCTCCGCGATCGTGGTTCTGTGCGCCGCGGGCGGAGCGATGATGTTCCTGCGACGCAGACGCAGATCCCTGAGCTGAGAGGATCTCAGTGGCTGTCCGCTGCGCGGCCATCGCACATTATACATTGCTTGTGATTCAGTTTGCGTTTTGAGGATATTCAATGTGGTCAAGCTACGTTCGCGTTCCTTTGACAAGTCGAACGAATGGTATATACTCTTTATCGGATGCAAACTTAGCAATCATATCTCTTCGCATTACTGCATGAAAATAATTTGTAATTGATCTTAGAAATGTACGTTTATACGTGATTGTACGTTAAGCCCTGTCATTAAGGATGCGATGCTTAGCAGCCCTTCGTTTTGCCTCATATGTACTCCAATTTGAAAAGGGCAGGTTAACATGGTTTTTCCATTGTTTTTGAACGTTTTACACTTATCAAGTTGGTTCCATCTTTAAGTTTGGGAGGAAGTCAAAACATCTTATATTCTCCAGTAATGATCCATGAAATGGAACAGTAAAATTCAGAAATGGCTTACTATGATCAACATCACTTAATGACGTAATTGCAGGTTGTGAGTCAGTTCGGTATGAGGTTGTGTAAAACAAGCTATATGTAAAGTTCAGCAGATTTTCTAGTGTTTCTAGTGGTTTTATCCTATGGTGATTAACTTCCTCGTAAATTGTGAATAAGGGTGAAGAACATCGGCCAGGTGTAGCGCAGCCGCACCCAGGGGCGCTTGAACCACATGACTTGCCGGGCCTTCCAGGTGGTCGCGCCGAGGCGCCCCAGCGCGCGCAGCGAGTGCTTCCGGTAGCGGATCCACGTGAACAGCAGCAGGCAGACGATCGCTGCCAGGAACCAGGGCTGCAGGCGGATCGCGTGGTCGATGCGCTGCAGGCTCAGGGCCTGGAGGCCGGCGATGCCCTTGCGCGGCGCCAGGTCCATGGAGAGCGCCGGGGGCGGGGTGGACAGGTAACTCGCCGAGGCAGTGCTGGAGTGTATGAAACGTACGCAAGGTACGCTGACCGCTCCGGACAGCCAGGGAAAAATCGCGAAAGGTGCGCCAGAGCGACTTGGGCGCTATGTGATTGAAAGACGCATTGGTCGCGGTGCTATGGGCGCGGTTTACCTTGCCAAAGACCCACGCATCAATCGTGCCGTTGCGGTGAAGGCGATCCCGATTGAAAAGGAATTTGAAGACGAGGAACTCAAGGAAGCAAGACTGCGCTTCTACCGGGAAGCGGAATCGGCCGGACGGCTGACGCACCACTTGAGGCACCCAGTACTTTAAAAACGATAAACATTATTAAATTTTACTTAATCATGAAGTATCCAAATACGAATAAAAGAGACAAGTAAGAAAATAAAACTGCTTACTTCAAAAACGCCCTCCACTGTGTTAAAAAATGGTCCGATACAACAAATAGATCGCCGTAGAATTGAGACGGAATGGGACGATTTTTCCCTCGGAATAAATCATTCAACATTTCTTTTTGTTTCTCAGCTATGGCTTTCCGTGTTTCTTTTACATTTTCTTCTTGCGACGAAAATTCCTGAGAGCACTTTTTAACCTAACCTAAAATAACCTTATTATAAATAATTTTAGCACTGAGAAAATATAGCATTATTTATGGGAATGAAAGATAAGATGGTGCTGAGGAAACATAGTATTATTTTGTGGAAAATGTACTTAAATTAAAATTTGTCATTTTAATAGCTCAAAAAGTGCTTAAATTTGAATTGGTGGTTGAAGTGATTATTATATTCCTAAAGAACATAAAAAAAGGCATCAAGTGGTATGTTTGCTTTATTAGTAAGTCAGTTATATGAACTGTCATATTTTTTTGAGTACAGGGCGGCTCGGCCACCAATGTGATCCCCGAGACCATGCGTCTTGCAGGCACGATCCGCAGCTTCGATCCCGAGATCCGCGCCATGGCCGAGCGCCGCCTGCGCGAGATCGTCGGCGGTCAGGCCATGGCCTATGGCGTCAGCGCGGCGCTGGATTTCCAGCCGAACTATCCGCCGACCGTCAACCACGCCACGCAGACCGATTTCGCAGTGAAGGTGGCGACGGGCGTGGTGCCCGAGGTGCTGGACGAGATCGCGCCGTCGATGGGAGCCGAGGATTTCTCCTACACGGAGCAGGATCCCGGTATAACATGATGGCCTGGAATCCGGGGCCGGCAAGAAGCGGAGACAATGCCATGTGGTTGAGATTGCGGCAGATAGCGCTGGTGGCGGAGCGGCTGGCGCCGGTCGAGCAGGAACTGGTGGACGTCCTCGGCATCGAAGTCTGCTACCGGGATCCGGGGGTCGCCCACTTCGGGCTCGAAAACGCCTTGATGCCCATCGGTAACCAGTTGCTCGAAGTGGTGGCGCCGGTCCGCGACGAGACCGCTGCCGGCCGCTACCTGGCGCGGCGGGGACTAAACTTGATGAAACTTATATATTTAAAATCCGCATAAAAATCCGATTTTTTATGTATCTATTGGTATTAAATTCCGTTACCATTGAGCCGGGTCGCTCCTTACTTACAGTTCGTTACTACTAATTGTTTGATATACCAAAACATGATGATAATAATTTAGAAACAAAATTATGGAAACTGCGACAAAAAATTGTGGAAAGCAGGCCGCGTAAAACCCAATATTAAATACCTAACCCAACCAAACCCCTCTATATATCAAATATTTAATAATAAATAAAAACATACATAGGCTCGGCTTGCACGGCAGGTGACACAGGCTCCTGAGCCGTTGTCACCGGTGTGGTGGACACTTGCGATTGACCGGATGCGTCCGGCGACGCCTCATCTCCACGGGTCATCTTAAGGGAGCTCAAGGCACTAGACAGTGAATTGGACCCGCCACCATCACGGAGCGCGCCGCGATACCGGTCAGCGGATTGCCCGTTTCTGCCCTCTGGCGACTCCAAGCCGCCATTCCCGTTCGAGACCCCAAGCACGGTTCCGCTATCGCGGATGACGCCCCGATAACGCTGCGGAGATTACCATTGACATGTGAGTGATGGTTATTTAAGTCTGTGTTCCAATTGTGTTGATTTTGGTTTTCATTGTGTGGTACTGTGTTGTGAGGTGTTGTGTGTATCTATCACTTTCGTTTTCAGGGGTGGCAAACAGTATCTGAGAATCCAACGACCAGCGGTCACCCATTCTTCTTGTGGGCTCTTTGCCTGGGACGCTGCCCTTGTTTTGATTTGGTGTCCGTCCATGCTACAGCCCACCAAACTGCAGAGCGCAGTAACTGGACACAAGAGCTATAGTAACAGAAAAACCCAAGATGCGGATATTGTCGTCGTTCCTTCGCTGTGGTACGAAACCTATTGCCTGGTAATGCACGAAGCCTTTGCCTGCAATGTACCGGTCATCGGCTCGGATGTTGGGGTAATGGGCGAAAAAATTAAAGATGGCGAAAACGGCTTTTTATTTAAAATGGGTGATGCGGAATCGTTGCGAGCCGTTTTGCAAAAGGTTGCCGATGACCCCACAATAATAAATACGCTGAAACAAAAAATTAGCCGGATGTTGATCCCGAATGTGGAACAGGAAGCCTGTGCCTACGAGAGGGATCAAGAAGGGGAAACTTTGAACTTCCTTTTTTAGGGAGAATTTAGTATCGGTAATCTAAGGTAGCGCAGTGGACTGATCTGTGTTTGGGGATGCAGGGCTAGGGCTTAATCCCAGCTGCTGCAGGGTCGACGGGTAAGGGGACCCCTCGATAAAATAAATTCCCACTAAATATACGGATGCCAATTCGGCACAATTGGTCCAGGGGGAACTATTTATTATTATTATTATTATTATTGTTTATTGTAATATGGTGCTGAAGGTGTTACAGTTCCCCTTGTTGTGAAAAAGAACACAATGAAACTCAATTAAAAGTTAGCTCAGAGTCTTAAAATTAAAACATTTAGAAAACCACTAAAAATTACAGAATACCACAAGAGATAAAAAAAAAGTTTGGTTGAAACTTCAAAAATTGAATTTTTCAGGAAACAGTTATTTTTTTTTAGCTAAGTCAGTATTCTTTGTTTTCTAGTTTTGTCCTTATAGTTTATTGTTAAATGTTTCCTTTTTTTTCAAATTTTATTGCACTAAGTCATTGTCTAGAATTTCTTTTAACTCTTTTCAAATTACCCATTCCACAGCCTACGAGGCCATAGGGCGCGCGCTGCAGCTCGACCCCGAGTCGCCGGCTGCTCTCTACGGCATGTTCGACTTCCTGCGCAGGCACCGTGACCTGCGCGAGGCCCTGCCGTTTCTCGCGCGGGGCGCCGAGGCCGACCCGCGGGCCGTCGAGACGAGGCTGCTGCAAATTCATCGGGCGAAGGGGGTGGAGGGGGAAGACGTCGGGGCGCTGCTGGCGCAGCTGCTGCGAGACTTCCCCGACGAGCCGGAGGCGGTGTTCACGGTCGCGAAGGAGTACTCCAAGACCGATAACAAACAAGTTGAGAACGATGCGTTATTGAAAAATCACGGAAGAAAGAATTACTCCATGAAAATGGTTCCGAGTCAATTTTATGATGCCAGACGAACATTGCAGGTTAAATATAAATAGGACATAATGAGTATTCGATTCACTGTAATATTATTCTGTTTCTGTTCACCCACTTTTGGTCTTAACAAATATCTTTCATATCTTTCTAGAGCTGCCAGCTGAAGATCCAATCATAACCGGTGGTTTAGCACATTATGTAGTTGGAGATCTCGTTAAAGTTAACTGTACAACATAAAGGCAGAAATACCCTAGCTTGGTCGAGCAGGAATGATGTAGGGATTTTTATTAATCAACTACTCCTACTCCTTGCCAAATTTTTAGCAGAGAGATGGAAATGTTGAGCCTTGTTCGAAGCGAAATAATAAAATGATTTTTGATATTGGAGGTACAAAGTAGGCCTTTGAATCGTAGGCCTTTGAATCGTCCTAAATTTGAGCAGAAAGGTAGCAAGATATGTCATTTATTTCGCCAAAACAGGATAGGTTAATGGTGGTTTTTAGGATCTTAATCTTCTTCTCAACTAGGCCCTCTCTCACTCTTATTTTTCTCCAAAGTCACCTGATAAAAATTTTGGGATAGCCAATTTTGTTCAGCATCGTCAAAAATCTAATAACCATGTCTTTGAGGATGGCTTAATCCCCCACAGTCCTCAGGGCAAAGGCTGCAAGTTGTGAACTTTGCACATTCTTTACATATTGTATTGGTTATTGCGAAATATACCGACATTTTCAAGGGAGGATTTCTTCTGGTGTGGGAGGAGTCGGGAGGAGATATGTGAGAGGATCTTTCAATAGATGAATTTTTCTTGAGATAACTTTTAGAGCAAGGAATTATTACAAAAATTTTTTCAATTTTCTTTTTATATTGTATTTTAGGGATTTGTTTTTTTTTTTTTGCATTTGTATACAATTTAAATTCAGAATCATTAAAAACCTTAACCTCTAAACACTGATTCCCAACAAGGGATGAAGGCCCTATCAGTGGGGCTTGGCAATATTTTGGTTGGTTGGTGCATATTATTTTTCTACTTATTTCTTGTTAACAGATAATTTCTAATGCTAAATAGCTTACAGCAACAACAATCAGGAAAATTTTACAGCGCAACTTCGATTGAGGCCACGGAATATCCGCTACCCGCGACTTGCGTGAACAAGCTGGCATCCATCGCCTCACCATTCAGAAATATCTCGTTGATGTTCAGATCGGGTACCGTCAAATTGACATAATGCGAGCTGGATCCCACAATTTCGGTGGTCACCGTGTAACTGCTTAGAAACTGATCCAACGCTGGAAGCAGCACCATCATGGGATCCGCATCAGCATGATCGAATAGTGCGCTATTCGCGTACTGCGCGACTAGTACCGGAGCGCTGGCCGTGATGTGAATACGCCGTCCACCTACGCTGCTCCGCTTCCGGTCCTTCCCACTTCTCACACCGCCAACACCCTCTCGTCGCATGCGTCGGCATCGTTTGCGCAAGAGTATCCGACTTCGCTGCTCCCGGATGCTCCCTCCCTGCCGTCTCCGTTCGCCACCTCCGAGCAGCCAGGCTGGGAGGAGATGCAGCTTTCACAGGAGCCCCTCATCATGCAAGCGCCGTTGGCGAGCGGCTCACAGCTCGAGTCTCCCGGCGATCTCTTCAGTCCGGAGCTTACGGGCGTCAGCGCAGACCTTCAGAACAAAAACTTAATGATTAGCGGAAATTCATTAATTTGGCCTCACCAAATTATTTTTCAAACCAGCACTTACTAAGGATATGAAATTTTTGCGACATGCATTGTTTCTCAATATAATTCTAATCTGCTCCTTTTCCTTTCAATTACAGGCGCAAACCATGGTTACTGGTACGGTGACGGACGAAGGCAGCGGCGAACCGCTGGTTTTTGCCAGCATCCTGGTCAAAGGCACAACGGTTGGGGCGGTAACTGATTTAGACGGCAACTTCGAAATTAGCATTGATCAGCCTTGGAGGCAGCGTCGATATCGATGCCGCCAACACAGTGACCGTCGGAACGATTCTTGCCAACGGCGGCCCTAGCAACGCATCGAATGGTGGCACTGTCACCGTCGATGCCGGCGGCGACATCGACCTTGGCGACGTCAACGTCAATGGCAACTCGGCGTTCACCGTGTTCACCGCGTTACTCGATGGTGGGAGTGGCGGTTCTGTCACGGTGAACAGCACGGCCGGCTCGGTCGCAGTCACAAACATACTGGCCAACGCCGGCAACGGTGACGACGCAACGGACGGCGGCGAGGTTCGGAATATTTATATTCTGTCAAATGCGTTACGTCATAGAGCCTATAATCAAGGGGTGTATCTTGGCTATCATGAGCGATTTCTTCGGGGCTTGGCGCGACGGTACTTGTTAAAGCTTGTTCCGTTTGTAAAGAACTGAAGGCTCCTTTTTCTTCTAAAAGAGATTCCGTTGGCGCTGAAACGCTCTGGCTTTGACTTTGAAAACTAGAAAGCGGATAGGGAATGGGTCGGGTGCGCTGGCTATTCCAGACGATGGATCCTCTTCGCGCCATAATCAATTGTCCCAAAATAAATTCTAACTACTAAAAGAATTCAATAACTAAAATTATAAGTTTTTCGGATTCTCAGCTGAGAAAATTACCCTTGAATCCTTGTTAATGGCTTAAAATCTGTCTCAGCTCCATCTCTAGTATTCAAATTAATTCAGCATTGTCACCCTCCAAGGTCAAAATCGAGAAATAGGGAGCTTGTTCCTCCTTTCCCTTTAAATTCACTTTTTGAATCCCGACTCTTCTGCTAATAATTCCCTGTAATTTAGCTGGACAGACCTCCCCTCTCTTCCCAAGATAATCAAACTCGGGACACCGGGACACAAATTGAACAGCGGCATTCGGGTACGCGCGACGAACGGCGCCGGCGCGGATGCCGACTGGCTGATCGGCGAACATGACGCATTCCGTCGGGCACGCCGGCACAAGGCGCCGGATGCCGCCGCGCTGCACGCCCTGTTGGCGACCGGCCGGCGCAGCGTTCTGACGCTGGTGGCGCTTCGCGGCAAGGCGCGGATTGCCGGCGTCATGCTGGTGGGGCACGGGTCGGCGGCCACCTATCACGTGGGCTGGACCGGGCCGGAGGGCCGGCAGGCAGCCAAGTGCCTTAAAAACGAAGATTTTACCAATCAAATGAAAACTTTTTTTTTCATTTTTAAAAACCGAAAAGTAATAATTAACTATTTTTCAAATTATTTTTGCATAAAGACTGGATTTTATTAAAAAAGTTAAATTTAAAATAATATAATTTGAAATTAATTTTTTTTAAATACTCATAAAAATTTGCTTCAGTTATTAATTTCATAAATACTGTTTTTAATCATTAATACTATGTAAATTGCTAACAATGGTTTGAAATAAAAAGTTGTCAGACACATACAATATTACAGATTAACAAGGTGCTTATTTTTAGGCTAGGATAAAACCTGTGAATTCCTACATTCTAAGAACAACATTTTCTTCCTATACGACCGGCGCAGTTATTGGTAATGGTGGAGCTGGACGCGTTTACCAAGCCATGGAAGAATCTGGCCGTGAGTTTGCCATTAAAATTCTTGATTCAAAAAAAGTATCTGCTGATAGGCTAAAGCGATTTAAGAATGAGATCCAATTTGGGCTTCAAAACAATCATCCTAATATCATTAAAATTCTAGACCATGGCCTCCATATTGAAGGAAAGATGGCTTATTTAAAACTTTTTTTTTCAAAATAAATAGTTATCCTATTGTTGCTAAACTGCACTTTTCCACTACAAAGGAGCAAGTGTCTGAAACAAGTGTAGTTCTGTGGAATTAGATGGAATGACTATGGAATGAAATAATAATAAAACTATTGAGCTATTTTAGCCTTATTCAGAACTATTGAATGGGATAATAGTCATTAAGATCATAATAATATTTAGGAGTGAATAATTTTGTTTACTTCAGTCTCTTACTATATTTTTGAAGTTTATACAATAGGGTGTTACCACTAGCGCTTTTTGTTAGTTAACCGCGCGCGAACTATAATGCTGAGTGCTCATACAGCTTTTGGAGATCTAAATTGACGCAACACGCAAACATTGGCGCTGACGACAAACCAGTCGCTCAGCGCGCAATGCCGGCGAAGAAACGCGTAACCAAGAAAAAGGTTGCCGCAGGTAAACGCAACGTGGCTTCCAGCAAAGTCGCTTCGAAGAAGACTGCCTCGAAAAAAGTCGCCTCGAAGAAGGTTCTGGCGAAGAAAGCGCCTTCGGCCAAGGTCGCCTCGAAGAAGAAGCTTTATGCCGCCGATGCGAAATCGTTTGAGGTAGGAATAGCTGCCGTGACCCATCCCGAAATCGTCTATGACCAGCGGTACACCGATATAGTTCAGCCGGTGGAGGTTGCGCTTGACGGTATCGCCGGTGTCGATGAAGAGGTCCTCAGTCAGTTCAAGCTGGATATCGACGGGGCTCAGGCGCGCGCCCAGCAGCAACTCTTCGATCATCCACGCGAAGCGCTCGGTCGTTAGCTGGCTGGGGCTTACGTTCAACGATAACCGGATTGCCGACGGGTAGCTGTCGCGCCAGATGTATGGAATTGGTTTTTAGGCAAAATTTTAACATAAAGCAAAGTACCCTAGCAGTAGGTATTTTTTTTCTTCAATTAAGTTCCAATGGTTTATGAATCAAGTTCTACAAGTTAATAGTCTTTCGACACCATTTGCTGCCATCTTTAATAATGCTACTGCCATCTTTCATCTATAATACCTTTATACCAGCTACTACCATCTTTATAGCTACGTTACAGTAACAGTAGTTCCCCTACTATTTCCACTAGAGCAACTACTAAAAAAAAAATCACTGCAGCACCAACCTGGGTATAATGGGGTTTAAGGACTTTTTAGCTAACTGAGTATTCATGAATAAGTCACGGTTGCAGTAGCGTCAGATGCAACCTAGATCATACCAACTCTACCCATAGTAACCAACAATTTAAAGAACGTTTCGAAAGAATCAGTTGGGTGGGAAGAACCGCTTTTAGAAGTTGATTCGGAAATAGCAACTTTTCTTTCCGTTAATCCTAATGATGAAAATTTATTGTGGACACGAATTTAAGGGAATTTCAAAAATAGCCTGAAACCGCTTGAAGATGGTGTTGTACGAAAAGTCGGGAATTAATATTTCTCGTTCAAGGTCGTAGAGATTAATAGACTTACCTCCAACGGCATATCGTCGGCTCACAAAGTATTGATATCGACCTGTGAATGTGCTTGGGGAATAGCCATCGACAATACCTTTAATCGCAAAAGCATTGTAAGCATTGATCCAAAAAGCCAATCGATCGTTTGGTGTCGGAAGCTGAGTTGGTGCGATATGGTTGAGTTGTTCGAGATACTTCACAAAGTTAGGGTTTTGCGCAAGGTTTGGATAATGAACCACTCCATCCGTAACATGCAAGACCAGACAGAACGTTAAACTTCGTTGGCCGGACAAGGAACTCATTGCACACAAACCTGAATGGCTCGACCAATCGGCAAACTTCCTGCGTGACACTCTTGAAAAGATTGGTCTGTCGTGGGAATATGTTGCCACCCGTGATATTGAAGAGGGCGAAGAAATATTCCTTGATTACGGTCCCGAATGGGAAGCCGCCTGGGAGTAAGTTCATACGGAGTATCTCTTTTTGGCATGCGTAGATGTTGTTTTTTGAGTTGCAATCAGGTACATTCACGTTGACCCTGCTGAGTTAAGATCGTATGACTATAAGGTCATACGATAGAAAATTATAGAAAATTTCCCCCTATTTTCTAAAATAAGGCAAATCTTCTCAGGCTCGTAACTTTTGACGGGTAAGACTAATCTTGATGAAACTTAACATTCACATAGCGCACGAGGTATATGCTGCTGGGCGATGCAGGCCTGGAATATGGCAAGATGTGTTTTTTTTTTTTTTTACAAGACGTTTATTTGAAACCGCGTTTGCTAAATTTCTACTACTTTGGTCTTTAGTAAAGTTTCAAACTTGGGCGACAGATAAAGCCATCCAAATACTATTAGAGAAGAGGCTAGGGCATCGTTTGGGGGGGGGGGTCGAAGTCTTAAAAATTTATTTAAATGTCAGAAGGTTTGAAATTCCTATAAAAAGACTTTTAAATACATTTGGAGAATGGAAGTGTTCACTCTATTACCTTGCTTGCATTGTTTGAAAGAATATATTTGGAAAAATTTGCGCAAAGAGCGTCTGATGGTAGTGGCAGCCTTCCTCAAAAGTTTCTATTAAATTCACTCAAACCTTGTTAGGAATCTTCTTTTATGGATTTGCCTTAAGATACAACAATTAAAATTTGTTTGAGTATAAACACACAGCATATGGAAGATCGGAAATTGGTTTCAGCTTTATCAATAGCAGCTGACAAATCTTTAGTTGTAATCTAGTTGAAAGTAGATTTCAGAAAGTAAATATCTGGTTGAGGGGCTTCTTGCTATCTTGCAAAGTAACTGAGTTGAGGAAATGAAATATTGAGGAATGGGTCCATTCCTCAGGAAGACCTAAAACATACCCTGGGAAGATGTTATTGACTTTTTGATCACCGCATTTTAATCAATTCATCGCGGATTGTACCAATATTGTTCATGGAAATGTAGAAATTCGAATTTCCAAAATTGGAACGCTTGCTGTTGATTAGGACAATCATTCCATTCATTATCACCCAATAACACAAAGACAGGAATAGGTGATTTTTGTAATATCTTGGAAGCTGTCACATAATCAGAACGACGACAATTCATTGTTTCATCTTTTGCATTCCGTAAATCACCGACATGTACAACAAAGTCAGCCTCCTTTGATGGAATCATCGTTTCCATTTGAATTTCTAATTCCATTTCTTGTGTCGGATTATATGTCCCCTACTTCCAAAAATCAGGCAAATTATCTCAGGCTCCTAACTTTTGATGGGCAAAATAACTTGACGAATCTTAAATATTTGGAATCAGCATAATAAGCTGATTCTTTGGATGTATCTATTGATATAAAAATTCCGTATCTCACAGTTTCGGTTACTGTTAAGCCGAGTCGCTCCTCACTTACAGTTCGTTACCATGAACTGTTTGATTTGTGATGCAACAACTTTTAATTGAGCGAACCCATTTTGATTAAGAATTGATGTTTCCTGCCATCGAATGGCAAATAACAACCCGACAATATCAATCTTTAGTTTTCTTGTCTTATACTATGATAACAGCAATCTTTTCCATGTTCAGATTACTGGAAGAAAGCACATTTAGGACAAGGATCATGTATTTTGTTGTAAACACCGAAGCGGATAAACTTATAAATACAAAGGATAAAGGAATAGAAATAGGCTGTTGTTTCTCCTACTGAGTGAAGGAGACCAACAATGCCATTACATCACATGTAACGCTAGGGTACTTTGGGACCTTACTGGTTTAAATAATGAGGAAGGACAGGAAATCTTTATGCATACCACAACGATTACGCTGACCAATATGTTTTACAACCTGGCCAAGTTCCCCGAATGGCAGGAACGATTACGCCAGGAAAGCCTGGCACTCAACAAACCGCAGCTGGATTTCACAGACCTGGAAGCCATGACTGGCCTGACCATGGTAATGAAAGAATCGCTGCGCTGGTGTACGCCGGTACCTTCCCTGCCCCGAGTCACCACCAAGGATCTTGAATTTAAAGGTCATGTTATTCCGAAGGGTTCGATGATCAGTACTTCGCTGAACTTCGCTCACACTATGAAAGAATAATAGTTATGTTCATTTACTTAAGTAGTAAGTATTAGTAAATATGATAAAACTGGTGAAGGTGGAAGAAACAGAGTAGCCAAGGTGCAGGGCGTTTTTTTTTTATTTTAGAGGAAAAGAAAATAAGTCTGCTAATTAAGATTAAAATATTGCAAGTCAAGGTAATGACAGTGGCCAAACATGGCTCCGAAACAGAGACGCCTCATAAAGCTGAGGAAGATCCGTTAAACGTTTTCAAGGGGAGTTATCGAAAAACAGTTATAAAGTTTGTTATAATAGTTACAAGTTCGACCACATAGACCCAAAATGGCAAGTTTATCATCTTGTAAAAGCGAGGTAATAGATTCCAAACTTGAGTCTCTCAGTCTCCCCACCAATGGCTCACTAATACTCATTAAAAGTCAAATAACCTTTTTATACCTGATGTCTTGAACTCTATTTGCTGACAATTAGGTCAGGGTGACATGTACTCAATACGAAACGGTAGAGATGACAGAATCGTACATGGCAAATATACATACATTATTTAATTGTTGGACTAAGATAGATCATGATATCAGACCTATATGAACAGTTAAATAAAGCGACCACATCGCGCGACGCCTCGTTTTAAACCGTCGCCAGATGCGTCTGCGGAAGGAGAGTCCCGTTTCTTCGGGCCAGTTTTCCGCTATTTTCCGCTCTTTTTTCCGATTCCAGAACATAAATAATGGATGTTTGAGTATTTGAGGGACTTTGTCCCGTTTGAAGGTTTGAATTGTTTGAAGGACTTCGTCCGTTTGAATCGTTTGAAGCGATCAGGGGAATAAACCAAAGACTTCAAACGATTCGAACAGTTCAAGTGATTCAAACCTTCTTAAACCTCACCCTTGCGATCCGGATGACGTCGATTTCTATCGTTTGACGATTGAGCGCGATCGGTTGGCTGAGTTGGCGCCCAACGATCACTTCTCGACGATCTTCGACATTGACTACGCTGACGGTTTGGCTCGGGCCAACACCTCGCTGTGGGTCTTCGACTCGGACGGTCGTTTGATTCTGACCAGTAAGGGATCGAACATTGCGGACGATCGTCCGCGACCCTTGGAAGGAGCGGACACACAGGACCTGACGCGCGGTAGTGTCGGTACGTTGGATCCGTACATTGGCCCCGTGGAGTTGCACCACGAGCAGTTTGAAAACCACAAATTCTTCACAGCCTTGCTGTATGATATGGTTGCCGGTCAAGGGTTACACTGCTAGCTCGTAAATAGGGTTTAGTGTTTATATTACACTGAATTAGTGGTAAACCATTAAATTTGATCAAAACAATGAAATAGATGTTACTCTGTTTACAAACACCCAAATTGCAGTTAATAGAATGCCATTTTTCCCACTTAGTTGTTTCAGAGGCTCAAATTAAATTACGATCTTTTCTGACGATAAATCATGGTTATTGTGATTGTTCATGACCCTGCGCCAGCCTGGCCAATGCTTCACGCAGTGGCGTTCGGCTGATCCCGAGCTGTTCTGACAATTGCCGCTCATCAAGCCGCAGATTGGCATCCGGGTCATAGATGTTCATCGAGACAATGCCGTCTTTCAGGGCCGCGTAAGTCTTGTCCTTGAGACTCACCTCGGCCGCGATCGGCGTCACCATCAACGCTGAAGACTCGTTCATGCAGATTTCCCCGGCCATCCGGCCAATAGAGAACGCCCCATAACGGGGTGCGTGGGTTCTGGTATACCACACACTTTATGCCACGCTTTGTGGAAGCACACGACTCGAAGGGTGCGGTATGGACTTCGAGCAGCTGCGCATCTTCATGGTGCTCGCCGAGGAACGGACCTTCCTCGGCGCTGCGAACCGCCTGGCGACGTCCCGTTCCCGGGTACGCCGGAAGCTCGACCAGCTCGAGGCCGACGCGGGCACCGCCCTGGTCTCCCGCGAGCAGACCGGCCTGGTCCTCACGCCTGCGGGCGCAGCCCTCGTCCGCCGCGGCCGGGCGCTCCTCGAGGACGCCCAACAGCTGATCGCGCACGTCCGCGACGTATCGCCCCATTGAACCACCCCAAAACTTGCTTATTTGTTAAGTGGATATCAAAAAAGCTGCATTGCAAAATCTCCTGAACTAGCCACATAAACCTCTGCATTATAAAACCTTCGATATCAATTTGGCCACCCACAAGATTTTTCAGTGGAGGAAGGGGGTAGGGAGACAAGGGTTTGAAGTAAAGATTTTAATCAGTGTAAATTTTCAAATATTAGAAAAAATCTTTATTCATAGCATGTTTTAAATATTAATAAATAAATAAAAAAGTTTTTTAACTGAAAGTACGGAGATCTCCCACGGCAGCGGAGCTAGCGGATGCAATCTGGGAAACTGTTGGGCCACCCGCAAACGGTTCCGCGAAGCTACTGCTGCCAGTTGTGGGAGGTGTAGCCAGCCGACGAGTCAGTACATCTCCAAAGAACGGCGGATACAGGTAGAAATCACTCCAATCGAATCTTGAGAATGTCTCTGGAGCGTCGGCTGTCCTGACAACTAGATCCGTTGGGTCATTACTCTCCTCGATGGCAACATTGTAGAATGAGTAGGAATCTTTGACGGCATACTGCATGGCAATAGGGAATCCATCAATCATGGTTTATGGGTGCTTTTGGTGACGCAATGCTCAGTCTAAGCGAAGATGGTGTTGATGCGGTCCATCTCGAAGTTGGCAGCGGGTGCGGCCTTGATGCTGAAGTTTCCGTTGAAGCACAGCAGCTGGTTGTTGTTGACGTCGGTGCCGATCACATGAAGCTGGTAGTCGCCCTGTCCGCAAGAAGAAGAAGGAGGAGGAGGGGAGGAGATTTGCAAGTGTCAGTCACCTGCCATCAACAATCACCAGATCCAGTGCGCTTACCGCCGGAGCGAGGGGCAGCATTAAACCCCCAATTCGCCTTCTTTCCCTCGAGGAAAGATCTCTTGCCTTGCTAAACCGAATACGATTGGACCAAGGAACATTTCAAAAGCTTCCGACTACAAAGTCGGAATTTTTTGCTACTTTTGATGAATTGAGGATCAGACATTCAATCCGAAAGGAAGCTTTCGGCATTCAAACCAAGATACACGTGGTCAAGCTTAAGGTAATTGTCTTCCTTGGCAACGTCTACATGCGATATTTTTTTGGTTCCAAAGTTAGCAAACAGCAAGGAAGTTCATGCAGAATGGCTGCTGTAAGTAGACGTATAGCTTACAGAAAAACCGGACGAAGTGCCTCGCCCAGTACTAAATATCCCTACGGTTCAATCCGTCTTCAAGTATATTACCACTTTGACTCACTGCTTTGTATGTACGTATGTTATCGTTTTATTATTGATTTAATGAACAGTACATCGATTTAGATTATCAGGGTGGTGGTTTAGGTGAATATCAATTTTATGATCGTTCCTCTGGACAATGGAATGATGCTGCCTGTCAAACATTGGCAGGTGTTGATGAAGAGGGAGAACCCCTACAGCTTGCTCCCGACGGCCAGGCAGGGCGGGGCGTTCTGGAACTCGACGACGGTCTCCCCGACCTTGATCTGGTCGCCGTGGCTCAGCGGGAAGCGACCGTTGACCCGCTCGCCGTTGAGGAGGGAGCCGTTGCGGCTGCCCAGGTCGTGGATGATCCAGCGGGAGCCCTTCCGCTCGACCTCGAAGTGCTTGCGGGAGGACTGCGGCTCGTTGAGCTGCAGACCACAGCTCTGGAGCCGGCCGACCACGCAGGTCTGGCCGTCCACCAGGTCGACTCCCGTTCCGCCTTTAGGGAGGTCTTCGCGGATGCTGCTCGGCGCGGGCGGCAGGTCGAGCAGGACCTTCTTGAGGACCATCAGTCCGCCCCCTTCGAAGGGCGGACGACCGGTCGTCATCTCGTACACGATCGCGCCCAGCGCGTAGACGTCGGTCCGGACGTCGATCGCCGCCTTGTCGCCGTCGGCCTGCTCGGGCGACATGTAGGCGGGCGTCCCCAAGACCTCCCCGGTCTTGGTCAGCCGGTCGACCCCCTCCTGGTCGAGGGCCAGGACCAGGCCGAAGTCGGTCACGTAGGGGCGCCCACAAATAAAAGCCAAACATTAAAAAAAGTAATACATTGTGCTCACATCGGTCTTTACTTAGGAAATACTATTGCACTGCTTATATTGCCACTTAAAATCCCCCCTCTCCGTTGTCACTATCTTTGCAGATCGGGTAATTTTTATTGTAAAATATTGTCTTTTTTTTATAAACTGTGAGAATTAATGTAATTATCTCCATATAGACAAGGGTATCAGAACTTTAAAATCAAGCAGACGATTAGCGGCTACAGTATCCAACTAGTAAATTGGATACTAGTTTTTTTTCTTTCAATTCAAGTAAGCGTTCCTTGCAGTGGCATTATCATCATTTGTGTAGGCATACTGAACGATTTTGTTCGTACATCAAATTCTTTTTATTCCACCTCCAAACTCAAAACCCGAGCTTCACTCCTGAAAGAAGCGAATATACGAGAATGCTTTGGGCTCTCCATTGTGGACATGAATGGAATTGGAAGAAGGATTTAGATATTTGACTACTTGTGATCTATTTGGCAAGGAGACAGCCTTCACCAAGTTCACCAGGAAAGAGTGAATATCAAATTAAGTAACAAATTTCTTGAGTTTTGCTATGACTGAATCTGAAGAATTGGCTAAAAAAGAGATGCAAAATGAAATGTTTTTGGATAAAATTGTATTTGCAGTATGTGAAAAATATACTAAAACAGTAAAATCATCTACTAATCTTGAAATCGGAGTTCTAAATATGCAAAAAAGTCATTTGTATAGAGATTTGATTGCTTGGCTAAAAAAGCAATCAATTTGGAATGAATAAAAAAATTAAGATTGATTCCAAGAAGGAAAACCACCTTCTAGTGTCACTGCATTGAATCCTTCTTTAACAAGCTCATCATTTCACCTTGAAGTCGGATGGGTGAAAACGAGGGAAATGCCCGGCGTACAGCACCGTGCCACCGCCAACCCCATTAAAATTGGCCACCGCTATGGGTGAGTTTTCGTCGTTTACGGGATAATCGGTTTTGCGTCCACGTACGTTGGGGCTGATATTAAAGTCGCCAAATGCACGCGCCTCCCAGTCCAAGCCCGAGCTTGGGTAAGCTTCCGGTGACATCCACTCACCCTGTTCGAGACACACAATGTGCATACGTGTGTCTGCCAAACTCCACGCCACAGCAGCACCGATTGTCAGTCACGTCTCCGGTATCGACGTCAACCTGCTGCTTGGTCGTACCTGTTCGCTGCGTTGTCTCCGCGAATACGCTCTCGCGATCTTGCACGGGCTGTATGCCATGGACTACCTGTACATCGTACACACTGAACACCATCAGTGCCGAATTGGTGGACCAGATGTGCAGGTCGAGCGATGGGTGCTCCGTGACATACCGCCCGTGACCTCCGTTCCCTCCGACCTCTACGCGGCGGCCGGCGAGGGCTCGTTGGTAAGTCGCAATGTATGGCAATAGATCGTTGCCTCATATACCAAATCATCCATATTTCTAGTCTCATAATTGTGGTATGAAAAACTCCTTGTAAACATTTGATGAGAAATTTCAGGGGTCAAACCATAAATACTCTGAATTACAAAAATAGCAACTTGATAATCATGAAGTTGGCTAACATTAAGAATCATGAGTTTCCTATAACAATTAACTGTGTCATTTTCACCATGGATATAATTTCCTAATAGTCCAATAACTTGGTTTTTTAAAACCTTAACACGTTTAAAATTCGTATAAAATTCACCAGCCCATATTATGCAACGAAATGGAACCTGGTGACGTGATATTCTTTCATGCGAACTTGCTGCATCGTAGTGATCAGAATACCAGTGAGTTCCCTCGGTGGTCGATGGTCTGTTGTTACAACGCTCGTTCAAACTCGCCATACAAGGAAAGCCGGCACCCTTGTTATTCGCCTCTTTCCGTTTTGGATGAAAGTGCTTTTCAGAATGTGATGCAGCTGGAGGCAATGGGCGAACCCGATCGCAACGAATCAGCCATGCACTGGCATCAATCGAGCAGCGGACCTTCAGCTACCAATTTGAAAACTTCAACAAGAAAGAGTTCTATATATTACGGACAGCGTAAGTGTAACTCTCTCGCCTTAGTTTCCATCATTGTAGGGCATCGTAGAGTTTGTGTGTGTGTGCACGTATGATGAGAATACTCTGACGTTTGGTACGCGCAAAAAATACCACGTCGTTTACAACAAAAGAGCGACTGTAAAGAGGACCTCTCACGCAGGGGGAAACATGAGCGTTTTCTATCCATATAGAACGATCAAAGCAATGGTATAACGTACGTGTGTGTGTCGTCCACATCTTGCATCGTTATTTTAGGGTCCACAGAAGGCCCACGTGCCCACTGTAAACCCAACAATGACGTTGCGGCTGAAGGCGTTGAGATCTTGACCAAGCCACCCTAACCAGAAGACCGACCAGTACAGCAAAGTGGCCCCAGCAAGAAGGATCGTCTGATTGCGCGTGGACATGGCTTTAGCGGAAATCGATGAAAGGTGTCGTCGTACTGCTATCTGCTTGCCCTGCCCAAGCGATGGCTTCTGCGATGTGTCGCACAAAAAGAGAATCGCTAAAACTGGATGAGGGATGGCCAAGAGCTGTATAAAAGGCTCGCTAAAGAACCACAATACTAGACCCTTACCATGATACAACCTAGCTTAAGCAGCCCTAAGTGTTTTAGAGCAGTTTCTAGAAATGTATAGCACTTTCTTCAGAAGAGAGTAGCCAATAAATAACCACCATTACATAATACAAATACTTTACCATTTGATGTTATTTTCTGTATGTTACTTGCAGATGTTTCATGAAGTCTATCAAATTCTGCACTTTCCCTGTTATAACCTGAAAGAGTTGTATAAGTTGACATGATGAATTATACTCCGATATAATATACAAGCTTTCCAAGGTAAACAAACGAGATGGATTCTGAATTCCAAAATGGGAAACTGTGCATTTAACTATTGCATTTCAGGTCAACAATTCCAGAAGCTATGAAACAGTGGGTTGGCGTTTAGGTTCTTTCAAACTTCGCAAGATACGGACACTAAGCGTTTAGACTATTACTGCCGTCTTTGATGAGGATATGAATAAAATATTGCTTGTAACTTATCTTGTGAAGTGATAGTATCTCTGGATAATTCTCATCTACTCTCTGGTCAGGGGCGTCGTTGGGGTGGCAATTTCCCCCTCAGTAGAAGGAAAGCGTCCCGATCTCGATCAGCTAACAAAAATGATTTGGGCGGTTCAAAAAAATACGATGCGCGATCTTTCTCCCCTCGCTGCTAAAAGTCCTTATGAAGACTACGATAAGCTCGACAAACTGATTGTGAAAACCTTGCTTGAAGTGTGTAGCCAATATCCGCAAATTGACTTAAAAGTTCTCAAAATCCAGATTTTCAAACGACTTGAAGCCTATGGGACCATTCAACCCCTCACACAAAAAAATCAATTGCGCTCCTCTTTATCCATGCTTTTGGCTAATAAGGGTACGAAGGAGTTATCGTAGAAACTTCAAAAAGGGCTTATTCAATTGGAAATCGAAAGGGCTAGTGCTCTTTTTAATAGTAAAAGTTGATTGAAGAGCAACTAACCCCACTTCCACGCTCACCTTTTCCCCAAACACATCCAATCAAAATTTTGAGATAGCCATTTTGTTAAACGTAGTTGAAAAATCTGGAAATTATGTATTTAAGGTTGACAACCCCCTACACAGCCTTCCAGACAAGAGTTGTAAGTTATGTCCTGGGGGCATTTAAGGCATATATAGAAAGGGGAAATTTAGATGGTCCAAAAGCGACAGGCCCTGTTCCAAATCTTACTGAGCGGGGCACGTTAGTTAACCTGCGCCCTAATGATGTTGCTATTGCACAGCGACCAGTAAGAACGCTTGTACAGGATGAGTCTGGTCGCTATTGGCTGCAAACCTCAGCCGGGAAGCGAATAACAGCATCAGGTTCATACGATTTCGTAACTATGCCAGACGGAAGTATTCGGGTTGCCAGGTCGAATGTGAATCAAGACTTTTCAACCCACCTTGGATTGAGTGGTGGTGGAGAGGTTAAACGAAGGGCACGTCCAGAATGGCGGCGGCGAACAGGTCCGGGCGCAGGTTCAGGACCGCGCCGACGGTCAAGCCACCGGCCGAGCCGCCGGTCAGCGCCAGGCGGTCCGCCGACGTGTAGCCTTCCGCGATCAGGTGCTCGGCCACCGCGATCACGTCCGTGAACGTGTTCATCTTGTTGGCCATCCGGCCGCCGTCATACCAGGGATCACCCAGCTCGCCGCCGCCGCGCACATGCGCCATCGCATAGATCACGCCGCGGTCCATCAGGCTGAGCTTGGTGAAGTCGAAAAAAACAGAATCAAAGGAGTTATTAGAACTATTAGAAGTTAATGCTTTGTCTATGCCTTCGTTAAGATGGTATACACGTTTTCAGAATCTAGAAAAACGCCTACACTAGCATGAAGGAGCTTGCAGCCAAAAAAGCAAGATTAGCTTTGAAAGTTTGTGTTTAATTATTTTATTTCGTTTGAATGAATTTTTATTATCTCACATAACTTTATTTATGAGTCCTGGTTGAACTTCGGTGAAGTTCACCAAGCCCCCCCGCGCGCACAAGTCGTTACGCGCCATATTAGTTACAAGTGGGTATCAAAGCCCGGCAAGTGGCCAGAACCCATACGCCCGTACTCATCTTGGGAGAAACCGGAACGGGCAAAGAACGCTTCGCAGCAGCGATTCATGCTTGGAGCCCAAGGGCTGATCAGCCTTTCCTCAAAATTAATTGTGCGGCCATTCCCGAATCATTGCTGGAAAGTGAATTGTTCGGCCACGTCCGTGGCGCCTTCACCGGGGCTGGCAAAGACCGGCCGGGCCGTTTCCAAATGGCCAACGGTGGCACCCTTTTGCTCGATGAAATCGGAGAAATGCCCGACGATCTTCTCGTCCGGTAAGGCCAAATTGCAGCGGTGTTGCGCCACATCCGGGAATCGATCGACCTGCAAAAAATTGTGAATGGTGTGAATGGGTTTCTTGAGGTTGAATTCACGCTTGGTTTCTGCGCTTAGCCAGTGCGAAACCGCGGTGACCGCGTCGCTTCCTTCCATGGCGTGCAACGTCGCGCGGAAGAATGTGGGGTCGCTGCCCACGAGTGTGATGTCCGTGCCGTGGAGCGTGGTCACAATCTTGAAGCGTTTTTCCGGCGGGAGCATGTCGCGCGCCACGCATTGAAAAATCTGAAAGAAATGGGAGCTAAAAGAAAACAAATACTACTATTAGTGAGATAATTTTTACAGGGGATAAGGCAATCAGTCACCCTTTGTTTGCAGAAGATACCTGCTCTGAGTGGTCAGAACTAACCTGGGGCTGCTCTCAAGGAACGAAATTAACTGCTCTTTTATTTCTTGCCGTCATCAACCCCGTCCTTGCAGAGTTTCAAGAGCGTTCTAAGTTTGTTGATGAGTTGTCTGCACTTCTCAAATACATAGTCGAAAATGCAATAGCAAAGCAGCGCGACGAGCGCACGCTCGATGGCGAGGACACGCTTCTGCCAGAGATGGTAGAAGGTGAGGCGTCGGGCCTCGAGCAGGAGAAAGATCAGCGTCAGGAAGGACGCGATCGGGACGACGGCGTGGGGCGAGGCCGGGTCGCCGAGCGCGAGGGAGAGGACGGCTGCCGTCGTCACGATCGCCCAGTTGGTCGTCGTGTCCATGCGCATTCGCCAGCTGTCGGCGCGCCCGACCATCGCCCGGTAGTAGTGGACGAGGATCGTCGTGCGCTGGCCATCGTCGAGGGTCACGGTCCAGGGGGGAAGAGAATTTACGTGAAGGAGGCGCTAGATTCTAAAGCATTATTTAAAAACAATAAGAAATTAAACAAAAATTAGTTTTATTTTAACTGAAAGTAAGGAGTAGCATTAAAAATTAAAACGAAGAGAAATGATTATACATATGAGGGGGTTCGTCCCATCCTCAATACCTCGCTTTTTACGCTACAGTATTTTTAGTAATTTAAAGAGCTATTTATTCTAATTAAACGGCCTTTATGATTCAGGGGTCATTTTTAAAGAATTGGAACAAAATTCGAACTTTAGCTCCATGCAGCACTGTTGTGCCGGGAAACCCCGCAGCACGCAACTCACCAGCGCTTTCACCATTGCCGGGCACTGCCACCATCGGCGCCTTCAACCCAGCCAGCATCGCCACAGCCCGGTCCAGTCCCAGGCGCATATTGCAAAAATCACCTGCACCAATCACCAGATCAGCACCTGCGCTGGCAGCCACGATTTCCACCGCGTGGCTGCTTGAAAGATGCAGATCTGAAAATGCGAGAATCTTCACGAGACTCCTCCTCCGTCAGGACAGGGCGCCCAGCCGTGCCTTCGACCTTATCGGCTTCATCGCCATCTTTTTGATCACTATTCTCTTTTTGCACATCTACCTCCTCATTGGGTGGGACTGAATCTACACTTTTGCATCCGGAGCAAACTCCAAAAACAGTTCCTTGCTTTAAATATTTCCGAAGAGTGACGCGATCCACACCGGTTCTTAAATGCTGACATTCTTGAGCTAAAATTGAAGGACAGGGAACAGTTATTGAATTCTAATGAATATTAAATAAAAAAAAAAAAACATTTTTTTTTTTACTGAAGGTAAGGAGCGACAGTAAAACAAGGGGAGATCAGTGCCAATGTGCCGGACTCCGACTCGATAGGTTTTGGCATGCCCACCGTCGGCAGTCGAACAACCTACTCCACCGGTATTGTCACCATCGAGGCAGCAAGCGAGGTACTGCGGAAACTGGCCGAACGAGCGGCATTGATCTGGGAAGTGGCAGTAGAAGATGTTGAAGTAGAGAATGGTAGCTTCAACACAAAGGACGGGGCAAAGTCTATAAGCTTCAAGGAACTTGCCCTGAAGATGGGTGAAACTGGTGGTCCAATCACTGTCCATAAAACCATGACGGAGAAACCCTGGGTGCGTCTCCATCACGCTGGCTGCTCTTCCAGGAGGTCCTGAGAAGAAACCCCCGAACAACCTCGGGATGAACCAAGAGCTGGCTGAACCCCAGGCCAAGGGACCCCAGACTGAGGGGCATCCCACCAAAATTCCCGCCGCTAGTAGAAACCCTGGAGAACACGGCACACCCCACCCGACAAAGTCGACCATAATAAGCATCCTCACACCACGTTCGGGAGTCCGCTTGAGGCCTACAATCCACACAACTGGCGTGTGCAGCGGAGTTGATAGCTCCGTCAGGATCAGTGGAATCCCCCGGAAAAAAAATTTTCGAATGCGCTATCGCTTCATCCAGATCCTTACGTTGCTTTGCCAGACGGTCGAGTTCGGGCTTGGCATCTTCGAGGGTCGCCTCGTCCAGGGTACGGACGATCAGCCTGACTTTGTCAATCACCAGTTGGCGCTGCCGCATCAGCTCTTCGACTTCCTTTTGGCTCGGTGAGTCGGTTGACTGCTCCTCGATTACGGACAGGATCCGCTGTCTGAGAGAGGGAGCGTCAGAGATGACTTCTTGGATTAGAACCAGGGAGAACACCCTCATATATGTAATAAAAATATACAAATATAGAATTTCGTTATGTAAGTTAATTCGTAAGTTACGCATATTCATTACTAATAAAACCATTCGTAGAAAAAACAAAAGTTCTAGTTGCATTTTTAAGTAACCGCAAATGGGAGGCCAACTAGGCCTCCTCTTCCACCTCTTTTTTATTCAAAATTGTCCGATCAAAACTTTGAGAAAGCCATTTAGCCAAAAAAAAAATGTATGCAAAATTCGTGTTAATTATTCATGTGCGATGAACCAAAATAAAAACCTTTTGTAACTTATTTTAATTCATTATAATAAAAATTACCGATAATCTAGTTATCTATTATATAATGTAGACCCTGCGTTACAGATTTAGTAATTAAGACTTTTTACACTTTGAAAAACTTATTGGACCCTGAAACCATACCCCTTTTCAAAATAACACTCTTTCGATTTATTCGATTAGTATAACAAACAATAAATTTTTTCTCGACTACCCTTTCATAAGAACATTGTTGAAGAAATATGTCAAGTGTATTATTGCTGTGATGAACTTCAAGAGGACTACAATTGGACAAGAGCGAACCACAGTCCATAGTAACCAAAATTTGATTAACGCGTTAAAAAAAACTACCTAATGAGAAAAATTGCAACCCGACAGTGATTCAGCAATGGTGACTATTATTTCCGATTAATCTTAAAAGAAAAAGTTTATTGCATAGACAAATTTATGTTGGTTTAGAAAATGGGCCTTAAGCCCCTCGAAAATAGCATGAAAAAAAACGCACCATTGGAATCACCATGGCTTAATTAGAATCCCCCACCTTGAACAGCGAGGAAAATTCCTCTTTTGAATGGGTAGCACTATGTTTGGCATTTCACTTTCCTCAGTTGACGTTGTTCAAAATAGGAAGCAAAATGTATACAGATCGGTATACATGGGCAAGACACCCCGCAAAGTTACGGACGACCTGCAAAGTCATTGGTACGATATGCAAATGTTTGCAGGCCCAAGGCGATGTTTCGCCATGGTGCAACGGATAAAATATACAGACTTGTTTAATATGTCAGAGAAACGACAGCACTTGATCGAAACCGCGTTGAAGCTCTTTTCTGAGCACGGTTTTCACGCCACGGGCATCGATCGTATTGCGAGCAGGTGGGACGCAGGGACATAACTACAATGGCACGTAACGACTTAGGCGCGCGGGGGGGCTTGGGGTGGTGCGAAGCGCCCCAACCAACTAGGTGTTGGGGTGGCACTTTGCGCCACCCCAACAGCTAGTAATATATAATTATCAATATTTTAAGTATAATTTTTTGCCACTAATTATAATGTTTTCGCGGAAAATACAAGAACATTTTTTTTTATACAACAGCAACTACTTGGTTAATATTTAGAGGTTTGATTTTATGCAAAATTTTTTCTTTATGTTTTTTTATTACATTATCCAAAGAACCTGCTGCGATCCCTGCGTGCGTGCGCGCCTGCGTCGGCCAAAGGCAAGCCAACCGTGGCGGTGCTGACGCCCGGTATCCACAATTCGGCCTATTTTGAGCACAGCTTTCTGGCTGACCAGATGGGGGCCGAGTTGGTTGAGGGCCACGATCTACGTGTTGTCGACGGCCATATCGCCATGCGAACAACGCGCGGTTACAAGGTCATTGATGTGCTGTATCGGCGTGTCGATGATGACTATCTGGATCCGCTCAACTTCAAACCGGAATCAATGCTGATACCAACCGACTCCCCCATCGATCCACGAGAGGAACTCCTCGCGGAAGGTTCTCAGTGCCGGGCTCCACCACCGCGCGCCGCCTGACGCGCGCACCAGCCCATCGACTTGATCGAAGAGTCGCGAGAGATCGACGCCGGAGCTCAAGAGAAAGCTCGGTTGTTCCCCGCGAAGAAGCTCGACGAGGTCGGTCACATCGTCTTGCGCGTGAATCGCCGATTCGAGTAGGCCTCGCGATTCGCCGGCAAACGACCATTGCGCGGTCAGTCGCTCGTCCTCTTCCGGATTCCATAAAATATCAATATGATACGATCACACTTTCGAAAGTTAAAAATACCTCGTTTTTTCTAATTTTTACAATTAATGCCCCCCAACTCCCCCAAAGAGGGCAGATCTGTTCCGGTCATGTCAATCCCGTATCTAGGACTTGTGCGTATTTATCCCACCAAGTTTTATCTTGATCCCTCCACTCTAAGCATTTTCCAAGAGTTTAGGTTCCGATTCCCCCCCTCCTCCAACATCCTCTTCACCGGATAAGGGTGAAATTTAATATAAGAGCTCTGAGACATGATATCCTTCCAACAGGCGTCGTACATGTTATCGATAACGTATTACTCCCCTCGCCCGGCAATATCGTAGAAACGGCGATCGCTTTGTCGGCTGATGGCGAATTTACGTCTCTAATCGCCGCATTGCAACGCACTGCCGACGAAGGGACTCCCGAACAAAACCTCATTAACGTTTTAAGCGGAAACGGCCCCTTCACTGTATTTGCGCCCACCAATGCCGCTTTCCAGGCTCTCTTGGACAGCAATAACGATTGGAACGGATTAGGCGATATTCCTCTAGGCGTACTTGTCGACGTGCTTACCCATACTTCCTTGTCAAACAGTTTCTTTGTTCAAAGATGTTAAATTTCACACATCCATAAATCAAGTGAAAAACGTGAGGAAGATCTGGAGCTAGGTTCACACAGAAATCAAATTTCACCTTTGCGTTTTTTTTTTTGTTTTTTCCTGCTTTTTCTCCCCTTCAGTTTATATGATTTGATAAAAAACGACAAACAAGATACGGAAATTGCACAAATACAAAAATTAAAATAGGTAACCACAACTAGTAAAATACAATGTATTTTTACAGAGAGAAGGGCAGCATTTTTAATTCCCCTCATTCACTAGTGATGACGGGTGGGATAGTATACAACATAGTGATGAACACACGCTCCCAGTTCAAAAACAATTGTCAGAATTTACTCATTTTATCTCTACCCTGGGCAATTTAAATGTATATAGGGCTATTTTTGGGGACTTCTTCAGTTCTTCAGCTGAGGATAGCTTCAGGACCGACCCAATCGACATATTACTCTCGTATTTTAGAAATATTTTGGCAATTCTTGAACAATATATTATTGAATAGTATTGAAGGGATGGGGTTAAAGCATACAACTCGCCAGGAATCTCCTCTTGTAGTACAGAGTTCATACTTCGTTGCCTACCGACTAGGGTAGCCGCGTTGCCTCCAGTGATCGGGATGCCTATGCAGATGCATGACCGAGGCAATGATGACTTCATTTGGGCGAATCTCATACACAAGGCCGTAAGGAAAGCGATGTAATCTGCATCGTCTGAAGGAACCCGCAACGGGCGACCATGCCTCAGGAAAAGCTCTGATTCTGCTGACCGCAGCTTCTATCTCATCGAGGAAGTCCGAACCCAGACCAGGCACCTGCCGCTCATAGTAATCAGGTTTTTCTTTCTTTTTACTGGCTTAAATTATGGCATAGAATCAACGGGTGAATACATAGAGTAAAAGGGTAGATTCGGCCTTACCTTCTGACATAGGCTTAAGAAATAATTTGATTGGTTTGGAAAATATGCCAATTGACGTCGCAAAAATAAACCAATGGAATTGAAGCGCACAAAAATATAGAAAATGGGTATTACTTTTCAACAAAGAAAAATGAAAATTACAAAAGTCTCTTCTCACAATAATAATAATTACAGACTATATATGTTATTAGTGAAAAAATGCGTCAATGGGTCGGGGGAGATTTTCAAGACGGCGGATGGCGGTAACTCATGGGCGCGACAGTTTAGCCGAAGCGAATCCCACTTTCGCTCGGTAGGCTTCATTGATGCGGAGCGCGGCTGGGCGGGCAACGTCGGCCTTGGCGAATTCAGCACGACGGATGCCACTGCTCTCTATGAAACCACCGATGGCGGAGCATCATGGGTGCCGATGACGACGTTCGACGGCCCTACGCCCACTGGCCTGTGTGGCATGAATGTCGTCAACGATTCGATGGTGGTAGCCGTAGGACGCTGGTCATCGATGTCCTGATGATAGTGATATGTAAATATTATTGCGAGAGTAGATGTTTATTTCACTGGTTTTATTCTCGGCATCTGTAACTATCAATGCAAGACACAAGTTACTAATGCTGCTGGTCATCGACCATGCTGTGGCAAATGTCAAGGATTTTCTGAATTGGCGTTGTACTTGTATTTATATTGCTAAGCACCGTGCATCTTTCATCGTTTCCCTTGATAATATCTTTCTTTCAAACTTAATCGTCGCCCTCTCTTGTTTTAAGAATTCTCTTTTTTATCAGAATTGGCGCATTTCGCCGAGCATATAGCGCTGTGGAGCGATCGCTACAGCCCGCCGGACGAGTTGGAGGATGAACGGCTAGGCCGCTATCCCTATCTCGGGGCGGATTTTCAGTTCCTCGAGAAAACGCCCGGCGCCGCGCCCTATCTCGAGCGCATCCACGACTTCACCTTCGGGCCGACCATGAGCTTCGGGCCGTCTGGCTGTTCAATCAGCACGCTGCGGCTCACCGTCCCGATGCTTGTCGCGGGTGTCACCAAGGGCCTCTTCGTCGAAGACGCGGAGCTCCCAGTCGGTCGCCCCCGGCGGCGGCTCGGTGTCGGCGGCCCTCGGCGCACTCGGGGCGGCCCTCGGCGCGATGGTCGCGAACCTCTCTTCGCACAAGCGCGGTTGGGACGACCGCTGGCAGGAGTTCTCCGAGTGGGCCGAGAAGGGCAAAGCACACCACGACCGTTTGCTCGCACTCGTCGACGAGGACACCGACGCCTTCAACGGGATCATGGCCGCGTTCGGCCTGGCGCGCGCGACCGAGGCCGAGCAGACCGCCCGAACCGAGGCCATCCAGGCGGCCACCTGCGTCAATTTTTAGCATCCCGTTTCATGGCTACTGTACCTGTGCGCGCAATCTCTTTTATACCCATAGGTTGTAGTAAATCCATAAAAGCATTTACTTTTTCTTTATCACCAGTTAGTTCAAGTGTATAAGATTCAGCACCCACATCTATAACCTTGGCTCTGAATATATCTGCCATTCTTAGTATTTCAGCTCTTGTATCTTGCTTCGCCTCAACCCTGATTAATATCATTTCCCTTTCAACTCTGGTTTCTTCAGTAAGGTCATCAACCCAGATAACATTTACCATGTTGTTAAAATCTGCGCGCTTCCGCGAGGGCGGCCCGGCGGGCACCGCACAGCCATTATCCACAACCGTGGCGCGCCCGGCAGGCACAACACGCGCGCGTGTTTTCAAGGGCAGGTTGCCGTTCACAGCCGGGATGACTACCGTGGCATCCTAAGTTATCCACAGGGGGCACGGCACGTCGACCCCGCCTCGATTCCTCGTCCGGAGCGTCATGACATCACCTGCCCAGCCCGACGTCCCGATCTGGACCACGGTGCAGGAGCTGCTGGCCGACGACGATCGCGTCACCCCCCAGCTAGGGGCGTCTTCAGGTCGTGCGAGACGGTGTAGGCATACCGTTCCAGTTCAGCGTTCTGGCTCTCCAACTCGACATTTTTATCCTCCAACGCCTCAATGAGTTCTTCCCGATGGGCCTCAACACGTTTGCGCTCATCGATCTCTCTCTGCAGTATCCGGTTACGCGATGTAATGCTCCACACCCGTGCCAGATACACACTGTAGAGTATCCCGACGATGCCCAGCAGCGCCAGCACGCGGAACCACCACATCTGCCACCACGGGGGCATAATGACCACACGGACGGCGAGGTTGAAAAAACTTTTTCATATTTATGTTTTCTTTCTTTTTAATTATGCTAAAAAATCCTGCACTCCCTTCATGAAAATTTTCTTCCCCCATGAGTAATTCCTCCAAGGAAATCTCCCCCAACATATTCCCCTCTTCTCAAAACCCCCTTCAACCTAAAAAATCCCCGTGAAAACGTCTTACACTTCCAAATAACCATTACTATATGTAAGAACTGGTCAAAATTTGTAACTTGTAGCCCATCTCACGGGGACTGTGGGGGAGTAATTCGTCCCCAAAGATATAGTTATAAGGGTGCACAAGTCCCTTATAAAGAGAAGACCCATGAATTTAGGGGAATGAGTGGAAAGAGTATGCTTAATCAGCCCCATGGTTGAATTAGCACTAACAGCAGACTTCTTAGCATGAGTGCTGAATTTTAATTCATTATCAATAGTGATTCCAAGATCTTGCTCAGTATTTACAGAGAAAAGTGGGTGACCTGAGAGACAATAAGATTAACAAGGGTTCGTTTTGCCAAGGTGATTGACATGACACTTGACAACATTAAATTTAAGATGCCAGGCCTCAGCCCATTGATCATTTTACATTTAAATAAAGCCTGGAAGAATAAGTCTACAAACCAAGATTAGAATTTTGGAAGCTACAGTGATGACAGTGGTCAAATATGGCTCTGAAGCATGAGTGAACCAAAAAGCAGACGAAAGTTTGCTAGATGTTTTCGAGAGAAATTGCCTACGGTTTGTTCTGGGTACCCGGCTGACAGACCGTATTTCAAACAGTAGGCAACACGAAAATTGTGGTTCAATCCTACTTTCTAGGGCTATGATGAAAGGTTGAGATGGCTAGGTCACGGTTTGCGGATGAAGGATCAGCTGGATGTCCCAGTGTCCAACCACGCCCGGCGACGCGGTGTCTGCGTTGGCCTTCTCGTACTTCAAGCTCGCGACCATGTCGGGGTACACCTTCGCCAGCCTGGCTTGGATGAACGCCTGAATCATCCTGCAAAAGCGTCCTCACGACGGCGTTGCTGGAGTTCTGAGTGCTGATGTTCAACCACAGCTTCACGAAGTCGTCCAAGGTGGCGGCTGACTCTGGTCTCACGTCTGGGGCTGACCCGGGCAAGTTTCGAGCACATTGGGCAAGTACGACGACTGCACGTGTAAATTCTTTTGGAAACTGAAGCACACCGTTTCAGACAAAAAGACAAATAGTTTTATTCGTTTCGGGCGAAAACTCCACTATTTTTGACGCCATTTTCGAGTGACTTTTATGATATTTTTTTATGTCCATAAATTTTTTGCACTTTTTTGTCCGGAAACTAACACACTGTCTTTGTGCGAAAACTAAGTTTAGCTAGTGATATTTAGCGTAATGAGGATCCTAAATTTCCCCAAAAAAACCGGTAATATAAAACGTAGAGAAAAAAAAAATCAGTGCAAATAATTTTATATGTCACTTGGTTAATACCAAGTGCCATAAAAATAAATTAAAACCAAGCAAAAAATAAATTGAATAAACAAAAAGAAAATGAAAACTTAAAACGAACAAAAATTAATTTTCAAATATTTATTTCATTTTAAACTTGAGTTTTTCTATTATCGGCTTCCCATACTCTTTAATTTTGAAAAAAAGCCTGCCTTTAACAATGATTTTTACTAAGGACTCATGTATTCATTATTAAGATAAGATATTTACTTCAAAAAATTGCTATCACAAGCCCCAAAGAGCTGAATTCAAATAACTAGTGGTAAAAGACATTTGGTAAAAGAAATAACAAGGGGTTCTTCAAATTCAAAAATAAAAGCCTATTATCACTTGATGCACATCAAGCGTGGCGGAGGTTTGCGTGTCCCGAAGTGAACCATGCGTGGCCTGAAGAGGTGCACCGTGACGAAAAAGGCATCCCAAGATATTCACCAGGTAGTGAGTAGGAAGCCCCTCTGGTTTTAATTCCCAATCCAGTTCTTGAACAATACGTGTTTATATTATTCAAACCTTTTGGGGGAAAGCGTATCTCATCATCAGGCAAAGAAATTGCTTGTTTTATTTCCAGCGGAATATGCATATATCCGAAAATTTTGCTATTTGCATTGAATGTTCTCTTTACGTAGCGTAACAATCATATTTAAGAATCTCTGATAGATTCACTCTGTGGCAGCATAAACTTACACTGATATATTTACACTGATATATATATTACACTGATTACGCTGATATATATTTCAAACTTACACTGACGTATTTTGAATGTTCTTGTATCGTTACTTTATAAAGTTTTATTTTTGATAAAGTCACTCTTCATTTAACCAAGTATTATTCGTTTAGGCAATGTTAAATTTTTATCTCTTATAAAAAATATAAATCATTAAAAACAAATTATTGTGTTTTGATTCAAGTGAATATATGAATAAAGCCCTTAGGCGGTTGAAGGGGTACCATCATCCTTGCCTGTGTTAGTTGATATTCGTCTTAGGATTAGTAAAGCATAAAATATGCTTTCTACTCCCTTTAAGTTTTATGTTCGCCGTTTATGTCTAACAATCTATTCTTGCTTGCACGTTCCTCTCCTAGCAGACAGAGAGCTGAATTTTTATCCTCCAAGCCAATAACGGTTGAAACGGCCCGTGATGTGTTATCGTCTTTGCTGGAGGAACCGGGCGCCGGCGACGTGACACGTTCTCATTAGGGACAACGCCCCCAAGCACGAATCCTTTAGCCTGATTAATTCATGCGATTTCGTTGCGAGAGTACGTAGCTCGCGGGAATTTAGACAGTTACGGAGTTTCGTCGGTCGCGGGAATAATGAATTATTGCACGATCGATGACGCTTCGTAATTGCCTAAATTCGGGTGAGATACGTGTTCGTAGTAGAAATCGCATGAATTAATCAGGTTAGTATGTATTCCGGCTCTGTCATTTCCAAGCATACGCTGCATACCCAGGATTCGCACGAGTCACAAAGCTGTGCAAAATCCTCATCTTGCAATTTGGAGTCATAACCTTTGCACACATCAACACCCTTTTTAGGCGAATGTCTTGGTCTTTTTTGGGCAACTTAGTTGGACGGTCCTTTATTTTTCTCCATAACTCTACCGTTCTAATAGTGACAACAGTGCGCGCGCGCCAAATTTGAAACCAAGTGTTCAAATGGGCTAATTAAAACAAGGTCAGAGAGAAAAGTCCTTAAATGATACAGTAGCTCGCGCCCGGGCTCGTCTGCTGCGAGCGCGAGTGGCACCAAGCCGATGCCGCTCGTGAGCGCCGTCATCAGCACCGGGACGATCCTCTCTTGTCCGGCTCGCACCAGCATCTCGAGCGAGAAGGACTCTCCCTCCTCGCGCATCAAGTGCAGGTAGTGGTCGACGAGCAAGATGGCGTTGCGCGCAGCGACTCCCAAGAGAGCGATGAAGCCCACGAGAGTCGCGACGGAAAGCACCTGACCGCTCAGCACGACATAGGCCCCGGCGCCGATGAACGCGCGGCCGCTATTTGCTTTGCCACAGCCGTCATATCCTTACCACAGTCGAAAAGTGTTAGCTGCCTACTTTTCCCTGTTTACTTCTCTTGCTTCTCTCTCATGAATCGCCAAGACTCCAGATTCGCTCGATGAATCGTCTTGTGTTTGAATTTCCCTTGCTTTCCTCGGTTTTAAGTTCCCTGACGATGTATCGCCGACTTCTTTTGGTGTCTTATTCTCCATCGCGAAGGCTGCATCTCTCCCGCGTTTCGTGGCCTTACTGAACATGAGAAAAACCATTTCTTGACCTTCAGTAACCTAAACATTAAAAAATATAATTTTTATATCAAAAGCTACATCAAAAGAATTGCATTTTAATGCTGATTTTAAATATATAAGTTTAATCATGTTTTTCCTTACCAATCGAAAGTAACGAGCCTGAGAAAATTTGCCTTATTTTAGAAAATACGGAAAACCACCCTTCAGAGTCATAGAATCATAACGAAAATCACACCATCAGATTCAGCGTATCGGAGAACCCTGTTGTAGAAGTTTCAAGCTCCTATCTACAAGAATGTGGAATTTTATATTATTTTTGCCAGCTCTTATTTCAAATCCCGACCAGATCTTTTGACATGGGGAAGTTGAAGGGGGAAATCTTGGAAAACACTTGGAGGAACCGGGGTGAAGATTGGTGGATAGAATAAGCAAATGTCCTTGATACGTGATTGACGTAACCGTACTGGATTTGCTCTCTTTGGGGGAGTTGGGGGGAGGGGTTCAGTGATTTGGTGAGTTTGGTGCTTCTAGACATGCTAGGACGATGAAAATTGCTGAGCGTGTAAGGGAGCTGCACAAATTGACTTGATAAAGTCGTTTTCCCATATTCGACCAAAAGATCAATATTAAAAGTCACCAAAAGCAAGCTTTTGTCATGTACTTGTCCTGGAAAATTTGGCTATTACAGATTGTTTACACATAACTTAAAACAAATCAAGGAAATTTTGAAGTCGACTAAATCACTATTTTCTCCTTTTCAGGGGATTACCCACAACAACTTGGTCTGAGTCTATTCTTTGCTGAAACCCATAGAATATGGCAAACTGTTTAGATGAGTAGCCATATTTATTTATTTTGTTTTCTTAAATGAATATATAAAATAAACCATATTTAAAAAATTACGGAAGGTTGAGATCTCCAGAGATATAATTACTGGACCTTTCAACAATGCTGAATAAAATAGCTCTCTTAAAATTTTGATCGGATGTGCTTGGGGAATGATAGCTTAGGGGGGCTGATTGTCCTCCATTCACTTTTGACTCTCAAAAAGGGCACAAAGACTTCCGACCTCCAGTCAAATGAGCTCGACCGATCCAAAGTTTATACGACCATCCGTTTCATAAAAAAGTTATATGCACCGGGGCAGAACTTACAACTCTTGCCCATGGGCTCTGGGGTTTTGTGTCCACCCTGAGGAAAATATTATTTAGGGTAAATCATTAGTTTAGCCAAATATCCAAACAATTAATATGACTAATGGTGGAACATTCTTGAATCCAGCAATATATCTAAGAAAGATACAAAGATCTCATTTCATCAGTAGATATGATAATTCTATTATGATAAGCATGTTTAGCAAATAATAATAGTTTTTTAGGTTGCTCCCTCTTCCGTTTCGTTGTTATAACGAAATTTACGGTTTACAAGAAGTTGCCATTCATGTCTGTAAACAAATATACATTTAGGGCAGGGACACATTGTGGAAACTCAAAAAAATGGAATTTTGATACCAATAGTTACATAAAAAGAATTGCATTTTAATGCTGATTTTAAATATAAAATTTCACCAAGATCAGTTATACCTATCAAAAGTTACGAGCCTGAGAAAATATGCCTCAGTTTAGAAAATAGGAGGAAACACCCCCTAAAAGTCATACAATCTTAACTTGCATGTTTATTTGTTTTTTTGTTTGTTTTTTTCCCCAGGGGTGATCGTATCGACTGAGTGGTCCTAGAATGTCACGAGAGGGCAAATTCTAACGGGAATTAAAATTTCCTACACTAAATATACCTTAGTTACGATACCATCTATCCCTGTTTCTACCACCCTGAGCGCTAAACTCTCCTAATAAAAACACCATTTTCCACCTGGGACCCTGTTTATTTGCTCCTGTAACTGTCAGTAAAATTCAGTCGAGTTACTAGTATCTCCATCAGTCGGTTATAGGGGCATATACTACTATAACTGATACCCTGAGCTTTTTAGTCATAAAATGAGCGATGAGCATTCAATGCCATCCCAGCCTAAACAAGACTTATTCACCATGAGTCCGACTTCCTGTACCTTGGACATTTCAACTTAATACCTTTAACCGTTCATGAGATATTACAGACATGCCCCTTTGATAACTTGGAGTTAGTTCAAAATTCCATTAATATGTACTGAAGCTTTCAATTTAATACCCTTGTTGATTCCTGAGGTACTGCAAATACGCCTTTCCGACAACCTGTAGGTTCCTAGTGTCTTATAATTTAATTCTAACATCCCTCTCAACATGTCTTGGCAGTTTTAACTTAATACTCTCAGCTATTCCTGAGATATTGTAGATAAATTCATTTGGTAAACTGTATGAAAGCTTTATACCATCAAAATTTCCATGTTGTATTACAATTTTTCGACGAAATCCATTTTATAGTAGCCTTTTTTTATGGTAATAACGCCCGATAGAGGATTGACCTCAATGGTTGTTTCATCATTTTCGTCATTACCAAGGTGAATTACATGTCCGGCTAAGACACCTAAGGGAGATATTTCTATTTCTACCCAACCATCGCGATACTTGCGATCTCCAGCTACGTCTACGTCCTTGTAAAAAATCCCACGTGAAAGAAATTTTTTCTCCAACGATTCAAATTTTTGTTGGCGGCATTCCATTTTAATGTGTAATATTATTATCTTTTTCCTCGCATCGATTCTGGAGCCCGATGTTTCCTATATCGATTACGGCTCAATCACTTCCTTTCTTCTTGCTCGAGTTTTCTCATTAAATTGTTTTGCTTTTATGATTGGTTGCTGATCTATGGTTTGTTGACCTTTCCTATGGAGTGTGATGGGTGACGCGGTATAGTATACTCCGTATATTTATATTTTATAGTGTTACTACAGTAATACACACGTTGTATACGGAAACGCACCATCGCCCACAGAACACGGGGGAAGAAAATTTCCATGAAGGGAGTGCAGGATTTTCTAGCATTAGTTAAAAAAAACAATAAAAAAATTAATATGAAAAAGTTTTTTCATCTGAAAGTAAGGAGCAGCATTAAAACGAACAAAAATTACTACGCAAATGAGGGGATTCGTCCCCTCCTCAATACCTCACTCTTTACGCCAAAATATTTTCAGTAATTTCAACTATTTATTCTACGGCCTTTGTGATTCAGGGGTCATTCTGTGATTCAGGGGAATTGGGACAAAACTTAAGCTTTGTTGTAAATAGCGTAAAAAAACAAGTTTTTTTAAACTGAAAGTAAGGAGCGACATTAAAGCTTAAAAGGAACAGAAATTATTCTGTATATGAAAGGGGCCTCCTCAATGCCCCTCTCTTTACGCTGAAGTTTGACTCTTTCTTACAACTCCACTTTTTAAAACAATAAAAAACTTTAGTGGCCGGTCGTCATTTATATTCCCTATGTCCCGGTCATGATTTGTGTCCCGGTGTCCCAGTCTGTAATTTCTCTTTGAGTGTCCCGGTCGTTATTTATATTCCCTGTGTCCCCGTGTCCCGTTTGTCCCAATGAGAGAGAAAAGTTTGAATGCTATACAGTGGACATGGTCAGATGGGAACCCCATGTGGAAATGACTATATTGTTGGTATTTGTTTAGCGGCGCATGGTATGTAGCACTTGAGCACTGGTCTACTCATTCACGGCCTTAAGCATCTATGCTTTGAGTGACAAACATGGCTCTGATGGAATCTTATATAAAAAAAGAATATATTGTTGGCATGAGCGTAGTGCAGGATTACCTCAGGACCAACATTGAATAGCAACAGCCTAAATGCATCAATTCTTTAAGTGGTATTTGCCGACGGGTCATACCACGGGAGGCGAGTTTCAGTTGACCGCCGAGGCTGTCGCTAGCTTCGAACAGGGTGGTTTCGTGTCCGCGTTCCGCGCATATGCGGGCAGCTTCCAATCCGCCAACGCCGCCGCCGACAATCACTACTTTCTTTTGTTGAGCTGACTTTGCAATGACGTGAGGCATGGTTGCTTCGCGCCCAGTGGCCGCGTTGTGGCCACAGACGGCCTGCTTGCCTTGATTAACCCGGTCGACGCAATATCCCAGCCCGACACAGGGGCGAATGCGCTCAGTTATTACTATACACATTTCACGAGCATTGATGATCGTGAAGGAAAGGGAAGACTTGTGCAAGGGTACTGACCTTGTCTAGGACCAATAGGTTTCATCATTTTCCTCAAATAAAAACATCAAATAGATTCAAATATTTTCAATGATGATCGGCTATTGCATTGCTTACCGAATTCGCTGACGATGATAAAATTTGTCACCAGGTGGAATGAATAATGATAATTGAATGATTAATGCACTTAAACCCATTTAGAAAATCATGATCTTCGAATTGAATATTGAATTTTTACAGAGACTGAATTAATCGTTTCCCTTGAAAGACTTTTTTCCTAATTAAATAAAAAAACGAGTTTTCTCAACTTAAAATAAGGAGCGACATTAAAACTTAAAACGAACAGAAATTATTATTTATATGAAGGGAGTAGCCTCCTCCTCAACACCTCGCTCTTTACACTAACATTTTTTAGTATTCTTGAAAAAAGCCTCTTATTGTTCCAACTAAACGACCCTTGTGTTTCAGGAGTCGTTCTTAAAGAATAGGGACAAAATTCAAACTTTAAGCACGAAGAGCAAAAGTAGCACAGAGAAAGCGCATCTGGAAAAACGGATAGACAATCGTCCCACCTGGATAGCGGTCAGCACCCATGAGGGCGAGGAGGAGATTGTAGCAAGGATCCATCGCTCGCTTCGTGAGCGGATACCCGGCCTGCTGACCCTGATTGCCCCACGGCATCCGGAGCGCGCGGATGGCATAGAGGCGATGCTTGGTGCCCATGATCTCAAGGTTGCAAGGCGCAGCAGGAGAGAGACAATTGAAACCGGCACCGATATTTACCTGTGTGACACGATTGGTGAAATGGGCCTGTTTCTCTTGTAATACCTCACTCTTTACACTTAAGTATTTTTAGTAATTTCAACTATTTATTCTACAGTTTTTGTGATTCAGAGGTCATTCTTAAGGGATTGGGACAAAATTTAAGCTTTAGTGTAAAGAGCAAGGTATTCATGAGGGGTGAACCCCCTCATATATGCAATAAAAACATATGAATATAGAAGTTTGTTATGTAAGTTAATTTGTAAGTTATGTATATTTTTTACCAATGAAAACATTTGTAAAAAATTAAAAGTTCTAGTTGCCTTTTTAAGTGATCAAAAATTAGGAGAGTTTTTTACTTTTTATTTGAGAGTTTTTTCCTAAAAGCATTGAAAAATAAACATTTTTTCTAGAAAAAAAATATCTAAAATATATTCCCTGTCACCCGAACACCACTGCAATTTTGGTGTCTGCCCCCTTCCCACTGGAAAGTTTTCTGCCGGCGCCCTTATTGAGATTACAAAACGTAACATAAAGTTTTATTTTGTATTAGTGTATGGCTTAGTATTATACTAGTATTAGTTTGGAAGCAGAAAAAACGTGCACAAAACGCACCACTTAAATATGCTTGTTTTCATCCTCTTCACTCGGTGTGTCAGCCAAGTGAATTCTGTGACGTCAGCCCATTAGAAAGGTCGTCACGTAAGCCATTATAGGTTAACTAAACATTGAGCGCATTATCAGTAGTTGTTTTGCAGTCATCTTGATTGTTATAGGGATTTTATTCTTATTTTTTGTCGATGTTTTGAAAACTGAAGCACACTGGTCAAAAAAGACAATTGGTTTCGCTCATTTCAGATAAAACATCATTTTTGTACAATCCTAAAAAAGGGGGCTAATGCCAGAATTGCCTCTCACTCAATTGGTTGTTTATTTTTTATTTAATTTCTGAACGTTTTTGAATTAATGCATGTTTTGATTTCGGCTCTCCGCATATAAGAAATTAAAACAAAATTTGCACATTAATATATTTTTTTGGCTAAATGGCTTTCTCATAGTTTTAATCGGAAGGTTTTCAGAAAAAAGGAGCGGATGAGGAGGCCTAGTTGCCCTCCAATGTTTTGATTACTTAAAAAGGTAACTAGAACTTTTATTTTTTTTTTACAAACGGAGGCAGTTTTCATTAGTACATTAGTACAAGGCAGTTTTCATTAGTCTTGTACAAGTTTTAAGCTCCTATCAACAAAAATGTGGAATTTCGTATTTTTTGCCAGATTTTTTTTCAGGGATGATCGCATCGACTCAGTGGTCCTAGAATGTCGCAAGAGGGCTCATTCTAACGGAAACTAAAATTTCTAGTGCCCTTTTTAAGTGACAAAAAAAAATCGGATTTTTTTCCCAAAGTCACCGGATCAAAATTTTAAGATTGCCATTTTATTCACCATAGTCAAAAAATCTAATAACTATGTCTTTAGGGACGACTTACTCCCCCGCAGTCCCTGTGGGAATTGTCACAAAATATCGCATTTTAGTAACAAAATAGGAACTTTAAACTGTTCAAATTAAAACAATGGTTATTTTTTGGTTTATAAGTTTCCTTTTGAGAGAAAAAGTTTAAAAACTCTTAAGTGTAATAATTTTCACCTAAAAAGTTTCATCAGAGGGGGGAGGGGGCTTATGTGGTACATTGTGCCACATGGGCCTCAATTGCTAGTTGTCATATAAAAACGCTTATTGGGATTTTCCTTATTAAGTTTAAGCAATCAATTCTAGTATAGGCAAATATTTTTGCAGAACCTTCGTAAGTTAAAAATACCTCATTTTTTCTAATTTTTCAGAATTAACCCTCCCCCAAACTCCCCAAAAGAGAGTGAATTCGTTCTGTTTATATCAATCAGGTATCTAGGACTTGTGCTTATTTTTCCCACTAAGTTTCATCCCGATCCCTCCACTCTAATTATTTTCCAAGATTTTAGGTTCCCCCTCCAATGTCACCTGATCCGGTCGGAATTTAAAGTAAGAGCTCTGAGACATGATATTCTTCTAAATATCAAATGTAATTAAGATCTAATCTAATTCTCCAAATAGACACTAAAATTTTCCAAAAAATAGCAAATTGCATCAAAGCTTTTAAAATAGAATCTGAGAATAAATTAGTGGCCAACCCCTGTATCAGAGATTTTTCAAATCGCTTTCTCAATAGTCTTTCTTTTCTGCTTCTATTTCGCGTATTCTTAGGGAAATACAAAAAAGGTGTTGGGGTACCCCAAAACCTGTATGAGGTTGCTAAGCACCTTAACGTTTTCATTAATGGTGTTCACATCTGTTAGGCAAGTTAAGCACAACATGTTTCATAAGTCACTAAACGCAACCTCACTTTCCGGTATCCATTAAAATTAGCCAAAAATTTTCCAATACTTTGTCTATGGTCTTGTGAATAAATAACCAGTTAGCTTGCATAAAATACCCATTTTGAAATTGAAACGTAAGACAGTAAATGATAAAACAGTTCATTACGGTTCTTTTTTTAGATCCGGTAGTTTTGTACTAAACAAAGATAAATGGAGCACGTAATAGAGCAATTCCAAACCTAGTCTCATTTGAACCGTTCAGAAGGCAATCTGAACAAGTTAAATAACTTTTTTTTCAGGTTGAAACGTTTCATTCAAGGTTGAAGATACAGAAGAAATTTGCAAAATTTGAAATAATTTACCTGGATCTTTTTAAATTACTTTTGTTAAAAAGGGGGAAAAGACCTGAAGCATAAAGGACTGAATGATCACAGAAATTGGAATAAAGTTCGACAAGCGCACGTCTATTATGCTCCCATCTGTTTGCAACAATCTTTGCATAGCCAATCTGGATCTTTTAACTTATTACTTTGTATATAAAAGGGGTTGTCCCCTCCTCAATGCCCCGCTCTTTACGCTAAAGATTGACTCTTTTTCTCAACTCTGCTTAACAAATTCTTAACACAAGATATTTAATATATTGAAAAATACTTGACAAATTATATCGTTGTCAATTTGTGCCATTCAGGGTAAGTGTGAAATTTAGTGTAATTATTATTTCAGTCTTTCAGTTTACTTTTGTTTAAAAGTAATCGATTAAATGATAGCTTGTCGTTTTAATAAGGGTGTTCCCTAGAAATAAAGATTAGTGCAAAAAAAAAACCTTAAAAAATTGGTTATCAAATTTTTGATAATTCTTTTAGAAACCAGTTTGACTTAACTTAATAACAAAAGGAAATAATGAAAACGAAATTTGCACATTAATTTTTTTTTTGCTAAATGGCTTTCTCATAGTTTTAATCGAACGATTTTGAGAAAAAAGCAGCGGGGGAGGAGACCTAGATGCCCTCCAATATTTTGATTACTTAAAAAAGCAACTAGAACTTTTTATTTTTTACGAATGTTTTCAATAGCAAAAAATATACGTAATTTACGAATTAACTTACGTAACGAACTTCTATTATCGTATGTTTTTATTACATATATGAGGGGGTTAAACCCCTAACCAATATTCCAATACTATCCCTGTTATTTCTGATCTGAAGAGCTACAATTGTGAGTGGACAACACATTGAACCATTCATTAAGAAAGATGCTACCATTTTAGAACAGTTTTTTTTTTTTTTTTTTTTTTTTTTTTTTTTTTTTTTTTTTTTTTTTTTTTTTTTTTTTTTTACTGAGCTAGCTGCAAAAGCTGGAGTGCTAGGCATAAGTGAATAAACTTTCAGAAATTATCAGGGCTTGTAATCTCAGTGCAAGAGTCCTTTTCTAAACTATCTAGTAATTGTAAAACTTTTGGATAATGTTTGTATTAAATCTTTCTCGGCGTCTTTGTCCTCACTCATGGCCGCCGCAAAACTGTTCTGAGCGACAGCTCGAAGTTTCAGCTTTGAAAACAGCTGACCGGAACCGTCGTAAACCAGAATTTTTCTCTCTTTGACGCCGCCAACATTCGTCAGCCACTTCATGGCAAAGATTCCGCCAAACATCAGGATCGGCATCATGATGATGGAGATCAAGAAGGCCTTGGTGGCGACCATCGCCCAATATTCGCGGATTGCGATAGTGAATATTTTTGACATGAAAATCTATTTCTGTTTTTAAAATGGTTGTTTTACAATAAGTAAACTTGCAAGCTAAATCCTATTTTGATCTTCCTATTCTGGGCAACTGACAGATAATATTATTCAAAAGAATCCAGGGATTTGAACTTTGCATATATTTTTGGCTATATATTTGCAAATAAGTATTTGGACAGTTTAAACAATTCTTACTTCGTGCAAAAATAATTTGCATGAATAATTGTGCAAAATAATTGTACCTAACACATTTTGCATGTAGACCTGCGATACCTAGACCCCCCTCCTAATGAGCAAATATATAGCCCAAATTTGTGTTCATTCTAACATTGACACTTGGAAAAATCTTTACGTGCCAAGCATGCTAAAGTTCCAACAATTTATATTGAACCTAAAAATTTGGGGTATCTGTTTTAAGGTTTATATTTGAAAATATATTGAAAAATTTGTGCAATTTGTTACCTTTTTTTAGTTTTTTATCTTTTTTATTTTTTTTTATGTTTTTCTTTTTAGGTTTTTTCTTTTTTTAATTTTTTTAATTTTTAATTTTTTTTTTTAGTTTTTCTTTTTTGTTTTTTTTAGTTTTTTACCATTTTTCTTTTTTCACCACTTTAGAAAGTCAGAGACTTGCTAGTACTGGCTGATAAGCATTCAACGAACAGCAGTACCGACAAAATTAACAAAAAAAAGAAAAAAAATAAGACAAAAAAGTGGGAAAAAGAAAACAAAAGAAAAATAAAGAAGAAGAGAGAGAAAGATTGAGAAAAAAAAATCTTACTTAAAAAACAAGACAATAAGCCATCTCATTTAAATTATTTACGAGGATTCTAAGGTAACTAAGGAAAAGTACGCAAAGGTAAATTGGAAACCGAAGTTTAGCAAAATGATCGCTAACAGCTAAAAAATCCTGCACCCTTTTCATTGAATTTTTCTTCCCCCATGACATATTCCTGAAAGGAAAGATCCTCCCACATAACCACTTCCCCTCAACAGTACCCCCCAAACAAAAAAAAATCCCCCTGAAAGCGTCTGTACACTTCCCTATAACCATTACTGTATGTAAACACTGGTCAAAGTTCGTAACTGGCAGCCCCTCCCCCAGGGACTGTGGGGGAGTAAATCATCCCCAAAGACATAGTTATTATAGTTTTCGACTTCGCGGAACAAAATGGCTATCTCGAAATTTGAAGGTCAGCTCAAGTGTTAATCACCATTCATGTTTCTCTATGTACTGTTAAAATGATGCATTATCTTTTAGCTGAGGCTTTGTTTGTCAGACTTCTATACAGCTCATTGATTTGCCACTAAATTTCTACTGATTATAATTTATATGTTCAAATTCTTATGAAACTACAAACCACACATGTGGCAAAATCATTAACTGCAGCCCAAATTTGAAAGTTGTATGACAGAGCAATAAAAAATTGTGGTGGAATATTGAGCAGGAGAATTGGTATAGGAACATGCTCATTTACCATTGAAGATATTTCTGTATCCAAGGTGCCGAATGTCTGTAGAAAGTTTTATGTATCCCTCCCAAAGGTGAACTCATCACCATCTAACGAGAGCCTTAAGACCAGAGAGAAATTACGGAAGCTCGTTAAGGAGTTTGTCGTCGGAGAAGCCGCTCCAAGGTGAGATGAAAGTAGTGTTTTTACTTTCTATGGATTTTTTTTTTGGGGGGGGGACCCTTTTGACAGAAAGAAAATTTTTCCCTTTGAAATTTCCCATAAAATTGACTTCTACGGAAAGTAACGACTTGTGTTATAGAAGCACCAAGGTGTTACAGGAAAACTAACGTTGAATCTTTGTAACCTGTATTGGGCCTCTTTCGATATAGGGTGTGGGCGTGAACCCAATTTCTTACCCATGAAATGTAATGGTATCTATAATGAAATTGCCGATTGATAATTTTGGTACTCTCGAGAATAGACTAAGTAGCATAGATGGCATTGTGATGCTATCACGACGCTAGTCAGTAATTAAATAAAAAAAACGAGTTTTTTTTAACTGAAAGTAAGGAGCGACATTAAAACTTAAAACGCACAGAAATTACCTGTCTGTCCCGGTTTTGCTACTTTAGGCACTTCCAGGTAAGCTAGGACGATGTAATTTGGCTGGCGTATCAGGGACCGGACCAGATTAACTTAGAAATAGTCGTTTTCCCGTTTGACCATCTGGGGGGAGTGGGGGGCCCGTTAATTCGATAAAAAAATAGAAAAATTGAAGTATTTTTAACTTGCGAACGTTTGAACAGATCTTAATGAAATTTGATGTTTGGAAGGATATCGTGTCTCAGAGCTGTTATTTTAAATCCCAGCCGGATCTGGTGATATTGGGGGGAAACGGCAGAAAGGCACGCAGGCGCTGCAAGGCGGATTCGCGATCGAGAGGGAAACAGGGGGGCGTCATGGATTCGCCTTGGCGTCCGTCTAAGTCGCCGGCGAAAACAGGCGTTTCAGTTCGGACCCGAGCTTCAGTCCGTTGATCCAAGATGAAGGGATGGAGTCGATCCCGTTGGCGGCGCCGAGGAGAGCGCCGAGAATGGCTCCCCGATGACAGTTGTCGCCCCCGGCATTGGTGTTGGCGACGAGTCCGTCTCGGAAGCGATCGGCATATTTCCAGGCTAGGTAGAGGTAATTTTCATTATAAGCGTTACTACTTAACATTTGGACTTTGACTTAAAGCGAAAGAATGGAAAGTTGATATCCCTATAGCATACATACCATTAAAACAAACAATTAAATTTAAAAATACAAATGTTTTAGTAAATTTAAATAGAGGCTCTGAAAAATAGAACATATAAAAATTATCCTATATAAGAGGCGGGCTGCCACTATCCGAAGTCCCCTGGTCCTTTTAAAGTTTCAATATATTAAAGATATCGCTAAATCTTACCATAATTAGCAAGGAACTTACGGGACACAAACAGATTCGGAAAGTGCTCCTGGTCTAAAGCAGCCTACGAACGAGGATAACTGGACTATTTTCTCTATAAGTTATTGTTGCTACATACCTAAATTATTTAAACTACATAAATTATTGTTGCACTTACAATAGGACAGTCTAAAATTGATTTTGAGATAGATACAGGTCGTTAATCTCAAAAATAATTTTTGATAGGCCGTGTCGTTAATCTCAAAACTGACTTAGAGTAATTGTCTAAGTAGTATAAAACTAAAAAAATACAATCAGAAGCTGATTGCATATGGTGGCGTGTTCATCATCAGCAGTAAAACTGATGAACACTGTATATGTGTTCAAAATATCCAGTTAAATAATTTTTTATCTATTCACTGTCAATAAAAAGGTTTCATCCCTATTTTGAACAGTTTTACTTTTGTGACTACCTTTTACCTTTCTATTTATTCTTTGTTGAAATTAGTCTACCTGAAGCTAAATCTTTCTAACATCCTGGGAAGGGATCTTTGCTGGGTTTAGAACTAAATCTGTTGGTGTTTGACACTGAGTTTTAACTTAAACTAATATTAGCAACTGCAACTCTCCATTTGTTCTAATTTTTTCTCCCCCTTTAGCCCCCCAGATGGTCGAATCTGGGAAAACGACTTTATTAAGTTAATTTGTGCAGCTCCCTGACACACCTAACAAATTTGCACCGTCCTATCACGTCCAGAAGCACCAAACTCGCCAAATCACTGAACGCCTCCCCCCCCCAACTCCCCCAAAGAGAGCAAATCCGGTACGGTTACGTCAATCACATATCAAGGACATTGGCTTATTCTATCCACCATGCTTCATCCCGATTCCTCCACTCCAAGTGTTTTCCAAGATTTCCCCTCCAATTAGCAATAGATTGATGGCAACTTGATTTTAATTAGAAAAAAAAAAACATAAACATAAAATAGATAAATAAAAAAATCAAACGAGAATTCACTTCGGCTGTGGTACTTCAAAAGGCAGTATTTAGTTTTTTTATTTATTTGAAAATTAAATTTAAAACCTGGATTTAAATTCCATCGCCTCGAACAAAGCAAGCTTTCAGGATTATACTATAGATGGCTGTACGACTGTACTACTATTGATAGATTTCAAATGACTGGCAAGTTATCAGTGGCATCTATTGGGAGACAGCTTGTGATGAAACTAAGCATTTATCTTTTTTTGTTAATGTCTAATCTATGAAACATTAATTTACAAATAGTCTAAGCTGATGGTGTTCAATAGCCTAGGCTAACAGTTTAGTATTAACCCAATTTAATGACTCTTGAGAAGGAAGCATGTTAAGAAGAAAATTCTTAATTCATAATATTCAGAATAACTGTAACTAACACATTGGTAAAATTCTAGTTTAGTGACTTTTGGCTATCTTTGAAAGGGGTTAGGTTAGGAAAATGAAACTTTCAGGGATAGGTCTATAGGAGAATCGGTTCCCATCCAATTCCCTTCCGCTCCTCCCTTTATACAGGTTTTCACAAGCATCTGAGTAACCACGTAAACAACAGTGTACTTCAGTAAAAAATCAAAGCTGGTCCTACGATATCAAAAGCTGTAATCAGGCTAGGCACATCCAGGAAGAGGCTGGCCCTATTTCACCGAGACACTGACTAATTAGTCGTTAATTTTAGCATTACTTGGCTAATTTGCCAGAAAAAGACATATGCAGATAGACACGTAGGCAGGGAGAGGTAGACTTTTTGCCCGCACCCTTGAATAATTAAATAACTGCGGTTTTTCGATCGCTTCATGTCAGTTGGTAAATACCAAGTGTCATAAAAACCTTTTTAAAAGAAAAACAAAAGTTTTAAGCTTAGTAGAAATCATTGATAGAAATTGGACTTGCTTAAATAATTGAATAACTGCGGTTAAAAGACAAAGTGAAAATGGGAATCAATATATAGAAACTATATATCAAACAGTTCGTGGTAACGAACTGTAGTAAGGAGCGACCCACTCAATAGTAACCAAAACCCTAAAAAATGGAATTTTGATACCAATCAATTCCTTCATGAGCATTATGCCTGACGCAGAATATAAGTTGATTGATCAAGACAGAAGAAAATATGCTCTAGCTAACGCCCAGGATTTGAAAGAATGCGTCTCATTTAAAAATTTAGTCTGCCAGCTAACGCTATCTATTTATAAGGTAAGATTAGGCTCTTGCATGCTAGATCTCTTCCTAAAGGAATCACAACAAGAAGATGTTCCGAACTCATGTGATGCTTTAGTAGGAAGCACAAAAAGAGAAATATTCACTAATTTACGAAATGACTTATGGCTTTTTATAGGGGGTTCGCCCCCTTGTCAGTACCTCGCTCTTTACACTAAAGCTTAAACTCTGTCCCAATTCATTAAGAATGACCCCTGAATCACAAAAGCCGTAGAATAAATAGTTGAAATTACCGAAAATACTTTAGCGTAAAGGGCGAGGAATTAGGAGGAGATGAGCCCCTCATATTGGTGATAATTTCTGTTCGTTTTAAGTTTTAATGCTGCTCCTTACTTCCAGCTGAAAAAAAAATTCATATTTATTTTTCCATTGTTTTTTTTTAATAATGCTAGTAAATCCTGCGCTCCCTGAAATTTACAGTAGAAAAACAAAATTTTCAGATAAAAACGTAGAATTGTCAGCAAAAACCATACCGGATATCCATAACGTTTGATAAAAAAAGGAAAAAAACGAAGAAACATAAAAACCAGTTGAAAAAGAGCGAAGCGAAAACACAAGGGATATGTTAAATTTGGGTTCAAAGTAGGATTTTCGACTGAGTTCTGTGCATTTATCCCTAAATCTGTAGAGCAGTACTTTTGGCTTTTTTTAGTCCTGTGTTTGCATGCTTCGTTTATGCAAAGGCGGCTTTCGACCGATTCTGTTGTTTTTATCAATTTTTTCAAAGAAAATACAAAAAAGGCGTTTTTCAGTAAAAATATCAAAAGCTCATTTTTAAATGTAGGTAGGCGAATCAATTTAAATGGCGAAAATCAAGGGGGACTAATTCCCCCTGCCTCATTCCAAATTGACAAGCCTGTTTATAGATCAATAGATGACCTTACTACAATTAAACATGGCCATCTACCAAAAAAAAAGGTTCAGTCAGTGTTGCTGTTAATATTGTAGTTGTGTTAGTAAACACCACCAGTTCAGTATGCATGTAGAACCCTTTATACAATTCGTATACATGTGACGTTTTTTGATTTAGTTCAACACTCTCCTCAACAATCGGTAAAGGCTCACCTTAATACCCTTTGTGTTCATGGAAAGTAAAGTTCAAACATGTATACCTTTCTTAGTAACATTTACTATATGTAAACAATGAGCGAATTGCCTAACTTACAGCCCTTGCCCTGAGGGCTCTGGGACGGTTGACATCACCAAAGACATATTTACTTGACCTTTCAAAAATGCTGAACAAAACAGCTGTCTTAAATTTTGATCGGATGTGTTTTGAGGCAAGTTACTCGACAGATTCCACCATACTTAATTGAGCAATACATTGACGCAAGTCACTTGTCTTATGCCAACGACATTCTTCTCTTGGATTACAATCTTGGGGTACTCCAAAACGCTACTGATGTTGTTTGCTCCGGACTGAAAGAAATCAGTCTTTCCGTTGCTACTTCCAGAAAAGAGTTTCTTGTCTTTGAAAAGGAGATCGCCTCCAATGATAGAATCCAAGTTGGTTTCACCACAATCTCATCTTCCAGTTCCTTTAGATATTTAGGTCTTCTGTTTGGAACGTTATTTTTTGTAGGTTTCAGAGAAAAATTTTGCAAACGAGTGAAATTTTTTGGAGGAAAGTGTTTGCAGGCGAAATTTACCAAGAAAATTGGAGTGATCTTACACGAAGGAAATATCCATGGAGAAGTTTTTCGCCGGGGGAGGATTTTACGGTATTATTCTTAAAATAGTATTATCAGAAATTAAATTAAAACAAAATTTCTTTTCCTTTCCAGGAAAAGAAATTATTCCGTATTAGTAGGGGCTGCCTCTTTCTCACTACCTTGCTCTTAATGCTAAAGTTTGGCTTCCATTTCTGTTAATGAATAGGTCAAATTCCTTTCTTAACTTCTTGAAAATGTTCATCCTCAAAAAGTCAATATGGCTTTTTGGTTCAAATTTTAGTGGTTTGAGATACTACAAATTCCGTCAGAGAAGATTAAGTGTTCATACAAAAATCGTATTTTTATCATGTCTCTGTGTCGAACTCAGACATTGTTTTTGCATTTGTAAAGCCATTTTGTTCAGTGTCCAAACTATACAAACAATAAAAAAAAAAAAAATCTCGTTATTTTGTGAGTCATAGATTTTTTGACCACCCCTTCTGGCCAAAAATACAAAATTCTACATTTTTGTAGATAGGACCTTGAAACTTCTACAGTAGGGTTCTCTGATACGCTAAATCTGATGGTGTGATTTTTGTTAAGATTCTATGACTTTTAGGAGGTGTTTCCCCCTATTTTCTAAAATAGGGCAAATTTTCTCAAGCTCGTAACTTTTGATAGGTAAGACTAAACTAGATGAAACCTATATATTTAAAATCAGTATAAAAATGCGATTCTTTTGATGCAGCTATTGGTATCGAAACTCCATTTTTTAGAGTTTTGGTTGGTCATTTAAAAAGGGCCCTAAAACTATTCATTTCCGTTAGAATGAGCCCTCTTGCGACATTCTAGGACCACTTGGTCGACACGATGACCCTTGGAAAAAAAAACAACAAACAAACAAATAAACACGCACCCGTGATCTGTCTTCTGGCAAAAAATACGAAATTCCACATTTTTGTAGATAGGAGCATAGGTTCTCTGATACGCTGAATACGATGGTGTGATTTTCGTTAAGATTCTATGAATTTTAGGAGGTGTTTCCCCCTACTTTCCAAAATGAGGCAAATTTTCTTTATCTGACTCATAAATAATTTAACAAAAATGAATGTAAACAAATTTGTGTTGCCTTTTTAGAAAAAAATTGGTAACGCCAACCCCCCGCCCTAAGATTTCCAGTCCCCCCCACCTGCCCCCCCCCCCACCCCCCCCCACTCCCCCCACCCCAAAAAATTCTTTCGCAGCCCACCTTCTCCAAAAAAATGCTCATAAGACTCTGACCGCTCCCCAGCTTCTTCCTCCCCTTTTGCAAAAAGGAGAGAATAATGTAAAATTCATGCTTTTCCCAGTTATTTCATTTGTCTCACTGGATAGAAATATGGTGTTTTTACTAAGAGATCTGAACGCCCACGCTGGTAAAAATAAGGATAGATGGTATCCTAGCCTTGGTAAATTTGGTGTAGGAAAAGAAAATTGTAATGGCTACAGGCTTTTGCTATTTTTTAAGGTATAACAACCCAGTTATAGCCCATACGGTGTTTGGTCACAAAATGGCCCATAAATTGACATGGTATTCACGTGATGGTATGACAGCAAACCTTATTGATTATGTTATTGTAAACCGAAGACTAGCAGGTTCAATACAACATACTTGAGCGGACTGCACGTCCACCTGCCCGCCCGCGTTAACGAACGGCATCTGGATTTCGCTCTCAAGCGTGCCGGTCGATTTCTGCACGATGCCGTTGTTGGTGAACGTACCGGCGGCGGTGCCGCCGTCCCGCAGGTCCATGTCTTCCAGGAAATCGATGGTGCCGTTGTTGACGAGGTTAAAACCGGTTTCGAAATCAATGCGGCCGACATCGCCCGGGTTACCGAAAAATTCAAGTGTGCCCTCGTTTACCAGCGTGCCGCCGCCGCGGAAATTAAACGAGTCACTGGAACCCGATAATTTTATAGGTTTACCAAATTTATCAAAATTAATAGACTAATTTTGATACTAATAGATATATCAAAAGAATCCGAATTTTATGATAATTTTAAATATATAAGTTTAATCAAATTTAGTCGTACCCATCAAAAGTTACGAGCCTAAACACCCCCTAAAAGACCTAGAATCTTAACGAAAATAGCACCATCGCATTCAGCGTATCAGAGACCACTACTATAGAAGTTTCAAGCTCCTATCTACAAAAATGTGGAATTTCGTAGTTTTTGCCAGAAGACCGATCACGGGCCAAAAACAAGAAGAACAATAGGGGATTTTTTAAGACAGTGGGAAGCAATTCCCTATTGTTTTTCTTGTTGTTGGTGTTCGTGATGAAAAGGCAGTGTGGTTTTTGTCGTTATTTAATGACCCCTGAATCAGAAAGGCCGTAAAACAAATAGTTGAAGTTACTAAAATACTTTAGCGTAAAGAGCGAGGTATTTAGGAGGAGATGAACCTCTCATATGCGTAATAATTTCTGTTCGTTTGAAGTTTTAATTTTCATATTTTTTATATTTTTTATTATAATGTTAAAAATCTAGCAGCTCTGACTCCGATTGTTTCAGTGACAGGGCGTAGTGTGATGCTTTTTGCTAAGGGGTTATTTCCGGCAAGAACATGAGAGGTTAGTAAAAAAAAACTTGGATAAGTAGCTGTGTTAAGCGCTGTATCTAGATTTTGGATCTCAATTGGCAGCTCGTTTACCTCGCATCTCGCGCTCCACATGAGTAGCGCTAGTAAAGCACCTCATTGCCTAAAACGGCTTAATCGTTTAAACTGCAGGCAAGCGAATCACTATTGCAGGTCATTGTGACAAAAAAAATTAAAATGTAACTTGCAGCCCCTCTCACGGGGACTCTGGGGGAGCAAGTCGTCGTCCCCAAAGACAGAGTTTTTTGGTTTTTTGACTATGCTGAATAAAATGGCTATCTCAGAATTTTGATCCGGTGACTTTGGGAAAAAACTGAGCATGGGAGGGGCCTAGTGACTTTATTTTTTTTGGTCACTTAAAAAGGGCATTAGAACTTTGAAGTTTCGTTAGAATGAGCCCTCTCGCGACATTCTAGGACCACTGGGTCGATATGATCACCCCTGGGGAAAAAAAACAAAAACAAATAAGATCAGCCGGCTTTACAGAATACTTGCAGAAATTCGTCGTGGCCGGGCATTTTCGACAACGGCTGCAGCTTCGTTTGCTTCGTTTTGTCCAGCTTGTCCAGCAGTTGTTCCTGTGTCAGCTTGCCTGCCAGCGGGTGATAGTCCTGCGGAGTAATACCCTGGCCGTGCATGACCTGGAGCCAGGACGATTCGAGAAAAATATCGAGGTTGTCCTTGGTCAACGTGCCATTGGCCCTGAAGAGCTCAATTTTCTGCGTAATGCGCTCCGGGACTTCCATGCGTCGCAAATCGTAAAACAAATGTCGACAGCAGCAATGCATCCGTCCATTGTCACCACAATAAACGAACGATGAAATAAACGATATGTTGTTTTAACGCCTACGCCAAAATGGCAACCTGTGGTACTAAATGGAAGCATATATACTCGGTGTTTTTTTTTTTTTTTTTTTTTTTTTTTTTTTTTTTTTTTTACTGCTGACGATTGCTGATGTGAGAGTGTGTTTGCAGAGGGTTATCATATATAAAAAAAATGAAACTGGAATTCATGAATATTTTTTTTCCTGGGAAGGGAGGGGGCAATAGTAGCATTAAAAACTTAAAATGAACAAAGATTATTACACATATGAGGGGTTCTAAAAATACTTTAGCATAAAGAGGGAGGTATTTAGGAGGAGATAAATACTCCGCTCTTTATGCTAAAGTATTTTTAGTAATTTCAACTATTTATTCTACGGTTTTTCTGATTCAGGGGTCATTCTTAAAGATATGGGACAAAACTTAAGATTTAATGTGAAGAGTGAGGTATTAACGAGGGGACAAACCCCCTCATATTTATAATCAAATATATAAGAATATAAAAGTTTGTTACGTGTCAAGGTTCGAACCTGGAACCTCTCGGACCTACAACCTGAAACATTACGCTCTACCAACTCAGCTACTTCAGCTTGTATACATTTGTTTTTGAATTGGTATATGATGAAATAATTTAGACGTCATATGCGGACAGACAGACAAACAACTTATTTTTATATATATAGATTTTTTTTTGTTTTCTTTTTCTCCTTTATTTTTCAGTTTTTTTCCTTTTTTAGTTTTTTTTCTTTTTCAGTTTACATACAGATCAATCCTTATAATGACGTCACTCGACAGACAGACACACAGCGAAATTTCTCCCGACGTTGAAAAGACTATTGTTTCCCAATTGCAACATCTTTTGCACTAAAATAACGATTTAGTGCTTCTGTTCAAAACAGCAATCGATTTGATGCCTACTGATACGCATAAAATTGTTATTTCCGCTGACAAAACACCTACTGGCCAATATGTGCGTAGATACAATGCTCCAACTATCGACGAAGTGTCAATCGTTATGGTCAGTGATCATTTTTTACCTCGAGATATTATTATTCATAGGCGAGACGCTCAGTTGGTAAGAATTGCTGAGCAATTCGTCGATGGTGCCATTGTGATCGTATACCATGATTCCATAATCCCCTTTTGAGACTTCATCAAAACAAGTCATCCAAATAAAATTGTTGTAATCTACCAATGGACGCATTACTAAATATGAATTGGATAGATGAAATTTTTTCCAAGAACCATCGGCTTTTCGAACAACCAAACCACTGTCAATACCGTAGTTACAAGCCCACATATTACCATTGAAATCAAACGCCACCTCTGGCACTATGGTTTGTGAATTTGGACCATTCCATGGCTTGAACACTGAATTGTCTTCACGCAATGAGGCAGTTGGAGGTGCCGGTGAACTTCTCACCCAGCCCCTCGATCATCGCCTGCACGCACCAGTCCTGCCACAGGAAGGAATGGCGGCGGCGGGTGCCGAAATCGGCAATCGTCAAGCCGTCAATCTCGCGCAGGCGCTCAATCTTTTCCCAGACGCGGGTCATGGCGCGGGCATAGAGCACCTGCAGCTCAAACCGGCCCATCCTGTCCAGCACCGCACGGGAGCGCAGCTCCATCAGCACCGCCAGCGCCGGGATTTCCCACAGCATGACCTCGTGCCACTTAAGGCTCGTCAATCTCAACATGGCTGCTAATCGCGAGAAGTCCCTGTTCACCGACCGTCGCATCGGATCCGTGCTTTGAGTGAACTGCTGTTTGATAGCCATCACCCTGATGAAAAATCATCCAGTCGATTTGGGTGCCTGCCGACGGAGCAGCGAATGAGTTGGTGTTTGCGGATTCCGTTGGCAATGAGAATCGTGCCTTGTCAGAACCACCTGTCGAATCAATAGCTTGAGTGGATACCATTACGACAGGAATATCGACATGCAATCTGGCTTTCAGAAATTCGGTCGCCGGGATCGTCGGCAACGAACGCGACCGGGTCCCAGAAAATCACCTCGGCCATCTGAGCCACGATCACCCCCGCGACGTCGTCGATGGCATCGCTGATCGACGGCCCGGAATCCTCTTCTTTCTTCGCTTCCGTTTTGGAATCCGGCGTTCCGTCTCCCGCCTCCGCCTTCGGCGCCTCCCCTGCGTCTTGCGCGAACAGACCGCGGCTGCCGAACGGGGTGAAACCGACCGGAAGGACGGCTAGCGAAAGCGCGAGCGCGCTGAGAACTACGAACCCGCGACGCCTTGATGGAAATCTTGGATATTAAAAATTATTTCTAAAAATCATACCTTATAACTACAAACTTGAGAATCCGTGGGATTATTTATCGGTATAAAACCTACAAAACGACGCAAAAATCAAATCTGTATGGTTAGTACAACCCTTATAAATAGTAAAGGAAGCATATCTTAAATGGCCAATTTTAAAGAAAACTGATAATAATAAAAAAAGAAATTCACTGCCAAATATTTTGAAATCTTGTGGAAAATCGAGAAGCTACTTTACAATACTCTACGTCTAGTAAAAATAGTTTTATAAGAAACATGGGCAAGGATCAGTAAGAAATAGGCTAAGAACGCATACCCCCTTATAGCTTAAGAAGTTGAAATTTTCCTTTGAATATGTAATTGAATTGGATTATATTCCATTTGAATATGGAATATGTAATATCGAGTCCTTTTGGGACTCGATAGATAAGATAAGACTAATCTCCGAAAAACCGTTATCACAAGTCTAGACGGGCCAAATTTGCACTTCAGAGACAATAAGCGTAGGGACTATTTTATGATTGCACATGGTAAAGAATGTGATTAAAGGCTATTTTCCATAGAAGTAACTTACGAAATAACCTCCCTAACGAACTGCTACATTTTTATTATTTTATTACGTGTATGAGGGGGTTCGCCTCGTTGTTATTCCTTGCTTTTTACGCTAAAGTTCGAATTGTGTTTCAGTTCTTTAAAAATGATCCCTGAATCACAAAGGCCGTTTAATTAGAACCAATAGCGCTTTTGAAATTACTAAAACTACTTTAGCGCACAGGGCGAGGTATGGAGGAGGGGGCGAGCCCCCTAATATACGTAATAATTTCTGTTCGTTTTAAGTTTTAATGTTGCTCGCGGGCGCCTTCCAGGGCGACGACCTGGACACGGGCCAGCGGCGCTTCGTCACGACCATCGGCTGGGCCGGCGCGTTCGCCCGCACGTTCCTCGGTCGCCTCTCCGGCAACCGCATCGCCATCGCCGGCTACCACATGCGGACCAACCCCCTCGGTCCGCTGGGCGCCAAGCCCGTGCTGGACCTCGAGGGCCTCGACCGCCTCGACGTCGAGCCGCTGATGGGAGACCTGATCCACCGCCGCACCGACCTGGTCGTCGGCGAGGGTCCGCAGCGCTTCGCGATCACCCCTTTATTGTGACAGATTTTTTTTTTTTTTTGGATACGCACTGAACTTGTTTAAGCTGCTGCAGTCAGAAAACATCTCTGTTGCTATGTGCATTCAGTGTGTCGAAAGTGTGACAGAAATATTTCTAAATACATGAAATAAGACTGAGGAGAAGTTCGGTCAGCTGTTTTCGGAAGTCACGTATATATGTCAAGAACTGGAAATCACCGTTGCCATGCCATGAAATAGAAATGTCGTCAACATCCCACATTATATCCTAGCAAAAAAGCACATAGAATTTTACCATCGAGAAGCTTTACAATAAGGGATGATTCATCCAGAGCTGCGACACCTAAAGTAGTGTCATCTGCCAATGCTATAAATTCTTCTCGACTATCAGATGTGAACACCAACGTAGTCTGAGAGTAAGATTTGTGACAAAATCCACAGCAAACATTATTAATTGTGGTGTTAAAAAGTCGGTAGAGTTCGTTCACATAGACGAGGAAGAAGGTTGGCCAAGGAATAGAACCTTGGGGTACTCCGTATTCAATTGGAACGTTTTCGTCTGTAACTTCCGTGGCGATAGATCTGTCACGTAGAAAGGAGAGAAAAAATTAGAAAAATGATATATTTTTAACTTATGAGTGGGTCATTGGATCTTAATGAATTTTTGTATTTAGAAGGACCTTGTGTCTCAGAGCTCTTATTTTAAGCCCCGACTGGCATTAAGCCTCATTTTGCTAGAGCTCATGCCCTATGGGCTCTTGGCTCTTCTAACCTTGTCTTAAGTACCATATGAGCTCTTAGCTCTTGTTGTACTCTAGCAGGGGCTTTTTGAAGCAGATTCTAAAGGATAGTCCCAAGTGGATGGTGGTCTGTGGTTACTCTAGTGTACCATTCATATGCATACACAAAAGATGGTCAAAACCGTATTTCAGAATGGCATGCTTAAAAAAAAAATCTAACAGTAAGAAGCATGCAACCAAACAATTCTATTACCAAAAACCACTCACTACAGCACCAAGCTACCCTGAGGCTACCACTATTACACATGCCCCTCTGCCATAATCTATTCAGATTTACTCTTTAACACCTCCCAAGAAGTTCAATTTTATTAAATCCTTCCTTACAACCTCTTATTATCCCATTTGGGGAGGGTTTAATTTTTATTTGGTCCTGACCAAGTAGCTTGAGCCTACCATCTTTACAATTCAGGAGGGATGGATTGGACTTCTTTAATGCATTTTGAATTATTAAAGGTGTTGATGATTTGTCTTTCAGTGATTACAATCAGTTTGGCTATTATTCACCCACACAACAAAATTCATTAAAATTGTATCAGAAAATGTTTTAAGAAAGGTTGGAAAGGTTTTTTTTGTAAATTAGTCCGTTAGATCATGGAACATGTTACCTGATCATAATGTTTCAAGAAATAATGTTACAGCTTTGGTTGGAATCTCTTTAACCACAGTTAGGACTGATTCCAATTGAAATTTCAGATATTTTTCCTGCTGCCCATCATGAAACATCAAGAATAAATTTTGATCCTAAAGAGTTCCCTGAATTTGGAAAGACATGGAAAATGTTTTTTGAGAAAAATGAATTCTCAGAAATTCAATACGACAAGGACGATGAATTTCTAAAATATTTTGTAAAAACATTACCAAAAAAAATCAAAAGAAAATCCTTTTTGTAATTAAAAATAAGAAAAAAGAATGTGCTAAAAGATTCAGCTTATAGTGCTGCGTCTTCTGCCCAGGTCGAATCAAGGACACGACTACTTTTAATTGAATCTGGCCTGGTCCCTGATACGCCTGCCGAATTTCATCGTCCTAGCTTATCTGGAAGTGCCTAGAGTAGCAAAACCGGGACCAAAAGACAGACCGACAGAATTTGCGATCGCTACATGTCACTTGGTAAATACCAGACAGCTTAATAAGGAGCAGTATTTCCTCTTAAGGTGTAATTATCTTAGGGTATCAATAGATTGTTGATGTTTGAATTTCTACGGTCGAAAAGCATGGTCAAGTTTGACCAATTAGATTTGCGTACTAATTTTTTCTTTGCTCTGGAATGGGGTTGTCACTTGTTGTCACTTACTTTTTTCATTGAAAAACTAACAGTCGTTTTAAACAGCAGAAAATTAGATATACACTTTCAGCTGGTCTGGGATATTTTCTTATTTAGCGAAAACTCTACTCAGAAGTCATGTTAGCTATTAGTCACACGCCTTTCACTGTAGTTCTGTCTTGTAGTCGCTGTTTGAACTGCATGTCAACTTATTTTGTGTGTGCATATTTACCTGCTAAATAGGTCTATATATAAAGATAGCACTCGTCGAGTAATAGCTTATGTTGACCGCTTAAAATGAAACTAGGTAGAATTTATGTCACTCCCCTCAAAAATCAGGGATTATGCTTAATCATAACTCACCAATTTGTTTAGAAAGTGTTTCTAAATTGCAATTCGCTTGTAATACGTGATCATTCACATTTACCACACAAAGAGCCGCTCCCCCTATGTAATTAATGCAACACCGGCCCCTTATACTCTTTATTTGTGTTCATTCTGTAAGGCTCAGTGACTAATAGATATATATAAATCTAGAAATGTTTCTTTCCATTTGAAAGAATCTTTATGAAAATTATAACATTAGATTCAGTGTTTCAGAGAACCCTACTGTAGAGGTTTCAACCTCCTATCCGCAAAAATGTGGAATCTGTATTTTTTACCAGACGCAAGATCGCAGATGCGTGTTTGTTTTATTATTATTTTTTTTTTTTGCAATGGTGATCGTATCGACCCAATGGTCCAAGAATATCCTGAGAGGGCTCATTCAAACGGAAATTAAAAGCTCTAATGCCCTTTTTAAGTGACCTAAAAAATTGGAGGGCAACTTGGCCCCCTCCTACCCTCATAAAGTAAGGAGCAACATTAAAACTTAAAACGAACAGAAATGATTACATATATGAGGGGGGTCGCACCCTCGTCAATACCTCACTCTTTATGCTAAGGTTCGAATTTCGTCCCAATTCCTTAAGAATGAGATTCTTTAAGAACAACAAAGGCTGTTTAATTAGAACAAAAAGCTCTTTTAACAGTGCTAAAAACAACTTTAGGGTAAAGAGGCAGGTACTACCAAGGGGACGACCCCCCTATTATACGCAATAATTTCTGTTCGTTTAAAGTGTTAATATTGCTCTTTTCTTATATTATATGAGATTTCAAGTCAATTCCCATCGTAACGTTTTTAAGTACATCTCTCCGATCTGCTAGTGTTAGATTAAAAGATATTTTACGTCCATTTCTCTCGTAACGTTTGTTAAGTGCAGCTCTCCGATCTGCTAGAGTTAGATTAAAAAGATGTTTCAAGCCCATTCCCCTCGTAACATTTTTAAGTGCATTATTCCAATCTCCTAGTGTTAGATCAAAAGATATTTTACGTCCAGTCGCATCGTAACGTTTTTTAAGTGCATCTCTCCGATCTGCACGTGTTAGAACGTTTTTCATTAAGATTTTATTACAAACTGTTGATATATAACAAATATCACACTGTTGATAATGGGTCAAGCAAATAGATCAAGGATCCAACCATCATTTGGTATTGCGTCATTTACAACAGAACGAAATTCGACGATAACCGGTAGTGATACTTAAGCAACTACTTAAGCAACTACTTAAGCAACTCCAGGCCTGATTTTGGAAAATTGCGAAGCAACTCGAGGCCTGAAAATGGAGTTGCTTATAAAAAAAACGTGTACCGTAACACATGATACCATGCGTATACGGGGGGGACAGTTAAATCGGAAAAAATAGAAAAAAGAGGTATTTTTAACTTACGAATGGGTTATCAGATATTAATGAAATTGATATTTAGAAGGATATCGTGTCTCAGAGCTCTTATTTTAAATCTCAACCGGATCTGGTGACAATCGGGGGAGTTGGGGGGGAGACCTAAGATCTTGGAAAACGCTTAGAGTGGAGGGATCGGGATGAAACTTGTTGAGAAAAATAAGCAGAAGTCCTAGATACGTGATTGACATAACCGGGACGGATCCACTCTATTTGGGGGAGTTGGTTAAAACTTAAAACGAACAGAAATTCTTCCGTATATGAAAGGGCTGTCCCCTCCTCGACACTTCGCTCTTTACGCTAAAGTTTGACTCTTTCTCACAACTCTACTTTATAAAACAAGAAAAAACTTTAGCGTAAAGAGCGAGGCATTGAGGAGGGGACAGCCCCTTTCATATACAGAATAATTTCTGTTCGTTATAAATTTCAATATTGCTCCTTACTTTCAGTTAAAAAAAAAAAATGTTTTTTCTTAATTTAATTTCTGGATGTTTTTGAATTAATGCATGTCTCATAAACATAGAGTAGGATCCCCCTCTTCATTAATCGACACAAGCACACACCCTCTAAACATATACAAAAAATACACATAGTCTCACATTGTTGACAGAATATATATTATATTGCTAGAAAAAATTTATATGCAATAAAATATATTACATCGATATTACAGCGTTTATGTCATGTTTAAAGGTCAGCAGAAGAAATGAACAATTTATTGCAGGCTTTTACTTTTAAAGCACATGAAGGGCTAGATTCATCATTTTACTCTTGACTTCTTAAACAGGCTAGAAGTCCATCATAGGTGAGACCGCAGCGGGGCGATGCGAGAAAGTAGTGAGTTAGAATTCCAGTAGATGGGGACTGCGACAACAGGAGCCGGAGCCAACGAACCCGCTTCCATCTGGTTAGAATTCCAGTAGATGGGGACTGCGACGTAACATTAATACCATGACCGCCAAGATTGCCTAGTTAGAATTCCAGTAGATGGGGACTGCGACTGCCATTCTGATTCCGGGAACCTCTGCAATTTTTGTGTTAGAATTCCAGTAGATGGGGACTGCGACAAGATGTTCAACATAACGAGAACCACCTCGTAAACCCAAAATTGGATACTCAATAAAAAATTTCAATTAGAGAATATCATAGATCGTAAAATATTTTCCATTGCGTTTTTATTATCTCTATTATAAGCGATCGTAAAAGAAAACAGTTCATTTTGCATTTGAGCTAAAAAAAAAGTTTTATATAACGCCGTTTCAATGTAATATTTGAAACTTTCTGGAAAAAAATAAATTCAAAATTAATAGACTACTCCCTTTGCCCCCATACCCATGGTCAAACTATCGTCAAAACCTATCTTCAAACTGTCTACTAATTTTCTATCCCGCAGAAAGCTCCCCCATAAATAATACCCATATGTTTCCCGATAACATATACTATCTGTAAACAATGGACAAATTGGGAAAAAATTACAGCCCTTTTCCTAGGGGCTGTAAGTAGTCATGTCATTCCCAGAGGTACATACATTGGATCTTTCAATTATGATGAACCAAATGGCTATCTCAAATTTTATTTGGATGTCTTTGGAAGAAAAAAGGGCATAGTAAGGGGGCTAGTTGCTCTCCATTCTGACAGGTCACTTAAAAGAGCACTTAAACTTTGAATTTTTGTTCGGTTGGCGATCTGGGCCCTCGCCGACCGTAGCCTGGTGGCGCAGACCCGCAGCGCGCGGGTCACATACGACCTGACGTTCCTGGGCGCCGGCGACCGGGGCGAGTTCGACCAGACCCTCGTGGACCTGGACGGCGACGAGCGTCCCGAGATCCTCCACCGCATCTTCAGCAACCGGCAGGTGCACTACGGCTTCTTCCGCACGCAGGCCGCCAAGGGAGCCGTCGGGCCGACGCACAAGCCGGCGAACTGCCGGCTCTCGCTGCAGGGCTTCCAGCTCGATCCGGAGTTCTGGCAGTAGGTATAAGCCAATTGAATCCGAAATTTTCATTTTCCCCATATTTTTTCCCATATAAACTAAGGAAAGACAAATTTAAATAAATAAAAATTTGTTATTAAATTTATTATTTTTTTATAAATGAAAATTTCGTTAAAATTTGGGCTAATTTTATTTGGGAGAACGGAGGAGGGGGGAGAGGGTGCTAATTAAGATACTTTCACCTGAAATTAAGGAGTAATATTAGAACTCAAAACAAACAGAAATTGTTACGTATGTGAGGGGGTTGCCCCCTCCTCAATACCTTGACATCTAGTGACTTAGTAGAAGACGAAGACGTCTCCCTGAAGAACCTTGATTTGTGATAAAGGGAAAACTACTGGTTTTATTTCTAATGACGCCAAAATCGTTCTCGTTGCTAGAGCATGCGTGCTCCGAACCTGAATCCACCAGCATGCATAATTACAGTCTGTAAAAGCATACTAAAAACCATATATTCTCATTCTCTCAATCATGGGTCAAGTGTTCCAAGCAAATAGGAAACCATGGTTGATAGTAACCTAAAGTTAAAAATAGTTTTTTGTTCAAAATGGTTTTTCATACACGGAGTAATTTCTGTTCATTTTCAGTTTTAATGTCGCTCCTTACTTTCAGTTAAAAAACGTGTTTTTTTTATTCAATTGTAGATTGAAACTTCTACTGTAGGGTTCTCTGATACACTAAATCTGATGGTGTGATTTTCGCTAAGATATTATGACTTTTAAGGGGTATCTCCCCCTATTTTCTAAATAAGGAAAATTTTCTCAGGGTCATAACTTTTGATGTTAAGTCTAAACATGATGAAACTTATATACTTAAAATCAGCATTAAAATGCAATTCTTTTGGATCTAAAATAAGAGCTCCGAAGACAAGATCTTTCTAAATATCAAATTTCATTCAGATCCAATCACCCATTTGTAAGTTATAAAACCTCATTTTTTCTAATTTCTATGAATTACCCCCCTCCCCCAAAGAGAGCGGATCCGGTCCGATTATGTCAGTCACGTATCTTGGACCTGTGCTTATTCTTCCCACCAAGTTTCATCCTGATCTCTCCACTCTAAGCGTTTCCAAAGATTTCCAGTCTCCCTCCCAACTCCCCCCAATGACACTGGATCCAGTCAGGATTTAAGATAACATGGTCTTGTTCTTTCCTGGTCTCGACGCGCCCGATCCCATGGACGCGGTGTTTATGGGGGTTATGAGAGGATCAGAGGAGTTTTTCCGCCCCACCGTCAAAATTTTTGTCAAACGTCTCACGGCGTGAACTCCACCGTCAGATGCAATACCGCGGCGCCCTGCCCGCGCGCGTGATCCAGCAAGCGCGTCAGGTCCCGCGCGGTCGCGGCAGCGCCCGCCTGATCCCAGAGCGCGGCGAGGGCGTTACCGCGGTCATGGGCGCCGGACGGGACGGAAACAGCAATCATAGATTTATACAAATATATATATATTTGTGTATCTTTCCATAGAGAAATTTGTCATAGGGGAAGAGAATTTCCATGAAGGGGGCGAAGGATTTTCTAACATTTTAAAAAAAAACGATGAAAAAATAAATATAAAAAAATTCCACTGAAAGTAAGGAGCAGCATTAAAACTTAAAACGAACAGAAATTAATACGCATATAGGCTTCACCTCCTCCTAATACCTCGCTCCTTACGCTGAAGTATTTTTAGTAATTTGAAAATTTATTCTACGGCTTTTGTGATTCAGGGGTGATGCATCGACTAGTCTCCGCTACCAAGAACTTGGCAGAAGACCTGGGCAGGTGACCTCTACTGCAAATGTCGCAATACGACTGGTATTTCCCAATCATGATGCATTGACCAGTCTCCACTCCCAAGAGACAAAAAAAGAAGTATTTTTCTCTTCTGGTTTTTTTAGTTCAAAGGTTCATATGAACCAGTAATAGAGACTTGACTTTGATCGGCTTCTTCAAAAAAAGAAGCTATTCAGTTTTTCAGCTTGGGTTTTGAATTTAACTTAAAACTTATAGATGCTCTGTTTCTTATTAAAAGAACCTGTTGAGCCAGAGACGAACTTCATCTCAATAAGCAATTTCTTATGTGATTTTGTACCAATGCCAATTTTTCTCAATAAACATTAATAAATCCAGAACTAAATATTAGCTGGCTTGAATCCTCGGATCAGTACGATCATTTAAACACGTATGCCTTCCGCAATAAAAAAAGAGTAGATTCATTGAGGCACGTTTGCAGAGATCAAAACGCAATCGACGATTGACAAAAATCTACAGTTTTAATTAACAGACAAGAATTTTATGGGGGGAGGGGGGTAAAGGGAGGGAATCAAGGGCAATAAAAAATTCAATAGTCTTCAAAGTTGTCTTGCGGGGAAGATAGACCTTGATATAATTGTTACTTGTGAATCAGCCAGTCTACGTCGACCTTATCAATCTGGGTAGTTTCTAACCTCCACACTATGTTTGGATAACATAGATAACATTCAACTAGGACTTCGTCCTAGGAAAATCGTATTCTACCATGCATCTTACTATAGTCAGGCAGCTGGATAAGATTGGGCATGTGAATTAGCTCTCCCAAAACCCACTTGGCAAACTCAAATGTTCAGAGTAGGTTTGACTCTGGCTAAGCCTGCATAGTCACACCACTGACCCTGTTCCAAACCAAATAACCGGCCACGCCAGGGATTGAACCCTTGCCTCTTGGATAAAGGATTCCCAAGGGTATAATACGTGCAGACCTTCTAGTTCTCATTAGTCCCATCCTAATGGATCACTTACATGTGTTGTTGCAAACGATTTTTATCATTGGTATTGTACTTAAATCGTTGGCAAAGAGTAAGCTGCTGCGTATGATAAAATGAGATCAACCTGCAAAGTTATGTTGTTCTTACATAAGATATTTAATTTCGAAATTGACTATCATAAGCCCCGAAGGACCGAATTCAAATTTCGGATTCATAAAACCATAAAAATAAAAAATCATAAAAATAGCACAACAACTAAAAAACTGGCTAAACGATATCAAAAACAACGAAATCAGAAAGGCAAAGCCATTCATTAGTAAAAAAAAATATATAAATAAATAAAAAAGTAAGCGGCAAAATGTCAGAAAGTCAAAAAGGTAAAAACTAAAACAAAACTAAAAAAGAATGAGATGAAATTAGTGTTGTGAAGGTTTAAAGCTGCCCTCCCCCCCTATTTTCTAAAATTTGACATTAATTTCCTTTTATTTTAAGTTTTACGCTTCTATTAAGGTATCTCCCCCCCCGGTCTTAATGAAGTTTTTCAAAGAAATTGATCATGTATTCCATGCCTAAAGCAGTTATCATACACCATCCACCTTTGATGTGCTCTTCAATATGTAAGTGAACATCATAAATCCAGTGCTTTGAAAATTTTCATTGAAGATATTCCATGGACATTCATTCCTGTTATTGATTAAATTAAAAAAAAAAACAAGTTCTTTCAGTTCAAACAAAATTTGTTACTTCACGGTCTGTCTAATATATATGAACAAAACAAGTACCAATAGACCAAATAATGATGCTTTCTTATGTTTGTAGGATTATAGAAAACTAGCGCTTTACTGAAAACACAAAACAATACAGGGTTTGATATATTAAAAGTAAACTATCTGTGGACACTTTAGAGTTTGAAAATAAAGCATTTAAGGGACATTTAAGATCATTTTGTAAAGTACAGGAAAATGAGCTCCAAAAAGAGGTCGACCCGAAACAAATTGCAACAGAAATGATTTTTACTAAGGGTTTTTTAGTTCCTCGAAGGGTAATTTGGTGGGGTATAAATAATCAGAAGCAAAGGTATTATATGTGTCTTTGATAGAAAAGGTGGGGGGGGTGTCTTTAGCCAACGTACCAATCAAGAGTTTTATGGCTTCAAAGATGTACCTTTAGTATTACACAACAAGGAATCAAAAGTCTTAACAACGGTCACCCGTTCGTAAGTTATAAATACCTCATTTTTCCAAATGACCCGGTCATTTAACAACGGTCACCGTTCGTAAGTTATAAATACCTCATTTTTCGAAATGGATTTTTTCGGAGTTCTTCAGTGCTGACTCGATCACGGAGTTTAATGCCAATGATTCTCCTTAGACATGAATGGTCAAATACGTTTTCAAACAACGTCAAATGTTTTCAGAGCCCACATCTCACAGTCGTATAGTAAGACAGACCGAACAAGGGTATATGCTTATTCTTTTCTTCAAACGAACATTTTTATGGTTCCATAGGGAGTAATTTAGCTGGGTGAAGACTCCAGTTGCTGAAGCAATTCTCGATTGAATTCCTGACATGTATCCTCCTATTGGTTCTACGAGAGCAAATGAATTTCTGTTTGAGAAGCAGTTACCAAAAAAAAATTTTGTCTGGGGGCGATAAGTTTTTTTGGATAAGGATAGAGATCCTCCAGAGCCATTTAGGGTGTATTGGACGTTGATGATTATCGACAGTTCAATTATCGACCATGTGACAGCTGGTATTGAACCCTGGAGGTTTGCCAAGCAGATATCGAACCACTGCGTTACCATAGAACAAAGAATTTTTTACTTGGATCTTAAAAACCAAATTACGAGTGAGAGAAATATTCCGTGGTGGAGGACTCACTTCTGGAAGTAACAAGTAACTTAATTTTTCTGAATTAGTAAGCCCCCAACTCCCACAAAGAGAGCAGATTCAGTCCGGTTATGCCAATCACGTATCTAGGACTTGTGCTTATTCTTCCGACCCGGTTTCGTCCCGATCTCTCCGCTCTAAGCGTTTTCCAAGATTTCCCGTTTCCCCACGTAATTCCCCCAATATCAACGGATATGGTCGGGATTTAAAATAAGAGCTCTGAGACACAAGGTCCTTCTAAATATCAAATTTCATTAAGATCCGATCATCCATTCGTAAGTTAAAAGTAATCAGAGTTTTCAAACCAGGTTAAGACATCTTAAATCAAAATGGTTTCTATTTTAGAGCTTAAGTTGGAATTCCCAAAATCAATACGAACTAAAGATTCTGTTGGTTCCCCCGTCACTTCCAAAAAGAGAGGATATTAAATCCGGAATAGCACAGTTACAGAGGAAGGAGATTAAAGCTTAAGATAAGAGTTTAAACAAAGACAACCTGGAAGCCAAACCTTTAAGTTATCAAGTGACGGGACTAGTGTTGAAAAACTACAAGGGAACGGTCAATAGAAAATTTGAAACCATCGGGCGCGAGGTCGGGCCAGGGCAACATCGGCTGCTCGGGCGAGACGCCGACCGGGTGCACGGCCTCCTGGCCGAGCGACATGGTGAAGCCGTCGGTCGCCTTGTAGGTGGCGCTCGACAGGTGCCGCATCAGCCACAGGTAGGTCGTGGTCGTGACGCCGAGCGGCCCGTTGAGGAACACGCGCAGGCTCTTGGTCTCGGCGAGCAGCGCGTCGGCGGCCTGCGAGGTGCGAAAGCCGAGCCGGATCTCGGGGTGCGCCTCGATCGAGTGGTCGAAGTGGAACTCAGACTGCTGATCTAGAAATGCAAGTGTTTACCATTGGTCTATTATATCCATCATATCTTATAATGTATAGTGGAAAAATACTTCAAAAAATTCTGCTATGCATACATTTACAGCTAGTACTTCAGCTACGACGAAGACGTGTACACATGTGCCTTTTTAGACTAATAATTTTTAAATATTTCTGACTTTGAGGTAAAGTAAAACTTGAATTGACATTTTTAAGCTTCTCATTATATCATAACAGTCTTATAAAATACGGGAATTTTTTCTGTAAACATTTTTCTCCGTTTAAGCAATGGGCTTTTTTTTTCGAATTAAATCAAAAAAAGTAAGTTTTTTAACTGAAAGTAAGGAACGAAACCAAAATGTAAAACGAAAAAACAGATTCCGTATATGAAAGGTGCTGTTCCTTTCTCAACGCCTCCCTCTTTACAGTAAAGTTTGACTCTTTGTCACAATTCTACTTTGTACAACAAAAAAAAACTTTAGCGTAAAGACCGAGGCGTTGAGGAGGGGACAACCCCTTTTCATATAGGGAATAATTTCTGTTCGTTTTAAGTTTTAATGTTGCTCCTGACTTGGAATCTATCATCTAAACAATAAAATTAGAGAGAAAAATAGGAAGAGAAAACAGAAAAGAAAAATAACATCTTGAAAAAGAGAAAAATAGAAATAGAGAATCAAACAAGTTGATTGAAGAAAATAGATTAGCATGGATAAAAAAGGAATCAATCCGTGTTTTTTCCCTTTTCGGAAGTCATTAAGGACTTCACTAATCTTTCTTTCTCTCTCCTAGTTTTTTTATATAATTGAATCTAAGCATTTCATTACTGATGTCGTGATAACTTACTTACTTGCTTACTTGTGTCCGGACTTGATAGTAACGACAAAATGGGTATGCTGGGAAGCAGCTGACATTTCTCCAAGCTTCGCTTTGTAAAGTTGCTCAAGCTCAGGATCCGGTGAAGAAAATTCATGTTAATAGTAGAAATACCATCTATCATTTGAAATATCAGAGATATGAGCAGAAGAAGCATAAACCGCGCTTGTGAAATCATTCTGGAAAGATAATTCCGGTCTAACTTTGCCCTAGCAATATTACTATTCATGAAATTTTCCCTGTGAACTGCGAGAGCTTTTAAAAACATTCTTTTTGTACGTTGGCTAAGTTCAATTTTGGTCAGTCCCTAAAAAACATATGACCAGTAGACCAAAATACATTAGCCGAGAAACTTGTCACTGAATTTGATATTCACTCTTTCCTGGTGAACTTGGTGAAGGTTGTCTCCTAACCAAATAAGTCACAAGTAGTCAAATATCTAAATCCTTCTTCCAATTCTATCCCTGTCTACAATGGAGTGCCCAAAAGCATTCTCGTATATTCGCTTCTTTCAGGAGGGAAGCCAGGGTTTTGAGTTTGGAGGTGGGATAAAAAGAAGGTGTTGTACATAAAGATTATTTCACTTTAGTAAGTATGTTCTACTATTTTGAGTATGTTCACTATATTTCAAGTCTGTTTGTACTGTGCCTTGTCTAAGTATATTTCTCATAAGCATGTGCCCCATTTTGGCAAAATTTTTCTTAATTCAACATCAATGCTGGGTTTGCGAAATGAATTCCACTAGAATTCCTCAAAAAACATCATTTCATCTCTCAATATGAAACTTCAATTATAGTTCATAAAAGAAAGCCAAAAAGTTACCTAGACTATCTACTTCTTGAAGTTGGACTTTCTCAAAGGTAAAGAATACCATAGCTGCAATATTAATTACCCAAAAATAAGGATCTCCATTTTTTTCTGTACTCAAAATTATTATATCATCTCCAAATAAAGCATAAATTGTAATTACTGTCATAAAAGCTGTTGTTGCATTATGCTCTAAAATGTCATTCAACTTTTCTTTAAATGATTCTAATCCACTTTTTTTCTCTTCTTATTTTGATTCTTCTTCTTATTTTTATTGATTTTATTATTCTTATTGCACAATCTAGGATTACTATATTATTAATATATTTTATAATTTTAATGTCACTCGCTTAACTGCTGAATAATTCCTAAAGCGAAAAATCGGTTCTTATTATCGGTTTGTGAGTTCAAAAACCAGGAGAGCGGTTAGTGACTTTTACTTATTATCCTAACTTATTAAAAAAAGATATGATGTATCATTTTTAATTCTTTGTAAGTTGATAAACGAATTCTATGAACAATTTACTTGTTCGGAACGATATTAAAGTCAGGTTAGTAGAAATATCCTCCTTCATTTTTAAAAGCATGATACCTTTATGTTTTTGACCTCTACCTGGGCAAGACAGAGAAAATCTCTAATTTTTTTGGTCACTTAAAAAGGACACTAGAAATTTTCATTTCCGTTAGGATGCGCCCTGTTGTGACATTCTAGGACCACTCAGTCGATACGATGACCCCTGGGGGAAAATAACAAATAAACACGCACCCGTGATGGGTCTTCTGGCAAAAAATACGAAGTTCCACATTTTTTTTTTTTAGATAGGAGCTTGAAACTTTTACAGTAGGGTTCTCTGATATGCTGAATGGGATGGTGTGATGGTGTGAAGATTCTATGACTTTTGGGGGGTGTTTTACCCTATTTTGGGCAAAACAGGCATCAGAAACGGTACGCGAGACCGAGCATCACATGACGTTGCGGTAGGAACCGAGCCGGGTTAAACGGCGGCGTGCCACTGGTTGTGGGATCTTCGTAGCGTGGGTCGCGCGTACCCAACGACACATCATAGTCGGAGTTGTTGCGCAGCGCGATGAAGTCGGTCGAGTTTGGATCTACATCGGGGTACGCTTCGCCCGTTACGGCGTTAATCATTACGCTGTTGAGTTGGTTGAAGAGGTTGGTCACTTCCAGCGAAATTTGCAGGTCTGATTTCCCCCTCTATATCTTTCCCGGAAACTGCATGCTGGTTTAGCACATTCTCGACATATTCCACCCATCCCTCTTTAACTCTTTCCTTATCATTAATTGTAGCCCCATTCCTATCTTTAACTGGGATTAGTCCGGATTGACTACTCCCTCTCAATTTATTAACACGCCAGTATAATATTTTACTATTATGTCACCTAGCTGTATCTTCCAGATCCTCGGTAATTTTATCCATGGCCTCAATTCCACACCCCCTTCGTTCCAATTTTAATGCTTTCTCCACTTTCTTTACATTCGTTAACAATTAAAAGAAATAAAGTTTCCGCAATATGCCTTTCATGATGACAAAAAACAAGCCGAGGCAAAAGAAGAAGTTTTTGTCCCACCATCTGAACAATTCAAAGAAACAAAGTTGGTCATCAATGCCTTCCATACCTTTGAGAATCAAAAACCTGGACTAGATAAGTCGTTGGAAGATAAAGAAGTTTTGTCCCACCATCGGAACAATTAAAGGAAATAAAGTTTCGGCAATATGTCTCTCATAATTACAAAAAACAAGTCGAGGCAAAAGAAGAAGTTTTTGTCCCACTTACACAAAAACTGCTTATAATAAAACTAGATAGTGAATGTGGTCAAAACCATAGCTAAGAGTCAAGAGTCAAATGCATAAACAGTAAATGTTATATTAAAATATTAGCTATAGTGACTTCACTGTATGTGAGGTTATACCATTAGAATATGAATATGTTTACCTACATTGAATAGACAGTCATAACTAGTATTTTGTCTTGGTTTTATCTGTGCGAGTAATACGGAAGAAAAACCACTACAAGTACCTGGGTTGATATCCGAAATATCAGGTTAAGAAAAAAAACCACTACTACTGGGGGCTCGCCAGCCTGCTCGGCCAGGACCTGTTGGTCTACGCGATGACCGAGCTCGAGCTCAGTCGGGACAAGGCCGGCGTGCCTCTGGGCGTGCTCGCGATCGGCATCGGTGGTGGTGCAGCGCTGGCCGGCCGGCTGTCGGCAAACAAGGTCGAGTACGGCCTGATCCCGATCGGTGCGCTGGGGATCGGCATCATCGCCATCGTCATCGGCGCGTTCGGGCCGGGGCTGGTGTTCACGTTCGTGCTGATGCTCCTGATGGGCGTGGCCAGCGGCCTGGTCGTATCATTGTTATTTTCTTTTTTACGGAGCTATATCCGTAAAATTACGGATTTACAAGGGGAATACAGGAATACACGGAATACAAAGGGATTACAAGGACAATATTCCCCTCGTATTACAAGGGAATACAGCAATACTGAAAATTCAAAACATTTGGAAGAAAAAACCTTAAGATTATTGATTTGTCGCTTTTAAACGGTTTAATTTTAGTTTATGATATATAATACAGATATGCAATTGTAAATATTTCGAAAAGGCAGATTAAGATTAGTGTAAGGAAAAACATCGATTGGACTGATAAATGTAGCATTGAGTTAACTGAAACTCGCCCCATATGGATGATTCGTATATTTAAATTTGATGTTTTAGTTTCTTACATTTCCTTGTGAATTATTTCATTACTAAGATTGTCTATGTTTTAGGTTGTTCGCTCAATACTTTTGGATGATCTTTTACCAGCTGTGAGAATTGAGGAACTTTCCATGGTAAATCCTGAGGAGTTGACACGACAGTTTTGCGAGTTGGCCCGAAACCGTGGAGCTTTTCCCTATTCTAGTCAATTAGATCACCTGGCAATAATAAAAGATGCGTATAAAACCATCGATAAGGACAGAAAGTGGACTTTTCCGTACTTCAGAGGTGAGACAAAAACGAGGCTTAAATTCCAGTTTCCAGTCACCATCATTCAAAGGCGCATCCAAGTTTTTGCTCGGGAGGGGGGGAGTATTACAAAAAAAGCTTTAAAAATTCATTAAAAAATGCATTTTTCTTATGTTTTACCCAAAAGCCAAATTTTTATTCTGTTCGTGATATTTTCTCTTGTTATAAAAAAGCTCAAAAAACTCAGCAAAAAATTTTATATGCATTTTTAAGAATAGGAAGATAAGTATGCTAACCAAGATTAGAATATTGGAATCTACAGTGATGACAGTGGTCAAGCATGGTTCTGGAGCCTGGGCGCTCCAAAAGACGGAGGACGATTTGTTAGATATTTTCCAGAGAAATTGTTTATGGATTGTTCCGGGAACCCGCCTGACTAACCGTTTGTCAGTAAGCTGTGCGAAAAATGTGGTTCAATTCCGCTTTTTAAGATATTTAAGACATGTTCTATGGATGAAGGGTGACAGAAAACCAAAGATCGTCCTTGTCGTCCAACCATCTGACAAATCAAATGTTGGTTAAAAATACTGTTCTTAAACTCCTATCTTTACCCCATCCTAAATAAAGGGTTAGCGCGCTTGAATTGAGACCCTTTGTCCGAATTCTCCGAGTCCTGGTGTTGTTGGTTATTTGGGTTGAACGGGGATCAGTGCCGTGACTGTGTAAGCTCAGCCAGAGTCGACCCACCTCTAAATAGGTTCCTGAAGAAATTTAGAGAGAGTAAACCGGAAGGGTGTCCGAAAGCACAATATAGCTGGCTGAAGGGCTATGAAACGGAGTTCGCACTGTCAAGGCAGAAAAAAAAACAGTCGCTTGATATATTTGAGAGAAAATGAATAGTATCAGCAATTTAATTTTTGGTTCTAACATACTTTTCAATAGTAAGATCTTCAGGGGATTGTTAATATATCACCCGTTGATATACTGTATTGATCGGGTGGATTGATCATAAAAACTCTACTCCTCATTACTCTTTTATTAAATACATGCATCTTTTTACAAAATTTGTATCACACACAGGAAAAAGCTTTCGGCTTTTTTTTTAAAACTGGAACCTAGTAAAGAACGAACCACTGTGAAGTGAACGGCCATCTGGTCACCGTCGAAGTCGGCGTTGAAGGCGGTGCAGACCAGCGGGTGGAGCTGGATGGCCTTGCCTTCGATCAGCTTCGGCTCGAACGCCTGAATGCCGAGCCGGTGCAGCGTCGGCGCACGGTTCAGCAGAACCGGGTGCTCGCGGATCACCTCGTCGAGGATGTCCCAGACCTCGGGGCGCTCTTTCTCGACCAGCTTCTTGGCCTGCTTGACGGTCGAAGACAGACCCTTGGCTTCAAGCCGCGAATAGATGAACGGCTTGAACAGCTCGAGCGTAAGTTTTAATGCTTCTCCTTATTTTCTATTAAAAAAACTTTTTCATGTTTATATTTCCATTGTTTTTTTAATAGTAATGCTAGAAAATCCTGCGCTCTTTTCATTGAATTTCTCTTCCCCCATGAAATATTCCTCCAAGGAAAGATCCTCCCACATAGCCCCATCCCCTCAACCCGACACCCAAACCAAAAAAAATTCCCCTGAAAACGTCGGTACACTTCCCAATAACCATTACTGTATGTAAACATTGATCAAAGTTTGAAACTTGCAGCCCCTCCCCTAGGGACTGGAGTTCCAAGTCGCTGACGAAGCCCTGCGGCAGGCTGCCAGCGAGTGCCGCCCACGATTCACCGCCGTTGCCGCTGCGGTAGACCACGCCTTCGGCGCCGGCATAGACATGCCAGCCGAGCTCAGGCTCGTCCCAGCCCTCGTGGTTGATGAAGCCGACTCGGCCCAGGGGCGCGCTGCCGTCCTTTTCGGTGACCACCCACATGCCGTAGCCGCGCACCGCCCAGTGGCCGATGCTGCCGCAGAAGCCGCGCCAGGCGTCTTCGCGCGGCTGCGGGCCGCCGACGAAGCCAACAAAAAATAATTAAAAAAAATCCCTTTCGCAATACACACAAACTCCCTTTGAACACAAAAGCGACTTTCTCATAAAGCAAAGAGATAAAGGGAATGTATTTTTTTCGTCTTAATTCCTTATTTCCTCAGATATTTAACTCCGCAGAAAATTTTTGATTGATTTCAAAACAGTTTTGCAAATTCAGAAGATCTTTGTAACTTGTTTGAGAAAATGAACTGATTTCTTGCTCCTTTCCCCAGAGCGATTGGAACTCGATCCTCTGAGCACGATGGGGAGTCACCTAACGGTAAATTTGGGAAGACAATAAATTATTTTCGGTCAGAAGCAGATTTAACTCTGTTAGTTTAAATTGAGCCGATTTGGTGAAACTACGACTGAGAGAAAGGCAGGAAGGGATAAAAAATATTGCTAAAAATAACCCTTACATTATTTTTAAATAATCACCAGGAGAAACCCATTAGGTTGTATAGGAGAGTTTATTTCCATCCTTATAATCTTTCAGTATATATTTATGCTTCACATGTAAATAAAAAATCCCAAAACGGAAAAAATAATCTAGATTATTAACAACTTCCCAAGGCTCAATGCAATCAAGAAGTTCAGTTACTTTCTACTGGGCTCGATTAAATTGACAAGGCATCGCACTTGTAAAATCATAAGACTGGGAAGCTTATTTATCTAAAAGAATTTATCTCCTTGACAATGTTCCTATTTTACTTTCGGCTATACACTGATCAGCTTTATCATTAGCCTCGCAATAGTCTTTTTCTAGATAGTGTGGATTACAATCGATACGATCAAAATGTGAAGTGTCGGGTATCTTATCCACTATCAAGGAATAAATTTTGAATGCAAAACTTTGTCAGAATCACCTCTACATGTTAAATGTTTAATATAGATTCATACATCTTAGTTTTCTCACTCAAAACAAGCAAATCATGACCGATCCAGGAAGAAAAACCGGTTTTTGTTAGATCTTACACAGAATAATTCTTGAGTACGTTTCGCCTAACGGACAGGTACCAAAAACTCGACAATGATATACGCTCTGTTAAGCACCCTGGACCCCCCAGCCCTTTTTGCCGACACAATTACCCATCGTTCCTCCTTCATAATAGCGCAATTATACATCACTAAAAATAGTTTTATGCAAAAAAAGGTCAGGTTTCAAGCGGTTTCACAGCAAGTTAATATATTACCTTTATAAGGTTGATTTAGTAATTATTTTCAACTAAGAGTGACAACTTACATTTATCAAATCTAGTTTTTAGAGCAGGAAAATGTTCCAAATTTGTCTTTTTAAACTGTTCTTGCCCATTCCCTTCTTTATTTATATTTATATAAATATAAATTTTCAAATCTTACATTTCCATTTTCATTTCCAACTTATATTTATCAAATCTAGTTTTTAGAGCAGGAAAATGTTCCAATTTTTTCTTTATGAACATGGGTAAAACTAAACTTTATGAAACTCATATAGTTGAAATCAGCACAATAAGCCGATTCTTTTGATATATCTCTTGGTATCAAAATTCCGTTTTTTAGAGTTTCAGTTACTATTGTGCCGGATCGCTGCTTACTTACAGTTCGTTACTACAAACTGTACCAAGAAGTGTGTGTTTGATTTGGGCGAGCAGATATCAAGCTTGAAAAGGCACACTTTGAGCGAGTACCATAATGGTCGCGTCTTTTACGCGTTTTTTTCCAAAATTTTCTGGAAGGAGGGGTCATAGAAAGTAATTGTGGAGGAATCAGTATGATTTCTGTAGGCAGCAATATACTTAGGAAGAGGATACTTTCTAAACAAAGATAGGCTGTAGCTAAAGTTTCAGGAGAAAAACAGCATGGATTTAGGGGAGGGGATAGATCCTACTGTGCTTCCACAGGCGCCCAGGGCATCTAAGAGAAGCTGCCAGGAATACCTCATGTGCGCCAAAGCAAGAACATCTTCCCATGTCGGTTGAAGGGAAGCATTTATGTTTTGTAGGTCCGTCTAATAGGTGTGCCTATTAGAAAATATTTCGCCCTGCGGGGCCTTTACGCGTGTCCGCCGCTGCGCTGACCCAGACCAGTGAACTGGCTAGCCTGTTCTCGGTAAGCAGCAATCTGATCGCGCGCACTTTTTTTGTACAGATGCCATTTCTGGTCGGCACCGCCCTGGCCACCCGGCTCGGCGACATGACACTCGCTGCACACGGCATTCTGATGCAGATGTTTTTTGTCATGACCTACGCGTTGGACGGTTTTGCCCACACGGCGGAAACGCTGGCTGGTTATACCTATGGCGCGAAACGCCCGCGCGAGCTGCGCCAGGCCATAGAACACCAACGCTCTTAAATCGACAAGACCAGCAACTACAAAAAAAAATCAGGTTTTTTACACGACAGTAAAGGGCAATGTTGCACCTCAAATACGAGTATGAATTGCTCCAAGTTTGAGTTGGCACCTTACTTTTAACCTCCCCCTATCTCCTCCGCCCTAACAATGTATCTAAGGAATCTCAGTTTTTGTAGCTGAGAATCCACATTTTTTTTTTTTTTTTTTTTTTTTTTTTTTTACTGGGCAATTTACAGTAATTTGCAGATTCCGCGTTTAAATACTGTGCTAACCCACAAAAGCTGTGTTGGAAAGCCCCACCACCCAATCGATCACGCCATCCGGCATACCAGGGATAACCGCAGGCAACATATTTTTCATGGTTTCTGGTGTTATGTTGCCGCCGACACGCTTCGCTATCTAAGCATTCACCTTACCATCGGTATCTACGCCCGCTTTGATGTTCATCAAGGAAGCAGGCCGATATACACCACTCTGCATGTCATCTTCTCTAGACCACAGCAGGTGGATAGGTTTTTGAGTGGCAACAGAAGCTTGGGTTGCTTCAATAATGTGAAATAGGAGGATGTTCAACTGACAAAAGGGAAAAGGTACATACTACTCCCACAGCTACCATTAGTGCTTCTACTGTTGTTACAACTACTAACAATGCTAATACTACTACAAGTACTCCTACTATCGCTACTATGACTAATCTTACAATTAAGACTAACGGTAACTTTTAGGGCTTGTTGTGGGAATGTTGAACTAAATAAAAGGAAAACAAAGTAAAGAGCAAAGCGCGCACAAAGAATAATTTATTTATTTATTCGTTTTTTTTCACCAAGGCACTTGGCATAGAAGCAGTTGGAAGTTGAACTCTTTTTACGAGTTTGCTAGCAGAGTGCAACAGACAAAGGTTTTAAAGTTTACCATTATCGAATTTAAAGAGTTCATCATGAGGTGAGCTTGAAGTAATTCTATATTTCATTAATTATGCCATTGTTGGTAAAGGTAAAGACGGTGGACCATAACAAAAACTTGATACATTTTGCGACGAATATGTAGAATATACATATCAGTCGATAGGGCTTAATGAGATCTAACAGAATATGGAATAAAATTATAGTATTTTATAACTTGCGGGGGAAAAAAGGGGTAAAACATGGATTAATTCAAAAACGTCCAGAAATTAAATATAAAAAAAAACAAGTTTTTTAAATGAAAGTAAGGAGCAACATCAAAACTTGAAACGAACAGAAATTACTCCGTATAACAAAGAGGACTTTCCTCCTCAACGCCCCGCTCTTTACGCTAAAGTTTCTTACTGTTTTAAAAAGTAGAGTTAAGAGAAAGAGTTAAACTTTAGCGTAAAGAGCGACGCGTTGAGGAGGAAAAGCCTCTTTCATATACGGAGTAATTTCTGTTCGTTTTAAGTTTCAATGTTGCTACCATTATAATAGCCACGGTCTAAAATTGTTAACCAGAGTTTTACGATATCCCCCTTATATTCCCCCTCTGACCTTCTTCGTAAGCTAAAACTAAAAAACGCACTTTTAAGAACAACAGCCTAATGAAAAACTGTCATTTATTTATATTTATTTTTCACGAAAATAATTGAATTTCTTATTTGCTAATTCTCAAAGATAGCAGCGACAATGAACCTTGTTAGTCTTTAGTTATGTGACAAAGTTGCAAATATCTTGTTGAAGCTGTAACAGTTTATGGAAGCTGAAAGCCACAAGATACTTCTAGATATCAGATTTCATTAATATCTGAACACCCGTTCGCAAGTTATAAATACCTCATTTTTTCTAATTTTACCGAATTACCCCCCCCCCCCCAACTCCACCAAAGAGAGCGGATCAGAGCCAGTTATGTCAGTCACCTATCTTGGATTTGTGCTTATTCTTTCCACCAAGTTTCATCCTGATCTCTCCGCTTTAAGCGTTTTCCAAGATTTCCGCCCCCCTCCCTAATGACACTGAATCAGGTCGGGATTTCAAACAAGAGATCTGAATTTCGAGGTCATCAGCAGAGTGGCGCAGTGGAAGCGTGCTGGGCCCATAAACCAGAGGTCGGAGGACCCATTTAACTTCTCCCGCTTTTTACCGGAGATAGAGATGTTCAGATTTAATGAAACTTACATCATTAAAAAGTATGAATTTTGCTTTTCAATTAACAGAATAGACTTACCTGATTTGCTTTCAATAAAACGATCAGAAAAGGGAATTCCTAAGAATGCTCTAACATACCTGATAGGAAAACATTAAAAATCAGCTCTAAGAAAATATCATTTGAGCAATTTGATAGCCTGGGGCGGAAACAAAGATAAACACTTAAAAATATTGGGCGCATTTTTATTTTGCCTCATCAAATCATTGAAATAGGAAATAGGAGAACGTGAAAGATTCTTTCATAAATATCTGTTTGATAGGATAAAGTTTTAAGTTTATAGCACTTACTCGTACATAGTGCAGGCCGTGAGTCTGGGGAGCTTGCAGTTAAACAAATTTCCACCATACATCTGAATTTCAGATGCCAAGTGAATCAGAAAAGGCCTGGTTCTGCCGAAAGTACAGCTGTGAGTAAGTTACCTGCTCATTGTGGCTATCTGTCGTGATAATTTATCACGAGGGAAGAAAATTTTCAGGAAGGGGGCGCAAGATTTTCTAGCATTATTCAAACAAACAAAAAAATGAGAAAATTAATAGAAAAAAAATGTTTTTTTCAACTGGAAGTAAGGAGCAGCATTAAAACTTAAAACGAACAGAAATTATTACTTATATAAGGGGCTCGTCTCCTCCTCCTTACCTGGCTCTTAACGCTAAAGTGTTTTTAGTAATTTCAACTGTTTAGTCTATGGCCTTTGTGATTCAGGGGTCATTCCGAAAGAATTGCAGAGCTTAGTTCATGGTTTTTTGATATGAAGAAAAAATCTATCTAATAATCTCCATTAGTGTTTAATTTTTTGAATGTCTTACAGAGTCGGCAACGGTGAACCAAGTGAAAGGAACAATGGAGCTAGCTTAAGAAGAAGCGTTGCAAACTTGGTTGATTCAATGCGTGATTTACTGACGGCCTATAATCATAGGGATGACAATGACTCTGAAGATAATGATGATTAAACTGTGTCCTAGGTCAGAAACGCCTGAACTAGTTAGATGAAAGTATACTAAGGAAAGATCATGAAAAGATTTAAAAGGGAATAAACATTAATTTCTTTTTATCTCTTATTTTTAGCTTAATTTTTCGGCCATATGGTAAACATTGACTGAAAGCTGCGTCTTGATAAAATAAACGCAAAAACAATTATACAATAATAAATAATAACAAATAATAACAATAATAATAATAACATAATAATGATAATAATAATAGTAATAAACAATTGTAACAATCAACAAATAAACAATAAACGTAAAAAAAATTTTGTCATCCTGTTTCTTTGTGACAAACAGTTTTCTCGTTTCAAAAATGGTAAGACAGAAGCTAAAACAAGTGCCTGTGTGTGCTCGTACAAACTGCTACCAGAACTCTTTCGTCCCTTTTTTACGTCAATATATAATAGTGCATAATAACATGTTTTATATTTCAACACCAAATTAGCCGTTTTAGCTACGATTGTTGTTTAAATAAACCTTTCTCTCTCCCTCTCTCTCTCTTACCTGACCACTATCATCAACGTAGCTTCCAATATTCTAATCTTGGTTCACAGACTTATCTTCCTATTCTTCCAAACCAATTTCAACTGTGAAAAAAAACAGCTAAGTGGTTTTTCGAGAGTCTGAAAAAATATATAGGATGTTTTTCAAAAGTCAGGGACACGTGTATTGGAATTTTCAGGGTGTTTTACCAAAGTCTGACGCTTATGAACAGAATTTTTCCGATATCAGAAACATACGCAGATTTTCCAAAGGTAAAAAATGTGAACGAGCTTTAATTTTCAAAAGTCAGACAAAACAACAAGATTATGTTCTTCAAAAAGTTAAAAAAAACGTACAAAAACAAATATTCTTTGTATAATTTTTTCTTATGTTCTTCGTCAAGATTTATTTACAGCCTTAGAAAATTTACCTTATTTTAGAAAATAGGGGGAAACACCCCCTAAGAGTCATAGAATCTTAACAAAAATCACACCAGAAGTTTCAGAAGTTTCAAGCTCCTATCTACAAAAATGTAGACTTTTGTATTTTTTGCCAGAAGGCAGATCACAGATGCATGTTTATTTGTTTATTTTTTTCCCCAGGGGTGATTGTATTGACCCAGTGGTCCTAGAATCTTGCAAGAGGGCTCATTCTAACATAAATGAAAAGTTATAGTGCCCTTTTTAAGTGACCAAAAAATTGGTAAGACATTTTCCAGATATTTTTATTTATCTATTTTATTTTAGAGATATTTATTATAAAAATCATGCATTAAACCCATTAAGTCATGTTTTTCGCAAGCCAACCCTCCGTGATAAACCATGTCAATTCACGCCACCGTGTCACACTCTAACTGGCCCTCTGGAATCCTCATCATTTTTAAGATATTTTCCAAATATTATCTTGTTAAAAATCATGAGTTAAATCTATTGCATTGTGTTTTCGCAAGCCACCCTTCCTTGCATTTTATATATAGCTCTTAAGTTTTTAACAGGAAATCTTGCAAAACGCTTAGAGTGGAGAGATCAGGATGAAATTTGGTAGGAAGAATAAACACAAGTTCTAGATACGTGCTTGACATATCTGGACCGGATCCGTTCTTTGTGGGGGAGTTGGGGGGATGGGTTTCCAGTGCTTTGGCGATTTTGGTGCTTCTGGGCGTGCTAGGACGATGAAAACTGGTAAGCGTTTCAGGGACCTGCACTAATTGACTTGATAACAGTCGTTTCTCCGATTGGATTATCTGAGGGGCTAGAGGGAGAGAAAAACTTGAAAAAATGACGGCGCAAGATGTTTCCTGAAGGTTTATCACCAGTAAAGCCCAAAGCAGCCTTTTCAGCAGTCTTACTGTATCCCGACGATGAAACCCAGATTGGGGAAATCGAAAGTCAACCATTTCTCGCCGATTATTGTGATGATGTATTTGGAGACATACCTGAATGCTCCAAGGTGGTAAACGAATGTTTGAATATTATGATTGAAAATTTTGACGCGGCGATTGGCACGTGTCTGAATCTAACACACCGTTGTGACCATATCATTAGATACACAAGAGCAGACTTGGCACAAAAACGAAAATTGGGGGATGCACCCCCTAAAAGTCATAGAATCTTAACAAAATCACACCATTAGATTCAGCAAATCCGAGAACCCTACTGTAGAAGTTTCAAGCTCTTTTCTACAAAAATGTGGAATTTTGTATTCTTTGCCAGAAGACAGATCCCGGATGCGTGTTCATTTGTTTGTTTTTTTCCCCAGGGGTGATCGTATCGATCCAGTGGTCCCAGGATGTCGCGAAAGGGCAAATTCTAACGGAAATTAAAAAGTTCTAGTGCCCTTTTTAAGGGACCAACAAAATTGGAGAATTAGATTCGAATCATTCTCCGTCCCTTAAAATCCAGACCAAGAAGAAGTGTGTGAAGCCACAAAAAACTTCTTCCACACAGTTGCGACAGAAATACATGGGTACAAGAAATGCGCTAAGACCAATGGGTCTCTGATCGAACCTGGAATCTCATACGAGGGAGGAAACTCATAAAACAAACCTTTCTTCAAATCGAAAGACCAGGCCGTTAATCTTGAAAAACGCACGCTACCGCGAAGCAGACAAAGCCGTAAAGAAGAGCGCAAGGAATGACCACAGGACCCTGGTCATTTTACCTGAAGCTTATTAATATAACTGTTTTCTACACCAAAATATCGTACTCTTTGTTACTACTTGGCGTTATTTGCAAAAATTACAATAATGCCAAAAATTGTGAATCTTTGTGCTTTGACAAAAAACAATGGGATACTGGGCCCAATAAAGGAAAATTGCTACCTAAGTCATATATCATAGCATATGTTCGAAAAAAAAATTCTAGAAAATTTTACCTGAAGCTTATTAATATAACTGTTTTCTACACCAAAATATCGTACTCTTTGTTACTACTTGGCGTTATTTCATCGTGATAGCTTTCTAATTTCACTCCATGCATTTGCTGTGATCAGTGTATGGCGAAAACATTTAGCACAATGAATCCGTTATTCAACGCAATATTCAAGTTTTGTACCACAAACCAACTTTTCAAGTATTTTCGACGGCGGTACACCAGAAAACAAATTGAAGATCTGAACGAAGTTATAAAGCTACGAGGTAAGATGAGAACCTTAAAATTTTCTATTCATTTCTACAAAATATGTATTGTGAAACGTGTCGTTCCTAACTTTATCAAAAGTCGCATAAAAAAAAATGAAATGGTCGAATCGTGTCCCCGATTCGGCCATCTGGGGGGTGGGGCGTGGGTTGGGCGGTTAATTCGGAAAAATTAGAGCACAAGTCCAAGATACGTGACTGACATAACCGGACTGAATCTGCTCTCTTTGCTGGAGTTGAGGGGGAGGGGGAGTAATTCGGAAAATTTAGAAAAAAAACTTCTCCGTTAATTCGGAGAAACCAGAAAAACTGAGGTATTTTTAACTTAATAACGGGCGACCGGATCTTAATGAAATTTCATATTTAGAAGGATATCATGTCTCAAAGTAATGTTTTTGCGTCATGTACAGCAGAGGATTTCTTTTGAGCTACGACATTTGCAAAAACTGGAAGAAGTCCAAACTTTAGATCAAGAGGAAAGCGAGTTAAAAGCCCAACTTTCTTTATGTACAGAAGAGTTTTTTCAAGAATTGATTCAGAAAGCTGAAAAAGCAAAAGCAATTCTTAGAAGTCAGGAATTTTATGAAATAGATAAATTAGAATGGGCGAATAACTCTCTTCATGAAATCATGTCCGTGATTTCTCTTGGTAATTATCCTGCTCAAATTTGTTTCCCGCGTCGCCTTTCTAGTGTTGCGTCGACCACCGAGATGTACACTCCATCGCGTCACTTCGCTCTTCCAATCTCAGCGCCGTTGTTTTAAACAAGTAAAGTAACGAGTAAACACTAATAAAAGAGTATCCAAAAGAATGGCTTGAATACTTTGTAGCTTGTCTTTAGTCTTTCTTCGTAGCCTTGTGGCGTCTGCATCGTGTATCTAATAAGGATTAAAACCTGTGTCGTTGTTTTAAATCTGTAAAGTAACCAATGAAAACTAATAAAAGATCATCCAAGAGAATGGATTGAATATGGGTCGTTCCTTCAACCCGAGCACGAAGATTTGCTGGCTGCAGAGGAATGCCAAGAAGACTAGAGACTCCTATCGATGCCCAGGGGGCCTCAGAATTGCAGGAGCGCCCAAGTTCTGAGGTAAGGGGGTACAAATCATTATATATTGAGCGATTCAATTTAATTTTATTACGGATTCAGAGAACTCCTTTCACAACTCAGATCTTTGCGCTTTTGATGCGTTCCTTCAACCCGAGCACGAAGATTTGCTGGCTGCAGAGGAATGCCAAGAAGACTAGAGACTCCTATATGGCAATCCGGTCTGCAAGACGCCCAACCTCGACCGGCTGGCGGCCAGAAGCGTGGTCTTCGACAATGCCTATTGTAATTATCCGGTCTGCGTTCCCTCGCGCGCCTCGATGATGTCAGGGCGGCTAACGCCGGCGATCGAGGTCTGGGACAATGCCTGCGAACTCGCCTCCAGCCAGCCGACCATTGCACATCATTTGCGGCACCTTGGCTATCACACTGTGCTGTCCGGCAAGATGCATTTCATCGGCACGGACCAGTTGCACGGCTTCAACGAACGGACAGTGACCGACTTTCAAAAATCACGTACACCACATGTCAGTAATCTTAAAAGAGTGCCAGTATTTGGGGAACTTGCCAGCGATCTGGGGATTATGCCATACGCGGTAAAGATTTAGAAGTGGGGCTTTTTAAAAGGAGACATGCTAGAACAAAAAGAGAAATTTTCAGATTACAAATTTACCCCCACTTTCAGGGTTTGGATCGCGTATTTGCTACTTCATCCCCAGTTCCCCTCTCCCTCCTCCAATGGTCTCATGTAGTGTTAGGCTAGTAGAAAGAGTTATAATTGATGAAAACTTAAAACACACATCCTGTTTGTTTCCACTTTTTGCACTGCCTTTTTGCACTGCACTGCCTGGAACAGAGATGTAAACACTAACTGTTTCTTTGACTCTAACCACTGCTGGTTCTTTGAGTCCTTTTTGCATGGCTTGCGCTAGCTATATCTTGACCAAGTCCTTGTTTTCTGTGCCTTTTTTTGAGCTGTTTATGAGCTTCCTTCAGTAGCTCGTCTGCAGCCTAATCTTTGGAACCAAATGCTTCTTTTGAGATATTTTTTTCGTGAGTCTCTATTGTCTGTCTTTTCAGATCAAAGAAAATAACAGGGAAACTAAGGAATAATATCAGATTAAACAAACTAACACATACTAGAAAATAACAAAAAAAAAAAAAGAAAAACCCAAAAACGTTATACAAAGAAAATAAAGTAATAACGAAAAATGAAAGAAACTCATTTGCCAATTAGCACTGTTAATTGGCATATGCTAACTGAAACTCATTTGCCAATAAGGATTGGCTAACCGTGGTCAATCTTTGGAAAATATAAAATGTATCGGATCCGTGGCACAGCTCTTGTTGTTGCAAAGAACTGCTGCCACACCTTTAAGAGTTTTCAATTTTCTACTAATTCTCGTTTTTTTCATTAGTTATGCTAGAGCAATAGCAAAAATGGGCATTTGGTCTTTAGGGAATATCACATTCTTATCAGCGTTGCCACGCAGCAAAAAAAGAATAGAAAACACGAATTCATTAAATTATACAACACTTCATCCGCAACTGAAACGTAACCTTTTGTATTTTCATTGAAAAAGTTGAAAAGTTACATTAGATTGTAATTCCAAAGTTCTGCTGCCATTTTTAAAGTTTCAGAATGATTTGAGGGCATTCTCTGTTACATGATGTACTATTTCTCTGACATCTTGAATAATTACGCAATACTAGATATTGCATGATTCCTGAAATACTCGGAAATATTCCAAAATATTCTAAGCGTCCCAAAAATTTTAAGACCAAACAGTTCATAATTAATAGAAAACTGGTTCTAAGCAAACAAATATTGTTGATTTAGTTGTTATCTCAAAAGAACAGAGGTGAGGTCGGTCACAGGATGTTTTGTATTGTTTCACTGGCAATATGTCCCTCTTTAAAAAAAACCCTACATTTCATAAATGTAATCGAGGGCTGGTTGGCCTCCAATCACTTTCGCTTTTAAAAAGAGGATTAAATCTCTTGGTTTATAATCAAATGAGCATCTTTCAAAGTTCATACGACCACAAAGGGGAGATTGGGGATGAGGAGAGGGAAGCCTCCCTCCCTCTTTTGCTGAATACATTCTTCTCCTGTTGGTGTTGGATGTTACTCTTAAATACCTTATTTACTATGTAGGCAAAGTTTTCCACAAATTTCCACAAATCAATTCCACAAATTTTTAAATTAAACAAAGAAGGTGCCTCTTTAAAGTAGCATTTACAAAAGATTAGGTTAGAAGTCCAAGCTGTAATTTTACAATTTTCCTAATAAAGTATTATATTTTCATCATATTTTGTTTCATTAGCTTTATCAAAAGTTTGGGCTATATATTTGCGCATTAGGGGGGGGGGTTGTGCATTATGTCAAATACCTAATTAACCTAACCTAATCACCTCTGTATATAAAATATTTAATTAAAATGTACCTGCATCGTAGTTTGTTTCACGAAAAAAACCTAACTTCACTTATTGAGTGTGTTCTAAATAATACACAGGTACCATCAATTTAGAAATATACTAATCATTACTGACAATTAGTACCGTAGTCTGTCACACGACCCGAAACGTAAAAAAAACGTGACAAAAATACATATAAACAAATTTTGGATGTATTTTCAAACTTTTTTTTCTTGTACCTCCTCCGAAAAAGATTCGTTTAGCGTATTTTGTATTTATAATCGCTGCGAAACCACATAACAATTTTTTTTACCCTCAAATATGTCGGATAAAAAATGTAAAAAAAATTGTAACTAAATTGAATATAAACAATTTTTTTGTATTTTCAAACTTTCCTTTCTTGGTTAGAATAAAAACATGTGCCAATTGTACGTTTTGTGACTATTTGAAGATTTTTTCCTTAGTTCTGAAGAGAATCCTATTGATTCTTTCTGCTTCAATTATAGTTTTGAGCTATTCTATCTCTAATTTGAGAGGGGTAATACCATAGTATCGCTTATAGTATGCCAAACGATAACATCAATTATTTTTTTGGTCATAAACCATTTAAAATTTTTTAACTCGTTTTTGTCAGTTCACTTTTTTGTCAGGCTATTTTGTCATATAAATTTGTGAGCAATTTTTTTTTACCACAGTGATTCACGCGGATCTCAAGCCGTCGAACATCTACTTCCCCGACGACGGGCACTCGCCCCTTCGCCTATTGGACTTCGGCCTCGCGCTCGAGCGTGGAGAGACGGAGGGAACCCCGCGCGGAACGCTGGTCTACCTCGCACCCGAGGTACTCGCCGTCGACGCGCGCGCGACCGCCAGTGACCTGTACAGCCTGGGCGTCGTGCTTCACGAGCTGCTCACGGGGCGCCCCGTCTTCGAGGGGACGACCGAGGAGATCCTGCGAGCCAAACTCACCCAGATGCCGGCGTCACAATTAGTGATAAGGAAAGAGTTAAAGGGAGAAGGGTGGAACATTTTGAGAATGTGCTAAACCGAGATACAGTTGCAAGAAAAGATATAGAAGAAAATTTTGTAAAAGTTTATCATACCTTGGATGTGAAGGGAGATTTTTTTGCAAGGAAGAATTAGTGACAGTACTAAAAGGATTAAGAAATAATGAGGCTCCAGGTGCTGGTAGTGTGGTAAATGAGCTTCTTATATATGGTGGCTCTGAGACTGTATTTCAAACAGTAAGCTGTACAAAAAGTGTGGTTTAATCAAAGTTTGATGTATTAACGAATAAATAAATAAAATTATAAGTGTTATTAGTAAATAATCTTTAAATAAGCAATCTTTAATCTTTAAATAAGCATTAAAAATTTACAATAAGAACCGCATTTTTTAAGAAGTACTAAACAACATGGTCTTGCAACACCACATAATCATCCATAAGGAACGATCTTAGCGCAACCATGTTCATGTAATTTTAAACTCCAGGCATAAGCTTGAACAATTAGTCACCGAGACAATGAGTGTACCCGTGGAAAGTTTAGTTAGTCTAGATAGGTAAGAGAGACAGAGAGAAAGAGAGAGAGAGAGAGAGAGAGAGAGAGAGAGAGAGAGAGAGAGAGAGAGAGAGAGAGAACTAACTCATACAAACACATAGAGTCTGAGACACAAACAAACAAGGCTAAAAAGAGAGACAAACCAACACCCGCTCAGAGAAAAGGGCAGAGATAGTAAGAGAGTGAGACAAAAACACATACATCCATACAGAGTCAGACATAAAAACAACCAAAGACAGACAATAAACATGCAAACATCCACCCAGATACACGTGCACAGCTAGAGAAAAAAGCCCTGGAGTCTACTAACATCATAACTTCCCGGGAGGTAGTTACTCTTCCAAAATCTTAACTTCAAATTAACCATATGCACTACCAGATGGTGATCTTTACTTTTAACATTAAATAAATAAAACAAGTTTTTTTAACTGCAAGTAAGGAGCGACATTAAAACATAAAACGAACATAAATTATTCCGTATATAATGGGGTTCTCCCCTCTGCAACGCTCCGCTCTTTACGCTAACGTTTGACTCTTTGTCACAGCTCTACTTTTTCAAAAAATTAAAAAAAACTTTACAGTTTGAATTAACCTAGAGGAATGAAACTTTAAAATGAGTATTTATATGAACCGTTTATTTTGCATGGATTAGACACATCTGTAGGAACGAATGTAGCAAAATGCGGCATAACTGCTTTCAAAACTGGGAAGCTCAATACATAATATACCGATAATTCTGAATCAATCGGCTGTTTCTCAAATTTCAATCGATGGCTTTCCGGCCTTCGTTGGGTCCAAACTGTTGTTCTGTCCCACAGACAGTCAGAAAACAACACTTTTCTGGAGTACAGTTTATTTTGCAACATAAATTGGACGAGGAGGTCACGGCGACGCTGAAGAACATCGGGCTGGTGCAGTGACATGAGGGTCGCCCTCGGCGAACTCGTGTTCGCCGGCATCATGGTCGCGCTCGGCGTCTTCGCCGTCGTCGGCATCTTCCTGATCCATGTCCCCGTCGGTATGAAGGCCGGCCCCACCGTGTTCCCGATCTTCGTGTCCGTCATCCTGCTCGCCTCTGCAGTCGCCGTGCTGATCGGCGTGCTGAGCGGTGAGCGCGGCGGCGCCGAGGAGGCGGAGGACGTCGACACCACACTGCCGACCGACGTCATAGTAATACGAGCTTGTCAGCCGAAATAAAAGAAGTAATTATTTGTTTCTTTTCAATAACAAGATTTTTTTTTTCATTTCCTTTGTTTTGTCGACTATCTTCTAGCAGTTACGCTAATAAACGCTAATTCTTCACTGCAAGCAAAATATAACCCATAAATCATATATCATTCCATCCCACTTTCTTGGGCTATAATCAAAGGAAAGTTAAAATGGATTTTTGGCCCCCTTAGCCTAGGCAAGGATCTTGGAAGTTTAAAGCCAATTTGAAAAATGTTTAGGGATTTAAATCCTCGGATGGAACATATTTTCTCCAGAAAGAAACTCCTAAGCCAAACTTCCACCTCCTTGGGCCTTTCCTCTACATTAATCTTTGTCCCCTACACTATGGAAAAATAGACAAATTATCCCGCTAGTTTCTGCTTCCTTATTTACTGATACAGCCCATGTTTCTTTTTGTTCGCATATGTTCTTCCATCATTTTTTAATGTCTCTTTTAATTTTTTTTTGGATTTATAAATATATTTTTTTTAATTGAGTTTAACCTGTTTTGTCTCATCTGTTAATATACCATGACTCCTGGATTTTTCTAAGGAATTCGTGAATTCCTTAGAACCTATATATTTTAAGAATATATACTACTACCTCTCTAATGTATAAATATATATCCAGCACTGCATCCTGAATCTAAATACAATATTCATTGTATTACAAATGAACTTGGTAAAATTCTACTTTAGCTACTTTTGGCTATATTGGAAAGGGGTTAGGTTAGCAAAATACAACTTTCAGAGATGGGTTTACAGGCTAAAGTATGTCCTGGGAAAGTATTCTGAAGTACCCATTTACCTCTACTCCTTCTCTATCCCGTGAGTATGTAAATAGGCTTTAAAAAAATATATTGAACCAGGCAACCATAGCAAAAAAAAGTTGAGGTGACTTGAGATCATATTGTAAATACTGTATATTCCATCCAAAAACTTGTTATATTTTCTCATTAAGTAAAATATTATCGTATATTTTTTAGTTTATTACTAACATATCTGTATTAAACATGCATTAATTCAAAAATGTTCAGAAATTAAATATGAAAAATAATTTTTTTTTACTGCAGGTAAGTAGCGACATTAAAACTTGAAATGAACAGAAATTATTCCCAATTATCTTTTTTATTAATAAGTTATATTTTGTCCTTATTTCAGTTTCTTGGCTACATCATCGAAAAAGTCAATGGTTTAATGAAAGAAAATGTATTGAGAATCGACCGTCTTCTAAGTGAACTAAAAAAAGCGTTTCCTTAACAAAGTGATATATTAAAACTGAAGTGATCTATTATTGAATTACAGATATTTAAATTTAAAAAAAAACGATGGATGGAAGAAAAGATGGTTTAAATGCAAGTGACGAATCTTTAGCTGACGAGTCCGTCATCCTCGAGGAGTCACCTAAATTTGCATTCAAATATGAAAGAAACAGTCAAGGCTGTAATCACTACGTTTCTGCCAACGTAGGGACAGAAGTGGCGATACTGCTGAGAGGCTCAATTGGCACCTTAAATAAAATAGACAAACATTTTTATCAAAACTTAGAAGAGTAGTTCCATATCACATCTAGATTATTTCTTATTTACACGTCTTATATACACGTCTAGATTAATATAGATTATTTCTAAATTATATCTTCATACAGCTGGCTTGAACTTATAAAATCATCATTTCTTTTTGTACGTGATTCTTAGAGATAAATCACTTTCATGAACATCCTACTCTTAGAGGGGACCTGTCCTAGTGTGGGAGTTTTGCTGTCACTAGATCTTTGAAAGGCTTAAACATGATATCCTTATCTTTACTCCGACAACTTCAATTTCATCATATTTCCTTGTAAACTCCATCGATTCGAATGGCGAGGGAAAAGTTGGTTAGTCTATGCTATTATTGACTATATGCACAAGAATCAAAATTATTGAGAAATTTTGATGGTCGAGTTAATTTTGAAATTTTACTTCGAGCATCTTCCCTTTTCCAACACCACTCGATAGCTAAGATTCAGCTTTATTCCTCCTCCAAATCATCTTTTCAAATTTAGTTTCTTTTTTAGACTAAAAACTGCGTTGAAAAGTCGTGAAAATCTGAAGAAAACAGAAAGACTTCCTATTTTACAAGCAAGTTTAATTGGTCCTTTAAGAAAGAGCCTAAGAATTATCCGGCTCAGTGAAAGGAAGGATCTCAAACTAATTAGTCTTGTGATATAATATCTCTTTCTTATGGTGCGGCTGTAGATCATCGCAAAATCGCATGTTTTACAGGGAACATAAAACGGCTCTCCCTCCACTCCTCCATACAACCATGGCCCATACCAACAAAAACATCCTTACAAGTCCCCACCTTTTCATCCAGGAGCAAACCACTATAATCCCCACACAAAAAACTCAATAATGGCTTAAGTCTCTTAACTATTTAAATTCTTTATTCAATTTAAAATAATTAAAAACAAGAAAATTTTCATTCTCTTTTTGAAAAAACCAAGGGAGCTCCTACCTCTCAGTTCAAGCGGTAGGTTATTGCAAGCCTTAGCGCAGACGATGTCAGGCGAAAATCCGACCTCACTGATGATCATGATGACAATGATGATAATGATGATGATCATGATAATGATGATGATGGTGATGATAATGATAATGATGATGATGGTGATGATAATAATGATGATAATAATGCTGCTTCGACTGATGATGATGATGATGATGATCATGAAAATGATGATGATGATGATGATAATGATAATGATGGTGATGATAATGATGATGATGGTGAGGATGATGATGATGATGGGGATGATGAAGATCAATGTGATGCTGATGATGGTGATGGTGATGATAATGATGATGTTGCTGATGAATCTGACCCCTTTTTCAATATTATTATTTTGTTTTCGTTTTGATTGGAACGACCATTTGGTCTAAGAAATTATATACAAAAGATACATAATAATAATATTTATGTTTAGTAGTATGAAAATGATTTATCAGAAAAACCGTAGAGAGTATTTTGTTCCTCTCTTGTAAAGGAAGATTTACCATTATCGTGAAGTATTTGGTCAAGAATAATATTTTCCACGGTTTTAGAAAAGTAATATTTTCCAAAGCTTTTAGAAGCTATTTCTCAGGAAAAAGCATAATTTCAAAAGTCCGAGAATACATGCATACTTCCCAATAACAAATACTATGCGCAAACAATGGGCAAATTCTATAACTTAAAGACCTTTCCCCTGGGGATGTGGGGGGTGGTCATGTTATATCCAAAGGCATAGCTATTGGGCCTTTCAACTATGATGAACAAAATAGCTATCTCAAAATATTGATCGAAAAAAACAAACAAGTAAACACGCATCCGTGATCTTTTTCTTGTGGCAAAAAATACAAAATTCCACATTTTGCAGATAGGAGCTTGTAACCTCTACAGTATGGTTCTCTGATACTGAAGTATTCGATCAGTCCTACCTTATAAGCCTTTTTGACTTAAATCAAGGTATCTTGATTTCTTCACTTTGTTCCTTCTTTCTCCAAAGTGTGCGGTGGGAGGTATCGTAAACCCTATGAAATAATTAACAGGAAGTTTGCTTTGAGTCTTGACTATTGCTTTCTCTACTTAGTCATTATTCAGATTTTTGTGTACTTCCAAGCAACATTAAAGCCATACTTGTGGATTAGATCGATATTACAAACGGCTACTGCACCAAAATCGTATTCAGTGTTTTTGACTGAGCTGGGAGGGTTGCCTAGCGTCTGATTGCTCTTGAATTAAAAAATTGAGCTAGAACTTTCAATTTCAAATCGAATGAGGCTTTTCCGCAGTCTTTACGATTACCCCTTCGATAAAAACCTTATATATGAACAATGGAAAGTCTGCATAACTTAAAGCTCTTGTCCTGTGGGCAGTTGGAGGTTTTGTCAACCCCCCAAGGATTAATTATTTTAATTATTTCACCTCTTAACTGTTTCGGACATAATGGCCATCTCGAAAATTTGATTGGATGCGTTTGACGGAAAAAAGGGCGGTGTTAATTGTATTGTTTAAATTATTATTTTTTTTTATCTATTATTTTATCTATTTATTTATTATTTATGAATGTTTTTCTCTATACTTACAGCAATAAAATGTGTATGGAGTTGGTTTGTTTTCCCGTGTTTTGGCCTTGGACACCTCAGTGGGATGACGAACTTACAGTAGAACAAGCATATATACTATTATTAATATTATAGGTAGTTTAGCATATGTGATTAAATAAAAAAACAAGTTTTTTTAAATGAAAGTAAGGAGCAATATTAAAACTTGAAACAGAAAATACATAAAAGAGTATATGCAGTTGACGTTCAAAAGATGATCTTGTTTCCCAAGTTGCCCGGGAATAGAGACCCAATTTTCTTGAGGCGTTTGATAGTCTTTAACGAGACATTTGCAAAGGTAAACCCGAAAGATCCTGGATCAGTAGGGTCAGGAAACTCATTATGTGTGCGACAGACAGACAGACAGAATAAACAGACAAGAAAGACTAGACTGACAGGCAAACTACACGGGTAGACAGACAAGAGAGACAGAAAGGCCAGACTAATAGACTCACTGACAGACAAGACAGACGTCGAAGCTAAAGCTAGATAAGAGAAAACATTCCATTAATTCATTTCAGTGAGAACAAGATCATACCACGGCTAGAATAAAAACCAATTATTCATCTTTAATAATACGTTTCTTTGTTGGGGAAAGTCACGAAGAGGTTGGTTTATAAGAAAAAATAAAATATGCTAGCCAATAATAAGTTATTTCAAGAGGATTTAAATTGCTCTTTCCTGTTTATCCTTCACAGAGTCGTGCATTTTATAGGATTTGTACTTTCCTTGCATTTGTTTTAATTTTTGTTCATGCTTTTCACCATCTTCTATATATTCTGTAGTTTGATTGGAACCAAAAGTGCAAAATATTACAGCTTCTATCTACCCAGCCCCCTTCCCTAGCCAAGGGAATTTGAAGTATATTCCAAGCCCTCACTGCCCAAAAAATATATTTAGAAAATACGAACGGCGTTCGGCGCCAGGAAGCTGTCGAGACCGGCGCGCGCGGAAAGGGTCATGTGGTCGGCCTCCATGCCGACGCGTCGGTTGGTACCGATGATACTAGCGACGGCGCGCCAGAAATTGTCGCGGCTCCAGTCCGTATAGATCGAGCAGCTATATACGTATGTTCGCCGAGTGCTCAATGACAAGCTATATGACGATGAAATGCTGCTTTTTGCTCCAATGCCAGCTCATATATTCGGTAAATTAACTTTAACGTTTGGGTTGTAAGGACTTATACTGAGCTGATAATTCCATATATCCAAAAAAAAAGGCAGGAAATTTAAGGCGAAATGACAAGAAAACCTGTATGAAGGCAAAATTTAGAGACAAATAATGTATTGGATGTGATGTCTTGTGAATGTGAAACTATTTATGTGTCTTTACTACAGTCTACGTAAAGAGCGAGGGATTGCGGAGGGGACAGCCCATTTCATATACGGTGTAATTTCTGTTCGTTTTTGATTTTAATGTCGCTCCTTACTTTCAGTTAAAGAAACTAGTTATTTTATTTAATTTATAAATAGGGTCAATTAAAGTGGGTCAATTTATAAATTATAATTTACAATTAAATAGGGTCAATTTATAAATAGGGTCAATTAAAGTGGGTCAATTTATAAATTACAATTTACAATTAAATAGGGTCAATTTATAAATAGGATCAATTAAAGTGGGTCAATTACAATTAAATAGGGATTCAATCGAAGTGAAATAATTCTCAAAGTCAACCATGTAGAGTTTGGTTGCGGGTAGGGCAGTTAAATAAACCACTACTCTCCTTCCCAATCCAAATTGTACCTGCCGTGCTACTTAATCTTTATATCCTTGACAGACTTCAGATCTGTTAACATAACCAGCTATAGCAATGCACCAAATTTGACATCAACCCTTTATCGGCTTCATAGGGCTATATTGCTTCATACAGAATCTGCCCTTGAGTAATATCAGACTATCATCAAACTAGGAAAACGGAACTTGGGGATGTTAGTTCGGGAAAATTAGAAAAATGAGGTACTTTCAACTTACGAACGAGTTATCAGATCTTAATGAAATTCGATATTTAGAAGGAACTCGTAACTCAGACCTCTTATTTTAAATCCCGATCAGATCCAGCGTCATTGGAGGGGAGAACCTGAAATACTGGAAAACACTTAGAGTGGAGAGATCAGTGGGAGGAGAGATTCTTCCCACCGAGTTTCATCCCTCCCCTCTTGGAGGGGAGATATCGTTTTCCAAGGGCTTTTCAAGATTTCCTGTTTCCCCCTCCCGGCGTAGTGTCCCGGCGCGCGCGCCAACACCGTGGTGGCGCCGAGACAGCGCGGCAGGCGGAACTCGCCGTTCTCGTCGGTCCGGGTCCGAACGACCACGGGCGCCAGCAGGTCGAGGAGCTCGTCGAAGGTCGGCGCCCGAAAGGCCTGGGCATAGCTGCCGAAAAGCATCAGCCAATCGGTCGGCAGATAGCTCACGCCGACCCTGGGCGACAAAGCGGTCGCGCTGTTGTCATCCCCGATCAGACTCGAGATCCGGTAGTCATCGTAGCGCAGCCCCGGAATGAAGTAAAACTTCCAACTTCCAATCAAATGAGCTCCATCCGATCCAAAGTTTACATGACCACCCGTTCCATAAAAACCTTATATACCCCGGGGCTCTGGGGGATTATGTCCGTCCTAAAGGCATTGTTATATGATTTTTAAACTATTGGTGACAAAATGGCTATCTCCCAATTTCAATTGAATGTGTTTCGGGAAAACAGGATGTAAGGAGAGGGTGGGGGGGGGGTGCTAGTTGCTCTCCATCATGTTTGTCTCTGAAAAGAGAATTAGAACTACATATTTCCAATCCAATGACAAACAGAAAAGAACGACTTAAATACAAAATATCATCAGTATAATTCAATAAAAAGATATCTTGACCAAGATACAGAAAGCTCGGCTTAACCACATGCTGAGTCTCAACTACACTATTGTTGAAAAAAGGTGGTGAAGAGATAGTTCCTTGACAAATCCCTTTTCGAACTGAGATAATAGTAGGAGTTTTTATCCCATTTGGTAGACTAATTTCAATCTTAATGTGATTTTTCAATAGAAATCACACAGCATAAGGAATATTGACTTGTCAAGACTGTGGTTATTTGAGCCTTAAAAGTTCTGTTTTTTATAGTAATATTGGTTTGTCTTCTGTTGCATATGCAGACAACATTCTACTTGTTACCCAGACTCACCGTGGATTGCTAAGATTGGACCGTCAGTTAATGCGTCTAAATGCGAGTTTATTTGTTTTAAAAGCCCTTATGCAGTCGTTCCACTCGTTGCTGGGACTGCAGTTCTACCATGTTCTTCTTTAGTTAGTTTGCTTGGCCTGTGTTCTGGCCCAACACTTTACACTACCTGTTCATCCCTAGTGAATCAAGCCGTGAAAAACCTACGTGATCATAGTTGAAACTAACTTAGATGAATTGTCGTTGCTGATTGATTTCATTCGTGCTTGAAGGTATATTTAGGGAAACACCCATTTATGATTTTTGACCAATAATATTACGATACAATACTAGATTTTTTTTAGTTGGTAACTTGGGGTCCTTATTACACTTCGCACGGATTGCAGACGAAGGCTAAGTATATCAACTAAAGCGATTCGTAGCAAATTTAATACTTTTGGGAGATGATGATACAGTTAACAATCCTACCTACACAGCTTCATATTTGATTGCCTAATAACCAATCAAAACTTTGAGAAAGCCATTTAGCCAAAAAAATAAAATTAATATGCAACATCACTTTTAATTATTCATGTACGGTGAGCCACAATCAAAACCTGCATTAATTCAAAAACATTCAGAAATTAAATAAAAAGACAATTTCTGTTCATTTAAGAATTGGAACAAAATTCGAAATTCAGTGTAAAGAGCAAAGAAAAAGCAAGGAGGCAAATATATACGTAAAAGGAATAAATAAAAGAATATAGAAGTTCGTTACGTAAGTTAATTTGTATGTTATGTGTATTTATCAGAGTAGAAACAGCGGTTAAAGGATATAATATATTCAGGAAAAAATTTCAGACATGTAGACATTATCGGGACCGGTAGCCCGAACATCTCATTTCCATTGGTACATCCCTGAATAATTGTGAAAGCTCTGCTATAATCGAACTAGAGACTCTTTTTTTTATCTTATTGGAACTGCAGAAAATTTTAGCGTTAAATATCAGATTCAGTCTAAAAGCTACCAAGTTTGTAGTTGCAATCTGTTGTGGTATGGGTTGGATTTTTTCGATTAGAAGCATTTCTAGCTGATATACACCTCTTCTGTCTGTTTTTTTTTATATCGGGTTGGGGCTGTTGTGTGCCAGATACTATACCTGCTTCTAGTTTCTCAAAGAAGGGAGACCACTCGTCCTCCTGCGGAAGACTTTTGGGAGCAGTCTCTTTTTTGATGATACTCTTTTCCAGAATTCCCAGGAATCTTTTGTCTTACAGAGATGCGCAAGTTCATTTTGTTCCCGCCATCAAAACTATAGTTTCTTCATTTTTATCATTAGTTTATATTCTTTTCTTTTACTTCTATAATGTCGGAGCAACTCGAATTTCTAGCTTTAGAGAAGCATCAAGAGCAGCTAAAAGCCAAAAATGTTGCTTCGAGCATTGCCACTGAAATTTGTGAGTCTGTCGCAAACAGCCTTGAAGGAAAGAGCCTCGGGACATTTCAGACGCTGTCTTCCATCGTGAAAACTGCGTTAAAAGAGTCTTTGACTAAAATTTTGTCACCAAGACGACGTATTAATGTCCTTCGGGACGTGGCAGATGCCAAAAGCAAAAATGAGCCGTATGTAATTACGTTTTGTGGAGTCAATGGTGTTGGAAAGTCAACTAATCTTGCAAGAGGAGGAAAAGCCCCTGTCATATACGGAGTAATTTCATATAAGGAAGTATGCGCATAGATAGTTGAAATTACTAAAAATGCTTTAGCGTAAAGACTGAGATATTAGGAGGAGGTGAAACCCTTACATGCGTAATATTTTCTGTTCGTTTTAATTTTATTCTAATCCTTACTTTCAGTTGAAAAAACTTTTGCATATTTATTTCTTCATTGTTTTTTTTAAATAATGCTAGAAAATGCTGCGCCCCTTTATGGAAATCTTCTTCCCCCATGACAAATTCCTCCTTCGAAAAATCTTCCAACGTTTGTGGTATTACCGTCATTTACAACTGCATCCTGGAAATGAATATATTGTTCAGAGCGGAGCTTGGTCTGATTCAGAAGGATAAATAGCAAACGTTCTGATTCAATTTTTGCATGTATATCAACGACGTACTGGTGAAACAATTGACGGTATTTTAAAATATAATTGTCTTCATCCTGCTGAATCATTAGTCTATAGGAATAATAATACTTTGCACTGCATTTCTTATTCATTTCTTTGTTAGTGGCTGGATTCATCAATTTAATATTAAAGTGGTACACAAGGTCCGAATTCTTACTGGCCTACGAGATGGACAATATCCTTTTCAGAAGAAAACATATGAATATCTGGCAAAAAGAAATTTATATCCATATTCTGAAGAGAAACAATTGTTGATGTGTATTGATGAGCAAGGGAACTCAGTTCAGAGAGGCAAAAAAAGGAAAGTTTTATAAATAAAATAAATGTCATAAAATTATTGTTACATTTACTATAGCAAGCTTTTTTAAGAATCTCATAAGCTGAGCAATGCAGCTATTTAAAATTGTGAATTTAAAAACTAGCATAATGGAGTTGGATAAAAAAAAAATCAAGATTGCCAAATTGATTACCGAGATTGTTTTAGCCGTATCTTTGAAGCCTACAAAACTTCTTTGAACATAAAACTGAATAAAAGACCTAAAGCCGAACTGACGAGCCATGAAATAACAAAGAACAGAGGCAAAAGCGACATATATACTTGTTTTATACTGGGGAAAAACCCGAGTTGTTTTAGTTTGTCTTTTCCTTCTGCTGGCCCCGTTTCTTTTGTTTTTCATTTTCTGATTTTCACTCTCTTTGTTTTGACGAAAAACTGCTTTGAAAACTAATGTTAACAAGAGTAAGTCATTTAGACTAGGAATAGACGAAGATGAAGAGGTTATGTTAAATAAAGATGACATGGGTAAAGTAGAAATCTTCACTTACCTGGCTTATACTATAAGTAAAGATGTTGAATGAAGTAAAGACTTAAACAGTAGAATAGGCAAGGCGCAGGTGTTTTCTCCGCAGTTGAAAAAAAATTGGAAGAATACGAAGATAAGTCTGCAAACTAAGATCAGAATATTAGAAGCCAAGGTGATTAATTTGGTTGAGTGGAGTTCTGAAACGTATTCCACGGTGGGAGGGGGGGGGGTATTTTCCTGGTGGGAATATTTCTAGGGGCATTTTTGGCAGGAGTCCTTTTTCATGGCAGTATTTTGCACAGGGCGGGAGGTATTTTCAGGGGAAGTGTTTTCCGTAGGGGGGCGTATTTTCTGGAGGGTATTATCTGCGGGGGTATTTTCTGGGGGATTAAATGCCTGGGAGGAGGGGTTAAACGCCCGCCACCTATTTAACCCCCAACGCATAAACAGAAAATAAAGTAAACGAAAAACAAAGAAACAAAACAGGGAGAGTGCTTATCGTATATTATTTCGTCTACCATAGATACAGCTTAATTGATAGAAGCAAATTTCTTGGAACCCATCTGCAAAAGAGAAGTGATAGCCTACTATAAACCATGTGAAAAATATTAGGTCTGCAAAACGCCCAACGTTTCCGATTGGGAACACTTTTAGTTAATTGATACTGCATCCTCTGTTTTTTGACACTTTGGTGCAATTATTTCATAGATTCGATGAGTGGTGACTATAGAACAACCAAACACTAAGACAAGAGGTTTCAACAACTTGCGTTCCCTTGTATTGTATTAGCGTGGGAGGGGGCCTAGCTGCCCTCCAATTTTTTTGGTCACTTAAAAAGGGGAACCAGAACCTTTCATTTCTGTTAGAATGAGCCCTATCACAAAATTCTAGTACCACTGGGTCGATACGATCACCCCTGGGGAAAAAAAAAACAAAAAAAAAAAAACAAAAAAAAACAAACAAACAAATAAACACGCATCCGTGATCTGCCTTCTGGCAAAAAAATACAAAATTCCACCTTTTTGTAGATAGGAGCTTCTACAATAGGGTTCTCTGATACGCTGAATCTGATGGGTAGTTATTTTTGCTTCAGGCTTCATGGTGCTCCTGTGATTTAGTAGGAGAAGAATATATATCCAGGCCTATATATTCAAAATACGTGACATATATTTTACTTTCTATGTAAATTACGGGTTATGACTTTCCTATGAACTTGATTACGATCAGAAAAAGAGTGCCAAAACAGTTATTTTGTTCTTCTTTTAAAATCTAGATTTTTGTATTTGACTCTGTGTCGTACAAACAGGGTGGTATGTTGATTTTATTGTTGGCTCTTGCTTTTCTATTTTAATGTTTTTACCACGTTTTAAGGGACTGGGAATTGTTCTCAAACAAAGGAGCCGCCTGAGGCCAACACAGCTACGCACGCTCCTCCTCCAACCTAATCTATTTAAAGCCTCCCTCTTTGGTATCAAAATTCCCTTTTTTTAGTGTTTCGGTTACTATTGAGCCGGGTCGCTCCTTACTACAGTTCGTTACCATGAACTGTTTGAAAGGCTCCTGATATCAATCTGAACTACAGAACAATAAGACATCTTCAAGAGAAAGGATATTGGTTATGACTTGTCCGTTTTCTTTGTCAAAATTGTATCCCGACCCGGTTTTGCTAGTTTAGGCACTTCCAGGTAAGTTAGGACGAGGAAATTTGGCAGGCTTATCAGAAAGCAAACCAGATTAAATTAGAAATTGTCGTTTGCCCGATTCGATCATCTGGGTGGGTGTGGGGGACGGTAAATCAGAAAAATTAGAAAAAATGAGATATTTTTAACTTACGAACGGGTAATCAGATCTTAATGAATTTTGATGTTTGGAAGGATATCGTGTCTCAGAGCTCTTATTTTAAATCCCGACCGGATCCGATGACATTGAGGGGAGTTGGGTGGGAGACAGACTGACCGACAGACAGACAGACCGACAGAAGTTGCGATTACTATATGTCACTTGGTTAATAGCAAGTGCCATAAAAACCTGTTTTCAAAAGCTTTTTCGTTCTTTAGTTCCAACCTCGAAATGAAGAGTTCTTGCCTAGTCTACGTAAATTTAGTTTAACCTTAAAAGAAAGCCCCAATATGGCTTTTGAGTTTATAATAAGAAAGTGAACGCAAAATAAATATTTTTGTTAATAGCAGTTTTGCGTATATGATAAAATGGCACAAAAACATTTAAATTCTCTTACATCAAACCGGCTGCAATTACGAACAAATTTACACGTTTTTCCTAAAGCAGAGTTTAAAACTAGTTTGAATGTTTCTTTTTAGACTTTGAACTTAGCTTTGGACCATTTTTTAATAGAAGTGTCATTAAAACCTTCATACCAGGCTTTAGAACGTTTTTAAGGGCTTTTTGGATCTGCCTTTAAAACCTCCCTTGGAATATTATTATTTAAAAAAAAAAATTATTCTTCAAGTGCACACTGTTGGTCATGAAGCAAATCATGGCCATATGCATGTTCGCAAATTTTGCCCTAATAGAGCAATAGAAACGATGCATTACTATTAAGAACACTTAGAAATATCTCTTTATATGGCTCAAAGTTACCTCTAATGACAACCCTCTTCCTCCTGAAATGGTTTTGTTTTTTTCTTGGAGCTGCGTGTAATAGAGCAGTAGAAACAATGCAACAGCCCCCTTCCTCTGAAATCGCTTGCTAGGGGTGGGCCATCCACATATTATCATAGTGGCGTGAATATGCATAGTCTTGGCTCAAAGAAACATGGAATTTTCTCTTATGAAACCCCCTTAGAAATAACCGACGGCTGAAACGACGCCTCAAGGCCCATCTTCTGAACAATAAGTAATGTTGAGTATTTTAGATTGAGAGAAGGGTGTTTCCCCCCATTTTGTTAAAATGATCATTAGTTTTTGTTTTGTTTTCTTTTTTTGTGTTTTGTTTTCTTTCTTTTTTGAAGGTTATTTATCTTATTTATTTTTCTTTTTAACGGTAAGTGAAATATTTTAAAGAAATGGATGGTATTTGATGTCAGCAATGCTTACAGGCAATGGCGGCCTATTTTTTAGCTGATGAATAAAAATTTATAGTATTGGAGAATAAAAAAAGGAAAATTACAACATAAATAAATGAAAAAAGTATTATTAAATATTTTATTTTAAAGTAATCTATTTAAGAAAATTAGTTTTCTTGACAATTTCCCATCTTAGCCTTTTAGGGGACCTTAAACAAACAAGAGTAAAAACATTCTAAAAATCTACCATTCAATGCAAAGATGATATAAACGAAAAGAACAGCAGTAAGTACAAACTGAAATATTAACATGTATTAACTAATGTCATATAAAAGAACAAAAATGCATACCTGAAAAAATGAGAATAAATACATTAAATTTGACAGGTTGGCCCTCACTGAGACTAGAAAGCCCTCGCCAAGAGCTGCCTTTTTTCTCTATTCCCTTTAACTGCAGTTCTTAAGCCGTTCTAGCCGAGTGGTTGGCACGCTAGTCTTGATATCCATTGTCTTTGAGGACAGGAATTTGAGTCCCATTATCACTTGTTTTTTGGTTGGGAAAGGGGTTATTGGCATCACTCTGTAAGCTGAGCCAGAGTCGACCCAGCTCTAAATGGGTTTCTGGCGAAATTTTGGGAAGGTAAACAGGAAGGATGTGCGAATTAGCTCTTTTATATTAATAATAATTATTAAAATAATAACGAAATTCATTTTGTATCTGGCCACAAGTTCTTATTATTTGTCTAATTTCTTTTGCAAATAATTAAATTTACTGTTCAATAAAAATTTTAACAAAATTTTAGAGGCACATAAAACTTAATGTGTCAGTAAGCCTACTCGGTTTAATTTTGAGCAGCAGTACCGAGAAAATACTTACCCTCATACATATAGTCAGGAATACCATTGAACACGATACCAATCCTGCCACTGCTCGTGATTCTCAAAACCTCAGACTGTCATCCCCTCCCCCTCCCCCCGAGTAAAACTTACATCTTTTGTTCATCTTTTAAATTTCTTGTTTTATCGTTTAATTACGAGTCTAGACATATCGTTAATTCTGAGGCACTCGTTAATTCTCTTAATTTAAACATCTTCTTATTCCAGTGTTTTATTGCAACTTTTGTGGCATTGAGGTTCATTTAGTGTCTCAAGAAGAAGTTTCCCATTTTACTTGTCAGAATTTTAATTGGGTTAAACGAACAAAAATCCAAAGGAACTAAAAAAAAAAAAAAAATAAGAAAAAGTTACGTGTTTCTGGATGTAATGCTCTGTTAATGACTTAATTATAAATCCTTGTGAAGTTAAGCACGCTGTAACTCGTGATTCTTCGGACGTTTGGATCTCTTTAACAACGATCTCTGCTACATTTGAAGTGGTAATATTGAGTAGATTTGTATAGATGTTATTTAATAATAATAATAATAATAATAATAATAATAATAATAATAATAATAATAATAATAATAATAATAATATGTTTTGGTTTTTTTTTAAACTCAATGCCTTTATTGCTGATCTTCATTATACAATAACCATTGGTGATCGTATTGACCTCATGTCCTAGAATGTCATGAGAGGTGCTCATGCTAACGGAGATTTGAAGTTCTAGCACCCTTTTTAAGTGATCAAAATGATTGGAGGGTACCTAGGCCCCCTCTCACGCCCATTTTTCTACAAGGTTACCGGATCAAAGTTTTTAGATAGCCTTTTTGTTCAGCATAGTCGAAGAACCTAATAACTATGTCTTTAGGAAGGAATTAATCCCCCAGTGTTCCTGGGGGAGCGGCTACGAGTTACTAACTTTGGCTATTGTGTAGTAAGGCATCCGAACGGATATTAGAAGTTCTAGTACCCTTTTTCAGCGACCAACGGGATTGGAGGGCAGCTAGCCCCCTCCTACACCCTTTTTTACCCAAAGGGGCCTGATCAAAATTTTTAGATAGCAATTTTGTTCGCCATAGGTGAAAGAGCCAATATAACCTGACCCCCACAACCGCTGGGAAAAGGACTATAAGCTATAATGTTTGCCCATTGTTTACGTAAAATATCTGTTATTGGGAAGTATACGGGCATTATTTGGAGGAAGGGAGCCTGCTGAGGAATTTTCAGAGGTATTAAGTTTTAATATTGCTCCTTACTTCAAGTTAAAAAAAAATTATTTATGTAATTGCTAATCGTTTTTTAAATAATGTGGTGAGCTCTATATCCCTCTTTGAGGAAAAATACTTTCCCCCACGAGAAATTGCTCCTTCGAAAGATTCTCCCACGTAACCCTCTCCCCCGACCCACCGCCATAACTGTGAAAAAGTTACCCTGAAAACGTCTGTACACTTCCCAATAACCATTACTATATGCGAACACTGGTCAAAGTTTGTAACTTGCAGCCCCTCCCCCTGGGACGCGATTGTATGAAACGACGTCACTTAACTTGTTGATAGATTCATCTATCATAGGGCAGAACTAAGGCAGTCTACCCAAGTCTACCAAATTTAAATAATACCAAAGCATATGTTTTGTATGAGTTAAAATCAACTTGGTGGACTGTGAAGGGAAAGTTGAGAGAAAGGAAAAAAATATAAAAGGAAAACATTATTTTTTTATTTTTGTTGAGGGGTATTAGTTGCCCTCCAATCACTTTCTCCTATAATAAAGGGTATTAACCATTTCATTTTCCGATCGAATGAGCCCTTTTGAGAAATTAGTCTAAACCTGGTTTTTTCTTTACTAGGTAAAATACTTTTAAATAAGGTTTGTAGATGAAACTAATGTTACTTCATTATTGTTCTTTTCATCAGCAGAAACTTTAACGTGCTCTTCATCATTTAGTTCTTTGCAGATAAATTAGTCTAAACCTGGTTTGTTCTTTACTAGGTAAAATACTTTTTACTAAGTTTTATAGATGAAACTAAGGTTGTTTCATTATCGTTCTTTTCATAAGCAGAAACTTTTAGTGCTTTGCACACAAAATAGCTTAAACCTGGTCTTGTCAGCTACTTTTTTTTTTAGCTTGAATATTAAATCATTGTTTCTCTAAGTCTCTTCATTCGATCGTTTAAGACTGAAATGTATGACAACCGAGTATTTTCTTAATCCGAAGGCTATTTCTTGAAGCTTTTGTTCTTTATTAAGAAATTCACTTAAAAAGGTTGCTAGATTTCAGAATTTGTAATTGACTGATCCCTCTCTTACCTTCTTGCGATCATTCGTTCATTATGATGTAGTCAGAGAAAAGAAAAATTTTATTCTGTGATCCCTTCCCCATTAATTCTACTAATATACGAAAGATCTGAAATTAATTAGGGGGATCTTTAAAGCCTTGAACCATCAGAAAGGCCCGGCGCAAAGCATCCCTATCCCTCTGCATATATGACTGGAAGGTATTATGTCCAGTTTCATCTAAACTGAACAACAGCTCCCCAAAAACTATATTAAAAGTTATTAAGACACATAAAGCGTTTATGGAAGCAGCTTCCTACAGGTTCGAAGAGCTTTCTAAAACAATGGCCTGTTTCAAAGAGCTTTCTAAAACCAGGGTTTTAAAAAAAAAAAAAAAAAATAGACAATGACAGTTTGATCATTACATTGCTAAAAAATCAGTGGGAGCTCATTTTGTGTCAAAAAGAGGAAACTGATTGAATTGAATATCCTTTTCTTATCTGGGTGTTTTGGATATAGTTTCCACAATTACATTGTTACAAAATAACAACAGCTTCAAGAGATGGTATTCCAAGCAACAACTAAGCAGATTTTCCTGTTTGAAAGGAAAATTTTAACCATGGTTCCAAAATTGCACTGTCAAATCATCAGTGCCTTTACCGTCTGGGGCTACACAGAAAGCAGGTCGCCCTTGTCGAGACATCAAATGTGGCAAGACTAGTTGTACAATTAGCTTTGATTTAACACTATTATTAGCAAAATTCTTCCGTCAGGTACTGATGAATCAAAATATAAGTTTCAATGAACAGTAAACGTGATAAAAATAGAGGAAACAATCATACACAAAGAGTCTCTCTCTCTCTCTCTCATACACACACACACACACACACACACACATACACCACACATATATAAACCATTTCAGAGCGTTGTCGAGTCTATTTGACCATGCCTCCAAGAATCTCTACGAAAAGCAAATTACATCCGGAAAAAAAAAACTGGAAAAAATGCAAAAGAGAGGAAAGGAAAAAAAAAACTAAATTAAACAGTTCACGCATGAAAAAAAAAATAACATAAAATTAAAAAAAGACTCACATTTCATAAAAATTCAGGTGTTGTCTTTAAATTAAAACCGATCTAAGAATTCAAATATAACACTAGTTCCATAAAAAATGTTGTATGTTTACTTCTTATGCTTGTAATAGAAGAAAAGTGCAAATTTGACAAAATTCGGAAAAACTTACATAAATATTTTAGGAAAACTACATGGAAAACAAGAAAACGGGATCTTTCTATATTCAAGGGCATGACCAAGCCATAAGAGTGTGGCAAGATAAAAAGGAAAACAAAATTCAACAATCATTAACAAGACGCTTTAACATGCATTTAATAAGAAATAAAGACTGCAAGCAGCACCAACAGTATAATTCACTACCCACCAGAATTGGAGCTACTTAAAACAAGCTTAATTTTAGCTTAATTGAATTCAGATATAATTTAAGGTCTTTTGTTGTTCAGTGTTCTAAAAAGTTCGTTAAAATTAAAGTGGACAATACACAGGTTCGAGCTAGGAAAATGAAACTTTCATGGATGGGTCTACAGGCTAAAGTATGTCATGGGAAGGTATTTTACATTACCCACCTCCATAAAAGTCTAGTTAATTGACTTCTTGCTATTTATGAAAGGGTTTAAATTAGGAAAATGAGACTTTCAGGGATGGGTGTACAGGCTAAAGTATGTCCTTGGAAGGTATTTTAAAGTACTCACCTTCACTCCTTCTCCCTCTAGAAGGCCATGAAATATGACCAGGGCTATTAAGAAGGAAACATGTTAAGTAAAAAACTCTTTTTTATAATAGGCCGACCGACGCCTCAAGGGCCCCGTCATAGAGGGGAAGCGCATAATCGCGAAGGTCGATCGTCGTGACCTCGGCGCCGGCGGCTTCTGCGGCGCGCGCGGCGATCGCCACCAGCTTCTTGTTGAAAGACCCCGACCGTGTGCTTCCCGCAAACGCCAGGATGCGCGGCCCCTTTGACGGACTCATGAGGTCGACGAACTCACGGTGCTGTGACGGTTTATTTCGGCCAAATGACCGGTTAGCCGCCGGTCGCCGTGTTGAGCTGCTGAACGCGCTCGAGGGTCTCAGATAGTTGGAAGCAAATCCTGTTTTTCTCCCCTCAATTACTAGCTAGCAATGTTAGCCAACATCTTTTTTAACACAGAAGAAACTGAATTGCTAATAAACAGAATAATTATTTGGTGTGCTAAATATAATTAAATAGTATTTGTCTTCAACCACTCACCAGCCCCTAAACAGCAAAGGTAATAACAGAGGTCTATGATGCTACATAATAGAGAGCGTTAGAACTTTTCTTTATTATAGAAAAAGCACATTAAATTATCTTCTCTTAAAACTACTGAACCTTCTCTTCAATAAACAGCCCATCGGCCGTATACATAAAAAATGAATACAAAACATGGCAAACGTTAATACAGAAGAGAAAATTAAAACGTAGCTATAACGTGAAAAATTCCTAATTTAGAAACAAAAAAAAGCTAAAGGATACGGCATTAGACTTTACAGTCCATACCGGCGGTGCTGATCTCCGTTTCTTCGCCCTTCAGCCAGGAAGTGCAATGGGGGGTCGGGGGCCAGCCATCCTGTGCTTTCGCACACCCTTCCGGTTTACCTTCCCCAGATTTCTCCAGGTGCCCGTTTAGAGCTGACGCCGATCTACATGCGTCATCGCCGCGGTGTCAAGCTTCACGAAATCGAATCGAACCAACCCGAGAACGACCTGAAACGAATCATTGGCGAATTTGTGCCACGGGCTTTTCGACGCCCGGTAGAATCTGATCTGGTGCAGCCGTTTATCGATCTGGCAATCAAACGCTTGAAAGAAGGAAGTACGTTTGAACAAGCCCTACGAGCAGGAGTAACTGCCGTTCTTTGCTCACCTCACTTTCTGCTACTCCATCAGGAGGAGCAGTTCGACGACTATTCGATTGCTTCACGATCTAAATAATACATTTCTGAGAACGGTTAGCCGACAATTGTTTGAGATTCATTAATGCTTTATGAAAAATAATTCCTTTTCTGAATGTTTAATTGTTCTGACCGGTTGCACCCCCTTTCTATGATGCTCCATGGGAAAACACTGAAATATGTGTTAATTATAATTTACACTAGTATACACACAACACAGTCCCATTGTGTTTGTTACTTTTTCTAATATTCTAATTGATTTGTTGTGGAGTCTATTATTTTAATTTAGTTTTCCAACTTAGCCATTCACGCAACAGTTTGGTTTTCAAAAAGGCATATATGCAATTTCATAGGCAGCACCACCCTATAATATCATTGAAATTTTTGAATCTAAAAATATCTTTGAAACTTTTAAAAGAGCTAGTTCAATTCAAAATTGAAAGTCCTGGTGCTCTTTTTAGAGTAACAAGAAATTGGAGGGCAAGTAGCCCTTCTCTCAATCCCATTCATTTTCTATGCGCATCAAGTCAAAATGTTGAGACAACTTTATTGTTCAGCATAGTAGAATGGTGCAGCAACTATGTCTTTAGGAATATTAAGCATCTCAATCCGAGGACCTGTGGAAGCAGCGCACCATCGAGAATTTCGGCGACCTGCGACGGCTCAGTGCGCTGGTGCCGATCCGTGGCCTTGCCGACTGGCAGGCCCTGGAGCGCACGATCAGCGCCGCCTCCGTGGTCCGCAGGCTGGAGCTCAGCCAGATCTCCGTGCAGGACGCCATCATCGTCCTGCACCATATCGGTGACGATGCCCTGCTGCGCCGGGCGCTGGCCCAGCAGGACCTGGTGCTGCAGGAGAATGACGGCTACTGGACCATCCGCCGCGCCGGTGCGACCACGGTGATATCTCCTAAGATGGAGGGCAAGGCATGTTTTTGTAGAAAACGGATACTGAAGACACGTTTAATTCATCCTGGATTGAACGCAGGGGTTTCGCATCAGATTTGTTAGAAGTTGCTGTGCACACTGCTCTGTTTGGACACTTTGAAGAGAGGCGATGTGACTAGTTGGAGCGCCAGCCGCGAGATCCGATGAGAAATAAACTCCAAGAAAGCGTATTGTGTCAACTCTTATTATTGCCTCTGCTTTGAAAAAAAAAACATAAAAAAACAGAGTGATTCTTCACATTCCTAAGTTTCTTCAAATTTAGTCTTATCTATCAAAATTTACGAGCCTGAAAAAATCTGCCTGATTTTGGAAAAGAGGGGAAACACCCCCCAAAAGTCATAGAATCTTAACGAAAATCACACCATCGCGCTAAGTGTATTAGAGGAATTTCGTATTTTTGCCAGAAGACAGGTCACAGATGCTTTTTTTTCCAGGCGTGATCATATGGATCCCGTTATCCTAGAATGTCGTGAGAGGGCTCATTCTAACGGAAATTAAAAGTTATATGCCTTTTTTAAGTTAACAAAAATTGGGAAAACTGATAATTTGGTTTTCATTTCAATTCTTTACTAGTCATAAAATTTATGCTCGAAAAGATACTGACGTGAAGCATCTTCACCACTCCAATCATAAACTGAACAACTGCTTTTAATACTTCGCAATACAAACGCATTCAGTTTGGAATGAAGTGACAATTTGTTAATTTATGATTAGAAGAAGTTCTTTCACGATTTGAAGAAGATGACTATGATCACGAAAAAACTGAAGGGTCCAGGACTTAATAGCCCGGAGAATAGCTCATACCAGTTCGTCTGTAGATTTCTTCGAATATGACACAACCTCCACCTTCGAAGAATTGGTTTCACGGCCACAGTTGCCAGAATTACCATGAGTAGTTTCTTCATCACTAAGATCCTAGTATCCATCTTCTGACAAAAAACTACCTTTATCAGCCTCGTAAGTACTTCTGAAATCTTCCCCCTTTTTAACTTTGCCCACCAAGAGTTTAACTGCTACATCCTTCTGTTTATCAGGAAACCACTTCAATTTGAAGAAAAGATGACTTTCCGTGGCAATAACATAGTCTCTTGCATGAAAAACTCTCTCGTCTGGGCCATCTTCTTTGTTGATTTACCTATCGTGAGACAGGAAAGGTCTGCCTTATGAAGACCACAAGCGAAGAGATCCGGGGGGTCGTGCTCGTGGCAGAGGACGATCCTGCCGACCAAAAGCTGATCAGCAAGGCGCTCAAGAAAGGCGCACCCCACTCCGAGATCAGGTTGGTGAGCGATGGTGAGCAGCTCATCAACTACCTTCAGCACGAGGGTCGCTACACCGATGTGCGCGACTCACCAAGGCCATGCTTGGTCCTGCTCGATCTCAACATGTCCAACAAAGACGGCCATTGTTGCATTTGCGTAAATGCAAATGCTTGTATTACGTCTGGCCAGCCACGTAAGGAAAGAGTAATCTTCTCGTCCGTAACCCGGCTCAACCTACCACTGATTTCATAAGATTTTCGTTATTTCCTCATATTTCCATATAATTTGCGTGTTTCCATGTTTTCTTGAATTCACCCCAAGGCCAATCTCCTATCCCTCTCTTAATTTTTGAAATTCTAGCCTTCTTGAAATAGATTCCTGTATGATTACCCTAAATTACCCTAAACGTCCTTTCTAGTTTAGACAGATGCTTCTTGGTAGATTTGCGCCTTGGACATTAGATGAAAACAACAAAGATTAGACGTTTATCTTAAAATTCCATAACTTCTCTGTTGCTTCTTTGATTCCTATTCTTGGTGATGAAATTATTTTTTTGACCTTTATTCCTTCAGTAATGTGTAACTTTGAATCTTTAGTCAAATCTACACCATAGTGCTCTTTGGTGATTTCTAACGCTTGAGTTAATTTTGCAGGTCCATTTGTAAGATTTTTCAAATCTTTTCTGTTCCGATTTTCTTGCATTTTCTTGATTCCTTTTTCTATGGCGTATTCAAGATTTTGTTTAGGGCGGGTTATTTGCCTTTTGGCAGAGACTTCACGAAAAGACTTTCAAAACTACGCAAATTGTTTATTATGTATTTATGTTACGATCCATGAGTCGGACAAAAATGGGGGTACTCCCTCGATACGGCATTATATCCCCGTCCTTTACCCTCTAATGTCTGAATATAGCTTTTCATTCTTGCTTTTTGGCTTGCATTACTTTTCGATGGCTTTTCATAAACATTTAGTTCATAATACCAAAAAAAAAAAAAAAAAAAAAAAAAAAAATCAGAAGAAATGCTAGGTATTGTAGAAATTTTGCAGTTATAATGATGGTGAGGAAAGAGGGTGACTTCAAAACACATCTACAAGTGGCATTTAATTTGTCTATGATCAATTCTTTGTTATTCTTTCCAGGATCTGGTATTACTGAAAACTTACCATCCTTATTGTTCAAAATGTTTGGCGCAAATCCACCTTCATCACCAACAGCGGTGGCATCAAGGCCGAAGCGGCTCTTGATCACGCTCTTCAAATGATGGTAAATCTCACTGCCCATTCTCATAGCTTCAGAAAATATAGACTAAGAGATCACTTTACTATCAAATGTTATCACTCGTGTTAATATCACATATAGATTTCACACTGACACATAAAGAAATACATGAATGTTGGAGCCAACAAAACACACAACGTCAAGTAAGAATAAGTACTGATTGCGACTGTCAATGTGCAATAGACTAAGAGAATACTTTACTATCAAATGTAATAATTCCTGTTAATATCACACACAGATTTCACACTAACACATGAAGAAATACATGACTATGACAACCAAAAAATCACACAACGCAAAGCCACTACATCTTAACTTAAAACGAACAGAAATTACTCCATATATGAAATGGGTTGTCCCCTCCGCAATCCCTCGCTCTTTACGTTCAAGTTTTCTAATTGTTTTAAAAAGTAGAATTTTGGCTAAGAGTCAAACTTTAGCGTAAAGAGCTAGGGATTGCGGAGGGGACAGCCCATTTCATATACGGAGTAATTTCTGTTTGTTTTAAGTTTTAATGTCGCTCCTTACTTTCAGTTTAAAAAACTAGTTTTTTTTATGTAATTTCTGAACGTTTTTGAATTCATGCATGTTTGATTTTGGGTAGTTAAATTGTTTTGCTAAAAGTTTCGCCTCAGATACGTCGTTACATCATCAGCACAATTTAAGTCCAAGAGAGTTTTACTTCCCCATTTGATTCTGTGCTCTCCCATTGTCTTTGCTGTGGTCCTTAGGATGTAAATACAACTCCACTTAAGTCCTAATTTAACGCGAAACCAGCTACTAACCTAAAAGTATTCCATCCATCTTCTGCATTGTCAAATTTTAAACTCTCAAGTTTAGTATTCAACTTTATCTGGAAAGTTTCTCTCAAACTCTCACCCTTGAGTCTACCACATTTTGATAATCACTCACAGCACAATCAGTTCATTAATCGATCAATCAATTATCACTATTTTTCTCGAAAATGGCTATCTCGTGGTTGGATATCAGCCACAAAGCAAATATCCATAGGTAGATCTTGTCTTCACATTTTTGTCGAGTTTTAGAAGTACGGTAAAAAATGTAGCTGAGGAGGGTCCAAGAGGGTCCACCCGAACCAAAAAAATTTTAAAGTGGTCCATGAGAAAAAATAGTTTGGGAACTTCTGGTCTAGAATGTCGACCTTAAGCTAAAATGTATCTGTTTTTTGTTTTTTTTTTTCCAGGGGTGATCGTATCCACCCAGTGGTCCTAGAATCTTGTGAGAGGGCTCATTCTAACGAAAATGAAAAGCTCTAGTGCCATTTTTAAGTGACCAAAAAAATTGGAGGGCACCTAGGCCCCCTCCCACGCTAATTGTTTTCCCAAAATCAACGGATCAAAATTCTGAGATAGCCATTTTATTCAGCGTAGTCAAAAAAACCTTATAACTATGTTTCTGGGGACGACTTACTCCCCCACAGTCCCCGTGGGAGGGGCTACAAGTTACAAACTGCGAATAATTCCAACTCATTCGACAAATCGCACACGTTGTTCTTATTAACAAAATAATAAAATAAATCATAATTAAAGTCATGGAACTGATTGAAAAGCCTAATTTTGACTGTTTGAATTCTTCTAGAGCTTGTTGCAGCGACACAAAAGTCCGCGTTTTTTTGTGAACCTCCATCCGATTCGGTCGTACGTCTGTTCCGCCAGACAAAATCATGTCGGGATTGCCGCAGCAGTAGGAACCAGGGGTATGACGCTTAAACTTGCAGCTAAAAACGGATGAACCTTGGTGGGCAGGAACTGTACTGTAGGACGCAATATGTCATACAGGACAAAAAAGGTAGTCTAGATTTTAGCATTTTGATACTTTAAAAAAGTGAGAGGAATGGATTATAAATTTTGCCAAGAGTCAAATTTAGAAGCTACCAATTTAGAACAAATTTAGTGGAAATCTCTGCCATTTATTGACACAAGTCTTACAAAATATGTCGTATGGGACATTTGACAATGGTATGTTGCCACAAAACAAAAATTTATCAAAGTTAAAGGTTGTTGAGTCCTAGTGAATAGGCCTCAGATTTTATGATCGCCCTGGTGAAGTCCTTCGGTGTTGGTGAAGCCGGCCAGATCTTTGAGCATCATTGCCCGATGGCTTTTCAGGGGCGTGGGGCAAGTTGGCTTCAGAGCAATGATCAGCCCCGAAATCCATATTACGGGGCCACAATGCTCAAATGCGCCGATCGCGTCGACCTAATCTCGCCTGCCGGAGGAGAACATGCGGTGCACGCCGGGCACGAGGGACATAACTAAAGCTGCCAACCGCTGTTTGTCTCTCACTCTCACCGGATGAATAGATGGCAACTGACTCCGACAAACAAAAATTATTTCCTAACCATCGAAAGAACAAAGCTGTTTTTCAGAGCTCTCTCTTTAGAAAATAAAAGGTTCCTAACCTTGAAACTTTGACTACAAACAAGAAACCTACGAACGCTGAAGTTCTTTGTTCTCACTAAGAAAATTTAATTGAAGTGGAAAGGCAACTTCCTCAAAGTAGGCGTCATAATATAAGTAAATCCATTTTATTAGATCATACTCTTCAAAGAAGTCAACAAACTCGCTCAAAATAAACGAAAATGAAAATTATTCTTTTGAAAAAATTCGTCCTTAGAGTCCTTGTGTAAATTGGATATTTGAGCAGAAAGTGTTCAAATGTGCCAAAAATCATTTATAGATTCCTGTCGGTCTGCTTAAACAGACAAATCATCTTCAGCAAAGCAGAAACAGTATTTCAAGATGAAACTTCAAAGCAAAAATTTCTATGAAGTGCAAATAAATTTAAAGCAAATAAGGAGACCACACTGTTTGTGTTTTTAAAACAATAATTTTATGAACATTTTCATCTTGGAGCTTAAAATACAATCAAGAACTTTTTGCAAATACGCGCAAGCGCTATGGGGGGGGGTTGTTACTTTTCGATCACTTTCGATTCTTGAAACTCGCAACTTACATTACTTGCCATTCTTGTCCTGGGTGTTCTGGGGGATTTTTCAACCCTTTAAGTTACAGTGATTTGAGTTTTCGACTATTTTTAACGAAAAGTCCATCTCAGAATTTGTATTGGGTGTATTTGGGGGAAAAGGTGTGGGGGGAGGGAGTAGATGCCCTCCGATCACTTTTGATGACTCTTAAAAAGGTAACTAGAACTGTCGATTTCAAATCGAATGAACCATCTCTGAAGTTTATTTCTAGGACCACTTGGTCGATACGATGACAACTGGGAAAAAAAAAAACAAAACAAAAAAACAAATATACACGCACCCGTGATCTGTCTTCTGGCAAAAAATACGAAATTCCACATTTTTGCAAATAGGAGCTTGAAATTTTTTTGCTATAGTGTTCTCTGATACGCTGAATGCGATGGTGTGATGTTCGTTAAGATTCTATGACTTTTAGGGAGTGTTTCCCTCTATTTTGCAAAATAAGGCAAATTTTCTCAGGCTCGTAACTTTTGATGACAAAGACTAAAGTTGATGTCTCAGACAATTACTACCCCCCCCCTCCTAAAATTTTTTCTGGAGTTAAATGCTGAAACAGCACAAAAAAAATGCCCTAAACCATACTTTCAAACGAAAAACTTCCAACTTATACACCAAAAAAGCCAACAACACCATCAAAACGAAGAAACCGTGAAACAGCACAACAAGATACCTTAAATCTTACGTTTCAAACGAAAACTTTCAAAATACGTTTGGAAACACAACCAACGCTAACATAAATAAGATAAACCACAAAGCAGTAAAACTAAAAATCCTAAATCATACTTAAGCAAAGTCCTTGTAATAGGAGAATTAGACCCACAGTCCCTATAGTTTCCAATTTTGGGTTGCTAAAATTATCTACAAGAAATTTAAAGGTATCCAACAGTTCGTGACGAAAAACTGTAAGTAAGGAGCGACGTGGCTTAATAGTAACCAAAACTCTAAAAAACAGAGTTTTTGATACTAATAGATACATCAAAACACCAAATGCTTATGTTGATTTCAAAAATGAAAAGTTTAAAGTTAACCATTGAAATTTATAAGGCTGAGAAAATTTGCCATATTTTCCGAAGGGCAATTTAAACCCAATTACTGTTACATTATTAGCTTATAATTTTATAAAATCACGAGTTAAAATTGTCGATCCTCTTCTAAAATATTTACCATTTTTAATGTTGGGATAAATCCTTAGAGAGAGAAGAAAACAGAAATTAGGCCGAGGCTACCCCCCGCATTGGAAAAAAAACCAAATATTTTCAGTTTCAGCATTGCTAAACTCTGCTGTTACAGCATTGCTATTACAGTAACTCTAAAAGATACTGTAATACTCTAATGCCCTAAAAGATAATTTGCCTACCTTCTTTTTAAGTCTAAGTAAGTAAGTAATGCCGCTACAACTATTGCTACTGTGCAATCTAAGGGTATTAAGGTGAAGCTTTAGGAATATTTAGGCGGATGTTGAATTAAATCAAGACAAACTATGATTATGTGGACTTTCAAAAAGGTGACAATGCAATATCAGAAAAAAAAATATGTTATTAAGTTAGACCTTTAAGGGTAAGTTGTGGGGGATTTTGAACTAGCCAGAAGACGGCTATTAAGGTGAAACTTTTAGGGAAATTTTAGGAGGAGTTTCAATTAGATAAAAACCTGTAAACACTTCGGTCTGCGCAGGCCAAAGCGGTAACAGACAACAGGGCAACCCACATCAGCCGCATCACCGCGACATGTCCCGATCCGAGCCGGTCGCGGGGGCGCAGAGCGACACCAAGACGACGGCGGCGAACGACACAGCGGCTGGAGCTCCAGCTCGTCTGCACGCCGACCGCTCGCGCTCACTCGTCATCGACCTTCAGGATAGCGTCGCATGCGGAGCCCACCGCGACGGCCCGAGCTCGACGGCAATGGCTACGTGGAGTCGGATGTGTCTGGCGACCCTCCCGCCGGTCGCGAATCACAAGTTCTTCGTTGTATCGAAGCTCAAAGGAGCGGCCAAACGTTCGAAGGTCCGGGACTTCAACCTCAGCGACCTGAATCTGGACGACTGAACAATCAGGCCCGTGCCGGCGGAGTGTTGCGCGGGCTGTTTCAATTCCCGTCAGACACGATCTGTTTCACGGCGTGCCTGGACGAATAACACCGGCCTCAACAGTTCGCAATCTCGGTTACGTCGTTGCGCACTCGACCAGTATGGGCGTATCAGACGGTGGCCGCGCGCAACGCAGTCCTGATGTTGCATGGCATCCTTCTACCACTCTTAGCCAGCGCCACCTGGTTCACTTGTTTTTTTTTGAAGATGGGTACCCCGTCAGCCTTGGTTCAACCTAAAAGGGATATTTATAGGTAGATGCATCCGCTGGCTGGGCCCTGATTCCGTATCCCTCCCTTGATGCATCAATATCCTTACAAATTTTTTTTCATCGATTTTAATTACTGTACCCTTTTCACAAAAGTGGCCCATAATTATCTTTGGCCCATATAGATTAAAAGAAAAAATATAAGAAAAAAAGCGTCATTTGCTTTTCAAAAAATAGAAAAAATGAAGTATTTTTAACTTACGAACGGTTGATCAGATCTTAATGAAATTTGATGTTTGGAAGGTTGTCGTATCTCAGAGCTGTTATTTTAAATCCCGACCGGATCTGGTGACATAGGGGGGGAGTTGGGAGGGGGAAAACTAAAACTTGGAAAGCATTTAGAGTGGAGGGTTCGGGATGATACTTGTTGGGAAAATAAGAACAAGTCCTAAATACATGATTGACATAACCGGAACGGATCCACTCTCTTTGGGGTAGTTGGGGGGGGGGGGGTAATTACACTTTTTACAAATACCAAAGCAAGTTTGGACGAAATTCACCATTGATAAATGAGGAGTCGGTTTAGGTACTGGAACCTGTGGCAATATATCGTTGATTGGTGATTGTGAGAGGAACAAACGGTCTTATATTATTTCCAGTGGTTCTTAATTTTTAATTGCCAAAGCAACAGAACTCATAACCTGTGGTTTTTGTACATATAATATGGCTGAGGTAAGATTGATCTATGCATCAGGTGCTGCACCAAGTGTTTTTCTCAAAATTAAATTGGACGGGAAGAGTTGTTACTCCGTAAAGCATGGATAACGAGTGAAATACTGGAAGGAAGAAAGCGAAGGATTGAGCTTTATCAAAGATGATAAAACTGATGGTTTGCCTAAATTTTTCAAAAAACAGCGCAATTTAGTGAACAAATTATGTCGCAAAGCTATGGCTGAATATCATGATAAAAAGTTTCCAAATAGTAAAGGAAATATGAAAGAAACATGGAAACTGATAAATGAAGTGACCGGTGGGAATGCTGAAACTGGAGGGAATGAAGTATAACTCGAAGGGTTCATTATCGATTGTGTCTTAAGAAATGAATACAGTTTGGGTCTGATGAATCAGGTACTTTTCTGGTATTAATCCAAAACTAAAAATTTTGTCTATGATCATCTCTTCCTAAAACCAAACTATTCTTCTCTTAAAACTTAAATCTGCGGCACCTCTAAGCATAGAAATTATCATTGTAGTAAGTGCTTGTGCTTCCTACAGAAAAGAAACTAATCGCTATATAATTATAAATACTCACTCTTATCACCTACCCTATAAAAGGATGTATTTAAAGGTTTTCTAAATCGATAGGTGCTTTCCTTTTTCAACTAGAGCGTCAGCTTCGATAGAGCAACCTTTCAGTATGTTTGCCCTGACGGTGCCAGCTGAATGAATCCCAAGTAAAAGGAGCTCGTGAGTCAATGGTATACTTGTGTAATAATTGTCAAAAAAGAGCTTGAAGTTTTTGTTTCTTGGAATCATCTCTGCTAGTCTGGGCACTACCTCTGCTCCCCGACCAAGCTCATTGACTGGAACCGAGCCTTTCCCAGTATAGACCTCAAAGTCGTATATGATTCCGCTGGCCCCTGCACAACTGACTATCTTGATTCCCAAGGAGTTGGATATTTCTCGGTATGTAAGAAAACAAAAATGGATACCTTGAGAAGAATAAAAAAGAGATATTCAAAATAACCCCGCTTGAGTGGGGTACAAATAGTCTAGCGTTGTTGGTTCTACATTATTTTTTTCAATTACAAATTCTAAAAGATGTAACATTAAAATAAAAACATAACAAAAATGCTTTAAATAAACAACTTAATGTTAAAAGGAAGTAGAAATTAAGATGAATAGACAGACACACACACACACAGACAGACACACACACACACACACACACACACACACACACACACAACCGGTCCTATATCGGCCTCGCTTACCGCCGGTTGGCGCGAGATCTCACTTACGGGGCCGAAACAATGAAGGTCGATGCCTCTGACCTGCATCTACAAGCCAGCCGTTTTCTGGACGCCGAGGACTTGGACAGCGCACGAAAGCTACTCGGCGTCTGCGTGCAGGCGGGCGACACCTCCACCCCGTTGCTCGCGCTGCGTCTGCGGTTCTGTCATCTGGCCGGAATGGACGCGGAAGCCTTTGATATTCTTCGGACCATCGAGTCATCCGCCGACAACCGGACCTTGAGCGTAAGGGCTGTAACAGGATGTATCCTATTGTTTTACTGACAACATGAATGATTCCGCAATACCAGATAACACTTCATTCTTGAAATTCTCGGAAACATGCCATGAACAACATGAATGATTGCACAATACCACATAGCGCATCATTCTTGAAATTCTAGGAAATCTATTCTTGGAATGATGCCAAAATATGTGTTAGCAACTCCAATTGTATATCAGAGTTTGGGCTGCGACAGTATCTATGCATCGAAAGACCAGGTGTGTGGGCTGTCATATTATGTATTGTATTGTTTGTATGAGTCGGGTGAAAATTTAGGAAAGGGGAGGAGTCATAACCTGGTAATAGTATTCAAATTATAAAGTTGTCAGTCGCGAAAAACAAATCGAATAAAGATCAAAAAAAGTCACGAACAAGGCGCGAAGTACGAATTGAAATTTAATGTTCTTTCTTTTATGTTTTAAGTTAGTAATTTTTTTTTACCCTTCCACTACTTAAAATTTGATATCTATAGCGCGGCGCAGCGTATGAATTAAAATTGAATGTTCTTAGTTTTAAGTTTTAAGTTTTTTGTTTTTTTAATAGCTAATTTGGAAGATATCTTGAGCAATCTATGAAACACTAATTTTATCTGTCATCTTCAAGTTCGCTCTTTCACATCGTAAACAGCTTTCATTCGCTCTTTCTTTCATTTCACAAGCGCACAATTTATTAACTTTAGTCAATTAAACCAGACATCACATTAGTAACTCTTACTCTAAAGTATATCGACATCGGTTCTAGGCTTTTATCCCTCTCCCAACCACAAAAAAGAGCCCCGGAAAATACCCCTACCCATGGAGAATACCTGTGGAAAATACCCTCTTGAAAAATACAATGTATGTACAAAAAACTTTCATTCTTTAGATTTCTTCTTCTACGCGTAGGTCACCATCGGTAGCGGCAAGTGGCGGCAGTTCATCAGGATTAAGCTTGTACTTAACATGGCATGCAAAGTCAGGGTCGCGGTTTCTTCAACATAATGTAACTTCACTTTTATTACATCTCTAGTAAAGTCAATAATACTATTCTGATTCATGTTATGAAATCCACGTTTTTCTATTTGCTTATTTGATGCAATGTCACATGCGGATCACTTTCTGTAACAGCCAAATAAAAGTCACTATATATGCCCATAAGCTTGACACTTGAAACATCTCACCAGGAGGTTGAGATACTTAGCTACTTTGATCCTCTCATAGTCTATGACTGGGGGATTTTTTATGGCATTTATAAGGTCAAATTTGGTATTTCAGTCAAAACAAGTGGGTATTGCCAATCTGTTTTGCACTGACATATTTTGAAATCAGTGTGCAAATTTCATCATCATTTATATTGCTGGTGACAAAATGAGCAATACCAAGATTAGAGGGGCTCTTGATACAGAAAGAGATTTATCACCATTCTGAAAGAACCGACCATATCCACTCTCTTTGGTGGAGTTGGGGGAGGGGGGTTAATTCGGAAAAATTAGAAAAATTGAGGTATTTGTAACTTGCGAACGGTTGATCTTGTAATGAAATTTGGCATCTAAAAGGATATTGTGCTTTAGAACTCTCATTTTAGATCTCGACCAGATCCAGTGACATTGAAGGGAGTTGGAGGGGGAAACCGGAATTCTTGGAAAACGTGAAAATCGAGATATCTTACGAATTGGTGATCGGATCTTAATTAAACTTGATATATAGAAAAATCTTATGTCTCAGCATTAACTTTCAAACCTATTCTAGGCCCCTGAACTCGCAAAATCTCTAAAAAATCATTCGTTTTACTCACACTTTCATCTAATATGCCTAAATCATCAGCGTGATTTAATTCCATCAGAGTTTTTCCTCTCCATTTTGTTCCGTAGTCTCCAATTGCCTTTCCTGTGCTCCTTAAGACAAAGTCCATCAGAATGATCCATATAAAAGGGGATAGAACACAACCCTTGTTAACTCCTGATTTAATACAAAACCAGTTCCTAACCTCATTTCCTACCTTAACGGCAGCAGTAAAAGATTTAAATTGCCTTTAAGCAAAATATTTATTAATGTGAGCCATAACTTGAATTTGATGCCACTGACAAATGATTGTGGGTAAGTTATAACAATAGGAAATGGTGCTAACACAACAAGAAAGAATCACCAGTACCATCTGGTGCTTGGTGTTTCTCAGCATTTTTTTTCAAGCTTAGTAATTGTTTTAGTAATTATTGTATTTTATTTATATATTATAATAATTGTATTTAGTAATTTTGCCTAATTTGTACACTAAAAAAAAATGCCAAGGAACGATAGAACGCTATTTTTTTTTTTTTTTTTTTTTTTTTTTTTTTTTTTTTTTTTTTTTAGCAAGGCTAGGGTTGACCAGAACATCATAAAGAGATGTTTAATGGCTCATTCAAACGGAAATAAAAATTCTCTAGTGCCCTTTTAAGTGACCAAAAGAGATTAGAGGGCAACCAGCCCCCCTCCCTAAAGGCCCCTTTCCCCCCAAACTCATCCAATTACGGTTTTGAGATAGATATTTTGTTCAAAATAGTTCAAAGGTCAGGTATCTTTGGTTTTGGTGATTATGTGAACCTCCATTGTCCCATAATAATAAAAAAAAATAAAGCATTTCTACACCTTACATGAAGGATCTTGGTATCGACTGTAGTTAATTTTATCACTTTCAATGGTCTTCGCACATTTTTTTAAGAGCTGGAGGAATCTCACGACCCTTCGGACTGCATTCATATTTCTATTTAATATTTCACACTCGAGAGGGAGGGATCAAACCGGGGCTTAGAAAGATAAGACCTTTTCCCTTTCCCAAATCGGCTTAATTTAAATTCAGAATAAAATCTGTTTCTAACCTAAAATAAAATAATCGTCTACCGAATTTCGCAGAAGATAGACCCAGATGATAGCGAAGAATAGTTTAAATTCTGTAGGACAGTTATCAGAATATTCTATTATAAGTATGAGTTCGAAAACACTTGATATTGATTAACCAACATGATGTACAGTTGCGCCTATCAGAGATAAACTAGAATCAGAAAAGCTTATAGAGATTCATAGATGTCGTTGAGAAATGAATCTTGACATCATCCGTTTCAACAGCTTCAGACGCTGTCTTAGGCTTTATTTAGATAGGCATAAATTCTACGGCTAATGCTGATGATATGGCCACGCTGCATCAAATGTAGCAATAGAAGGCCATTGTGTTGTTAATCTTAATTTTCACCCTGTTGGTTTGGAAGATGAACCAAATGTTGATTTACAGAAACAGATGTGTGGAGACGTTTGGGAATGGACGCAAAGCTCCTATTCTGCTTATCCTGGATATAAAACACCCCCGGGCGCACTAGGAGAATACAACGGCAAATTTATGTGTAACCAGATGGTACTAAGGGGCGGTTCATGCGCCACATCTAAGTCACACATCCGCAAAACATATAGAAATTTTTTCCCAACAAATTCCAGGGACCAGATCATATAAAATTAAAAATAGTCGTTTCCCCGATTCGGCCTTCTGGGGGGGGAGGGGGCGGATAATTCGGAAAAATTAGAAAAAATCTGGTATTCTTAAATTACGAACAGGTGATCGGATCTTAATGGAATTTGATATTTAGAAGGATATCGTATCTCAGGCTCTTGTTTTAAATTCCGACCGGATCTGGTGACATTGGGGGGAGTTGGAGGGGGAAACTTAAAATCTTGGAAAACACTTAGAGTGGAGGGATTAGGAAGAAACTTAGTGGGAAAAACACCACCAACAAAAGTCTCTCCTGACTGCAAAACGAAAAATAATTTTCGATTAGATTTCTTTCTTTTTTTTCGGCAGAGGGTTAAGGATGAAGCAGCAACGATCAAAGGAGAGAGGGAAAAGGGAGGAAAAGAAGGAAAGGAGGAAAAAGAGAACGTCATGACCTCCATCACGAATGTTATAACAGCGCCATAACATACGTCATAACAAAGTATTGTCAGAGGAGCAAAATTGATCAAACTAAACACTGATAGCCGCTTACAACTTAACTAAAAAAAAAAAAAGCAAAAAACCGTATCTGTTGGTGTCATAATTCCGATTTTTAGAGTTTAGGTTAGTACAGAGGTCGCTCCTTTTTACCGTTAGTTGCCACGAACTATTTCATCCATATGAATAACAGCTAAACTTGAGCTGTTTCCAAGTAGTTTATCAATTTTGTCTAATGTTAATACTCTGTGCCCGTTTTCCCCCAATATCGAAAAGTTCGTAGTAACGAACTGTAATATAAGGGGCGACGAGTTTCATTTATTAATCTATGGTGATTTGTGGTAGTTTTACGCCAGGAAGATCGTTTGACTTTTTTTTTGTAGTTATGATACTGTGACCATAGTGCTTGATGACTAGCCTTTTGAACAATTAAACAAAAAATAACAAATTCTTTCATCTGAAAGTAATGAGCAATATTAAAACGAATAAAAACTATTTCGTATACTCGGAGAGGGCTGTCCCCGCCTCAAACTTTGCTCTTTAGTCTAAATTCTTCAAGTTATTTAAAGTGCTTGTCATTCGTATTCATCAGCCTTTTTGTTTGAATAATCCTTCTTAATTATGACAAAAAGTCAAAAATCAGTTTTGTTCAAAGAGTGAGGGCCTGTAGTACTTGAATATATAATAATTTAAAGCTGCATAAATTTTAGCAAAACGAATAATTTTCTGAAGGTTTTGAGTGTTCACGGTGGAAGAACAGGTTTGCACCCTGGGGCAAAATAGGTGCAATGTTAAAAAGGCCAAGAGACTGAAACTTAAACCAGAAAAAAGTGAAAGTGCAGAGGTGATTTTGGGTAACGAGACGATTGAGCGAGTATACAGGTTCGCTCAACTCGATAGTATTATATAAAAAGGATGCAGCGAAGAAGTAAAAAGTAGAATAGCCCATGTTGCTAAAATTATAGCCACCCTTCCCTAAGAATAATAGATTCTGTCCTATAAAAACTAGAACCTTCAAAATATATTGTATGTTTAAATTCTTCTTTTTTGGTCTATTTACTGTAAATATATAGAACAATGGTGCCTAAATTAAATTTTGAAAATGAATAACTTAGAAAGAAGAAAGTATTAATGGAAGTTTAGTATATATCCACCTGATGGAATTAGATTTATATTGCAAAGTATATCCGCATCGCTTTCGAGAGATTTAGTTAATCTATTTGTTCCTCAACATTATAAGGATAAAAGCAGGGTGCAGGGTGCTCCCGGTGTTTTACAGCCAGGCTACGTCTCTATCAGCCTAAAGAATCTGAGCCCTCTAAAATAGCAAGCTAAGTCATTTGAATTTTCTAAACTTCTTAAAATTTTGTGATCAAATCAGATGATTGGCATTCAAGTTCCATTTTTATTGTGTGTTTACTAGGAGAGACATTAAGCCAATGAGAACAATATTTTCGGTAATTGGTTTGTCCATTGCCTCATTCGTTTACCGGCTTTTCTGAAGGTATCTAATGAAAGAAGGCTTTACCTTTATTAGCTATCATTATTGTACACATTTTAATGCAAAATAGATATAAACTGAGTTAGGTCGTACATGCAGCTTAACTTCGGTAATTCAAAGGTAAAAATTTTGGTACGAAAGTTTGGTAATTTTGGTATAACAATTTTAGGCCATAAACAGAGCTTAATTTCAGTAATCGAAAAGTCTTTAGCAAAGGATGTGTGACGGATTTAATACTTTAGAAATGATCATTTTCTAACATATTTTGGGCATATTAACACGAAAGTACTTTTAAATTCCTCAGTTCGAGTACTTTAACTCAAAATAAAAATTTCAAAATTGAACGCCTGATTCCCAAGTTAAAATACCTGGAAATGGAACCGGTTTTGCTAACGGTAAACCCGTTGGCGACATATAAAACGAATTTCGAAGAAGATGAGGGGTTTGGATTTGTGCTAAAGGGTAGAGTGGAATTAACGGTAGAAAGTGAATGTAATAAATTGAATCGCGGCGGATGTTTTTACGTATTTTTCGATAATAAAATTATTATCAAAAACCTGGCAAATAAGCCGGCGGAAATTTTATTCGTTTATTACTGATGTTATAGGAGGAGACCGGTGCTAGAATAGGTTTGAAGAAACTAATGTTAAGAAGACTAAGTTACTAAGGCTAAGAATACATGAAGATGGAAAGGTGACGTTGGGTAACTAAAAGATTGATCAGGTAGGCAGCTTCGCTTACCTTGGTAGTATTATTAGTAAAGACGGCGGGAGGAGTGAAAACATTAAAAGTAGAATAACCAAGACTCAGGGTGTTTTTCCACAGTTAAAAAAGTTAGGAAGAATAGGAAGATAAGTCTGCAAACCAAGATTAGAATATTGGAGAAGTACAGTGATGACAGTAGTCTGTCTAGAAAAATCTTTCTATTTACCAATAAAATAGATAACCTTATGATCCGTCAAATGCTCTTTCCGAAACCGTATTGGCTAGGTGATATTATATCCTTTTCTTCCACAAATTTACTAATTTTATCATGCATTATTTTTTTCAAAGATCTTCGAAATAACTGGTAGATTTGAAATAGCCTTGTTTCCATTCTCATATAAAGGTATAATACGGCTTTTCTTTAGACCTTTTGGAACAATTACTTTTTGAAAAGACAAACTGATCAAAAAAAAAAAAAATCAAAATATGGGAATTTTTATTTTAACACTTTCAAAAAGAGACATTTTTCAAAAAAAAAACTCACACGCCTGACCGATAGCCAGCATAGCACAGTTGCCGATCTCCTGATTTTCTGCCTTCGACCGGGCATGCTATGCGCGGTAAGAGAAGCCCTAAGACGAGCAGAAACAAAGTCAAATAATAATTTAGTTAAAACGAGCAGGAATTACTGTCAATGAATAAATGAAACCCAAAATGGACAGAAATTACCATAAATAGTCAATTCAAACTTAAAACAAACCGAAATTACCGAATAGCAAATTCCAAAATAAGTCATACTGAAGCTGACCTTCAAAAAAATATTCCATCCCCAAAGAAAAATTACTTTGTATGGCACTTGGTATTTACCATGTGACATACAGTGATTGCAAATTCTGTCGGTCTGTCGATCTGTCAGTCCCGGTCTTGCTAGTTTAGGCGCTTCTAGATAAGCTTGGACGATGAAATTTGGCAGGCGTATCAGGGACCAGACCAGATTAAATATGAAATATTTGTTCCCTGATTCAACCATCTGGGGGGGGGGGGAGTGGGAGGACGGTTATTTTGGAAAAAGTAAAATCGAAGCTTCGTCAAATAGGAAATATTCTACTTGATATAATTCTAAAGCCCAGTCTTATGCTGGAAATTGAATTTGAGGAAAACGAAACTTGCAAGCCAAAGGTCTTGCCCCTTGTACCTTTTTACATCCGATTTAAAGTGTTCAGGTATTTCTCAATAGCAGAGATATTCCCAATTTTTTATTTGTTTCAACGTCTTTTTGTGTCGGAAATACGATTCCTTGGCATGCTCAGGTCAAAAAGCGATACGATACCTCACTAATACAAGCCGTGTAAGATAAGGACAGTTGTGTTACTTTTTGCTTCATATTGTATATTGAAGGCAAACTTAAGTCAGAAAATTTATATTGAAGTCTGGAAAAAACGGCTGTCAGATATGAATTTTCAAAGTTGAATAACTGCAGTTAGCACCCCCTATAATCTTTAAAATGTCAAATACAGTTCAGCATAGGTTTTGACATAGCTCTAGCTTTACAGTAGATAATTTCATGAAACTTAGCATATTACGGACTTAGAGTCTAGTTTTATTCAATTGATAAAACAAATTTTACCAAATGATTACATCGAACAATATTTGAAAGAGCACTTGAAATAGTAAAAGTTTCCTTATTTATATCCTTAACAAAATGATTCATGTCAAAGCTCCAGACCACCAACTGCTAAAATCCTAAATTACGGTCCCGTTTGGTTAAATAAATAGTCTTGATAAGTTTTAAATTACCATTCACAAAATTCAGTACATAAGCATTGTCATTTTGATTGCCAGATAAATAAAGGGTTTCATTTGTACTATAACTTTTAAGTTTCAATGAATTCACCTATAAGGGACATTTTTGAAACGTTAAGAAGATAATGACCTGCTATTCAATTTTAGGTCGTTGAAACGCCCAAATTTCCCGGTTGGGAACACTTTTTTTTAACTGATACTGCATCCTTCTTTTTGTAGATATTTTGGTGCAATTGTTTCATAGATTCTAACAGTGGTGATAATAGAACAACAAAACGCTAAAACAAGAGGTTTCAACCACTTGCCTTCCCTGGTATTCCATTAAAAACAAATAGCTTTCAAAAACTTTCTTTTCTTCCATATTTAAAAAAAATCCAGAGTACCAACCTAAACCAAATTCAAGACCGAAAAAATTTGAGAGCTTCTATAATCTTACACCTATCATCGGGATTTCCCTGATCTTCCAAAATCCGAAGTTTGGACAAGTCTGCATCGCCCTGCCAAATCCATTCATCCCGTAACTGATCGGTTAATTGCAGAAGCTATGGGCTTGAATTTAATCGTGTTCTTTGAGAGGGTCACTGGGATTTGAGAGGGCTGGCAGCCCATGTTCCAAATTATCGAGAGTCTTGTCTCAGATAGGACCTGAAAAAGGTTTTTTTTTCAAGTTTTTATAAAATGGTTTTCAAAATAACATTTTACTATTAAGACTAATCGATGATAACTGTTATGCTAATTATATCGTCAAAATGTGAGGTCTTGACCCAAATTTTTTTGATCCTTGAATTCAGCTTGTTATGATACCCGTATATGAGATTAGCCCAAAAAGCCACGAAAGTTAAACCACTGTTAAGTAGTGATCTTCATTTTTGGCAAAAAAAAGCTAGCCAAACAATTGTAAACAATTAGACTGATTTGTAAATGGGCAAACTCCAACCCTTTCACCCCTCCGGGGAGGTGGACTTTCTTTCCTATTCTTCTTAACTGAATGTCTCAAATAACCTCTTCGAAACGACTATTTCTAATTTAATCTGGTCCGGTCCCTGATACGCCTGACAACTTTCAGCGATCGCTATATTGATCACGTATATAGTTTCGGACTTCTTCATATAAAAATTGGGTTGGTTCGGGATTCGAATCCGAGACCTCTCACAACCTAAGCGGGAATCATACCCCTAGACCAGCAGGCCACAATTAAGAAGAACAATCATTTGCTTTATTAGCAAATAAAATTCTTCTCAACTATCTTGTTCGCTCACTCCCCCCCCCCCTAAAGACGGCCACATCGGGAAAGAGACTTACTACACGTACCCTATCTTTCAGGCTTCTGGTCAGAGATGCTTGGGGTTGGTGATTTTTATTATGAAATTGCTGTTCAAGCTGTTGAAGTGTGTATCGCGACACAGCAAAGAAATGGTGGCCTTGTAGAACTTGATGAGCTGAGAAAAAGGCTAGTCGGAGCTAGAGGTCGGGCAGTTCATCATCAAGAAATATCTAAGTATGTTTAGTTTTAAGTGGAAGCGCTAGATGTAATCTTGGGCTGTACACTCTGAAATGGAAACTTTTAAGCCAATGGAATGGTCTGGTCCTAATGTTTTAAAATATATTTTTTTTTACTTATTCATTCAAATGCGAGAAACCAATAAGAACTTTGAGGTTTTTCCAGGTTAATAGTGACTGTTGAATTATGTTGTTGTACCATTAGATAATCCCTTGCTTATCAATCTAAAATCAATATTGCGAAATAAGTAAAACAGCTTGAAATAGTTCTTGATATTTAATTAAATTTAATATAAAAAAACAAGTTTTTTTAACTGAATGTAAGGAGGGACATTGAAAATTAAAACGAACAGAAATTACTCCGTATATGAAAGGGGCGGCCGATTGGAAAGATCCTTTCCGGCGTCGTGACGCACGGTGAGCGGAAGGTGCAGGTCGACGCGCTTCGTATCGGCGAAGCCCTCATCGGTACGTGGGACGTCACCGTGTCGTCGGAGCGTGGCGAGCGCAAACAGCGGCTGACGATCTATCCGGATTTACAGGCTCGGTACGGCGGCTCCCTCACCGAAATCTCAATTCCTTCTGTACAGGTGAAGGATCGAAAGAAGCTCCAAGGAGTTCGACTCGCGGACACGAAGTTCACGTTCGCGCTCGACTTTCGTCGCGGCTCAATTGGGGGGGGGGGGGGTTAATCCTGAAAAATTAGAAAAAATGACATATTTTTAACTTACGAGGGAGTGATCAGATCTTCATGAAACTTCATATTTAGAAGGACCTCGTAATTCAGATCTCTTATTTTAAATCTCAACCGGATCCAGAGTCATTGGGGGGGCAGTTGGAGGGGACCAGAAATCTTAGAAAATAATAAAGCGCAGAGATCAGGATGAAACTGGATAGGAAGAATAAAAACCTGTCTAAAATACGTGACTGACGTAACCGGACCGGATCTGCTCTCTTTAAGGGCGAAAGCTATGCCAGTTGCCCATTGTTAACATATAATTTTTTTATGGAAGAGGCAGGCGTAAAAAACTTTGGAGGGAGGCTCATTTGATTGGAAATAGAAAGTTCTAGTCTCCCTTTTAGGATCCACAAGTTATCAGAGGGCACCCCTCCACGACTTTTCCCCACAAATGTATTTGATCAAATTTTTAACACAGCCATTTTGTTCAAATTAGTCCAAGAGTCAAATAACTACGCATCTAAGGTTGACAACCCCCCAAGCTCCTGGTGCAAGGGTTGTACCAAGGGTATCGTGAAAGAAATTATCAATCAAGGCAAAAAAGGCTTTAAGGGTACCGTCATTATTTCTTTCTTGGCTATAGTATTTGTATTCAACTTTAAGTTTTTGCTTTTGTGGGCATATTTAGGCTTTATTAAATTAATCTACTCGGTTCCACCTTCTAAGGAAGTATTGTCCGGATCTACTCAGGTAGTCGCAGGGGGTGTTATGTATGGCACTTGGTATTTACCAAGTGACATACAGCGATCGAGAATTCTGGTGGTCGGTCTGTCTGTTTGGGCACTTTCAGATAAGCTAGCTTACTTTCAGTTAAAAAGCTTGTTTTTTTTATTTAATTTCTTAACGTTTTTGAATTAATGCATGTTTGATTTTGGCTCTCCGGAAATGAATAATTAAAAAAAAAGTTGCGTATTAATTACTTTTTTTGCTAAATCGCCTTCTCTTAGTTTTGATCAGACGGTTTTGAGAAAAAGGGTGGGAGAGGAGGCCTAGCTGCCCTCCAATTTTTCGGTTACTCAAAAAGGCAACTAGAATTTTTGTTTTTAACGAACGTTTTTATTAGTAAAAAATATGCTTAACATACAAATTAACCGCCTAACCCTCTGTGACAATAACTCAATTCTATTTGGTGTCTATAATATTTTGTGCAGAGTCCAACCTCAATAGTTTGTAGGCAGAGGCAGACAGGTGGTTTTAAAATGTGACATCAAATTGAACATAAAGGACAACTTGACATCATCTTCCATAGGCCTGCCATTTCTAATGTGTGTCAGTATCAAAGTCATGGAAATCACTATATATAATGCCCTAAAATTTCATTGACTTCCTACCCTTAAATGGCTATTAAGTTTCACTTCTCTGTTAGAAATAAGAAAAAACTATGCCATGGCTATTCTATTTTTAACATCTTCTCTGTAACCAGCATCTTTACGGATAATGCTACGTAAGTATAAGAAACTATTCACTCGACTGATCTTCTGGTTACCCAACATCACCTCTTCACCTTCACCTATTCCCAGTTTAAGCGATTTAGTCTTCTGAGTATTAATTGTAAAAGCTATTCTTACATCCTGAACAGTCAAAACTTCCAAAAAATCATTCATTTTGCTTGCATTTTGGCTTAGGACATTTAAATCGTCAATATAATCAAAGAATAAGAAAGTTTTACGCTATTTAGTCGATAACTTCAAGAATAGGGTTGTTCTGGACGTTGAGTGGAACGCCAAAGACGGCAATTTAGATCGCGATTTGGCAGCATACCGCTCTTGGTACGAAGCGGGAGTGATATCAGCTGGTGTGATAATCACTAAAGACCGGCTACCACTTCTAAAACTGGCCCGCCAACTGTGGGCTGATTACCAAGAAACACTTCCAGAAGAACAACGCACCAAGAAGCTCCCGATCGACCTTACAACCTCAACCGTCACTGCCTTTGATAAAGCTCAGATGAGAGTGAGGAAGCAATTATAATACCTGGTAAGCCACAAAAATCACTTCAATGATCAACGTGACATTAATTTCCGCGTTATGGCATCATCTAAACAAGCCCAGCAGACAGGGTAACAATGGCCGTCATTGTTCCGCTGCTGAGGAAGGACCGCTCTCTCTGGGAACTCAGCGTGTTCAGCCTCCGAGTGTAGGGTTCTCGACTTTTTACAGTTCATAACGAGACGGTGAATCGATAGGATATAGAATTCCAGGGAAAATTCGGTGGAAGTAGAATATATTAAACTTGGAATAAAAGGTAAAATAGTATCGGGATGCTTTTGCGCTCTCGTGTGGAAATCTGCGATCAATTTAATCATTCTATTAAGCGTAACATGGGAATTGTCCGAGTTTGGAATTTGCTATTTTGTAGATTACAGTTCCCAAATGATATTAATAGAATGACTTGCTGACCCAGAAGTCCAAGGCATAGCTCCATTGAGGGGATACTCCTTTCGAATCCTCAAAATAACGTGCACAAAAAATCATTGGAATATACAGGTCCCCAGAAAAAAAGAAGAAAAATAGTATTGAAAGGAAATGAAATCTTTTAGCCTTATCGATACCAAACGCCTTATAGAGGTTGGCTGTAATAAGCTGGCAGTTCCAGCCCGATGGGCAGTTATGGAGCGCGCCGCGGGATTTATCTTCCGGATTGGGGAAAAGGTCCGGCCGCTTAAGCACGGCTTCCAGCGTCGTCAGCTCGGGATTCTTGTCGAGCACATATTTGGGGATCCACCAGCCTTCTTCGCCACCGTCGCTCAAGATCTCACTGGCTATCTTCAGACGACCTTCCTTCACCGACTTGTTGATGACCTGGCGCACCGAATTCATCCAGAGTTCTTTAGTCCTAAATATACTGAACTTGCAAACAAACTCGTATATACGTTAATTCAAGAGCTCGGTTCTGATATTTGAAAGCATCTTTTGTACTCTTAAACATTTCCGAAATGATATTCAAAAGGAATCGGAGACATATAAAACATTTATAAAAACTTTCTCTTTTTCATGGCATATCTTTCAATACAACATCAGAAGGAGTTAGAATTAGAGTGAAATTAAATATGATTGCTTGCTGATATATTTTTCTCAAAAAGTAAATTCATATGCGTATGCAATTTTGTAGAAACCTGTTCACTTTTCCCTACTTTCATACAATATTGATGATTCAATTTTAGACTACACTGGAACGCGCGAAGAAAAATGAATTCTCTTTCACACAAAATCAGCAAACTATTTTAATTATCTTACTTTAGAAAAGCTTTTTCTTATTGGCGTTTTTATTTCCGTAAAAACGTTCAAAATCTATTACTTAACCTTTAAAAATCCAAATAAAACGGTATGTTTGAAACTTACCATTAAAGATCTGTCCAAAAACAGGCCTGAATTAATACAAAATAAGAATAACTGTTCCTATGCCTGCCGAGGACCTCAAGGACCCGGCGAACAAGAGCCTGCTCGCCAAGCTCATCTACGACGAGGAGGGCAAGATGGTGGAGGACGTCGAGGCGATCGTGGCCGACGCCAAGGACACCGCCGCCAGTGCCAAGAGCGTGCTCGCCAAGATCGACGCGGGCGAGGGCACCCTCGGCAAGCTCATCGGGGACTCGAAGGTCCACGACGATCTCGTGAAGGTGTTTCAGAACCTCGAGCGCAACAAGACGATGAAGCGGGCGATCCGCCACGTGATGGAGCTCGAGGACGTCAAGAACGGTAGTAAAGGTTGGGAGGCATATTTCCTACATTTTCTCTGACTCAGTCCCAGGCACAGAAAAACTAGATGGCCAACTTCAATGAAACCATGATCATAAACGGCTTGTGAAACTGGACAGCAGCAACTTCGGACCCACACGGAAAATGCTTTTCTTTTAGATTTCTAATTTCATTTATTTATTATTCTCTGAAAATATTTTAGCGAGGGAGCACAGGCTCATCTTAAGCACTCCCACATTTTAGCCTAACTTCAATTTAAAACTGTTGCCTACTTAACTTATCTGGTTGAACTGACTGGAATCTGGCTCATTTCAAAAAAGTAGTAAACCGGGCTCGCGGCAGGAAAATTGCCGTACTGCAATTTCATGGCGTACCCGATCTTGCGCATGAATGGGTAAGCGCTGATCCGGAGTTGTTCGAGGCTTGTATGCGGTATCTGAAAGTCGAGGGCTACCGGGTAATAACGATGAGGGATCTGGATGAATTTATATCGGAACGAACGCTTGATGATCCGATGCTTTCCTACCGGCATTCCTCACAAAAAGAAATTGAAAAACAATATGCTGTTGAAGTTTCCGCTAAACGGTTTGACTGAAACGATCCTATTGTGAAGTTACAAAATAAACCAATGAGAATTCTTAAGATGTTAATTTATTCTCCAGTTTCTCTTCCCGGTAAATCTCCAACTAAGAGTCTTTACAGTTATTTTAATATCATTCCGGTTAGACAAATTTTAGCTTTTCAATGTATACTTTGCCGTGTCCGTTATCTAAAGGATCTGCAACCAGATTGTTCTAAATCATTTTTTCCAGGCCCTCCCTCAGTCTGACCATATAATCCTCGGTGTCCTTTAAGTAAGCTTTCTGTGCCTTATTTTCTTAATAAACTTGATTGCTTTTAATAATGCAGAAAAAGTGTGCCTAAAATCCCACGCATATGACAGAGTTTAGTGCATACTCTATTTAAAATGGTTCTGGAATTTTATTCAAATTTTCTCTTAAATAAACATATATTGTTTTTCTTACTCGTCAGTTAAAGTAACTGATGGAATCAATGACCAGTCACCATAATTAAATTGCCTTAAATGATTGAATTCCTGATGCAGTTTGTTTTTGAAACTACTCTGGAATTATTTAAAACGGATTTTTAAATTTAACTAGGGCCAAACAGGAATAGTGTTCGGAACATCGCCGATCTTCCTCCCCATTGGCGATCCGCAACCACTACCAGCCACCGCCTCCACCGCCGCCACCGCCGCCGCCGGAGGCCCCACCACCGCCCGAGAAACCGCCAAAGCTGATCCCACCAAAACCAGTGTCGGCTCTGCCACTGTTTGAGCCGCCATCATTTGTGGTCTGCACGGGAGCCGGCACGGACCGTTCAATCCGGCCGGGAAGCGTGCTGGCGAGCTCCTCGAACGATTGCAGCGAAAAATCGCCCTGGCTCACATGCCCAGACTCACACTCTGTACTCTACCAGAGAGATAAGGTCATATGCGTAATAATTTCTGTTTCGTTTTAAGTTTTAATGCTGCTCCTTACTTCCAGTTGAAAAAGCTTTTCATATTTATTTTTTCAATGTTTTTCTTTTAATAATGCTAGGAAATCCTGCGCTCCCTTCAGGGAAATTTTCTTCCCCCATGACATATTCCTCCATGGACAGTCCCCCCTGCATATCTCCTTCTTCTCAACCCCTCCCTCAACCGAAAAATCCCCCCGAAAACGTCTGTACGCTTCCCAAACTATCTGTTCCGCTTCGACTCCTGAAACACAAGGGCCGTTGATTTAGAATAAGAAACTTTTTAAAAATACAAAAGAAATTTAGAGTGAAAAGCGAGGGATTGAGGAAAGGGTAGACCCTCTAATATACGGAATAATTTATCTTCATTTTAACTTTTAATATTGCTCCTTACTTTCATTTGAATTTTTTTTTCTTTAATTAAAAAGAAACAATCTTTTTTTTCAAATGAAAGCAGGCGAAGGAGTATTTTCTAGGCGACATTTTCCGCGGTGAACGTTTCGGGGGATTCTGTCACGGAAGACAAGCAGCCACCCCTTCCATAATGATTGACGGCCAGCCAGTTGAAACGGTCGACCAATTTGTCTACCTGGGCAGTCTTCTCACAGCGGACAATTGTCATACCTCTGACATCAAACGCCGCCTAGCTCTTGTTAGCTCCAGTTTTAAGAGACTCACAAATATCTGCAAACGCTGAAACCTGTCGAGCCAACTGAAGGTTCAACTTTTCAATAGCCTAATTGTACCAACTGCTATATATGTGTGAGACCTGGACCCCGAGGATCAAAAATGAGCGCAACCTGCTGAGATTTTAGGAAAGGTATCGTTTCCGTAGACTGTAAAAATAAATAAAAACGCTAAAGTGTACCTTAGGGATACAGTTATACAGGAAGTGACTGAAAAAAAAAATGAGGTTGTCCAATGTGTTGTTCTTTATTTTAGGCTACTAAGTTTATTAAAGCTTTATTTTAAGTCTAAAATACCTTTTTGTGAATCATTCTATAAATAATTTGTGTTTGTGCAAATCTGTAATATGCAATAAACCTTACAGTGTCTTAAATTATGCAACTATACACAGGCATGAGCCTGTTCCTGGAAGTGCCTAAAGGAGCAAAACCGGGACCGACAGACAGACCGGCAGACCGACAGACCGACAGAATTTGCGATTGCTGAGTAATGATTAAACTAATTCTAAAGCTATGGAAATTATTACTAAATAGGCCAGACCAATGCCGCGTTCAGTACACTTAGAAGCATTTGGAAATCTAGAAACTAACCTAAATGCCTAAAATAGCACCTGTCAAACAGCAAAGTCATAGTAATCCTCTTGTGTGTTACCAAGACTTGGGAACTTGTCAAACAACAAGCAAAAGTTTTTGGTTAGCCCTCTTGCGACATTCAAGGACCACTTGGTCGATATGATGACCCCTGGCGAAAAGAAGAAGAAAAAAAAAATAATAAATAAAGACGCACCCGTGATTTGTCTTCTGGCAAAAAAAAATACAGAATTCAAAATTTTTGTAGATAGGAGCTTAAAATTTTTGCTGTAGGGTTCTCTGATACGCCGAATGCGATGGGTGATTCCCCCTATTTTTCAAATGAGGCAAATTTTCTCAGGCTCGTAACTTTTGATGACAAAGACTAAATTGGTAACGTCCGTGGTAACGAAATGGCTTGTAATCAATAACTTTGTGTTGTCTAGGAAGAGGTTGAGTAGTAGCCAAGTGCAATTCTGTGAGGATAGCAGTATGATCACTGCCACCAATAGGGGCAAGAAATTCATTTTCAGTCCACAAATCTGGATTATAAAGAATAACTAGGTCCAGTATGTTAGATGTTTGACCATCTCTGTATGATGTAGGTTGGTCAACAGTTTGGAACAGCAAATGTTCAGACAGGCAAGTAAGTAAATAAAAAAAAGCATATGCTATTTGGGAACTGCATTAAGCAAGGAATCTAATGAATGTAAATATCTTCATTAGCATTTCTTCTGATGACTTCTAGCAATTGAGGCCATCGTGGCAAAATGTACCAGCCCTTGATGACACTTTTCTGGCGCATATAATGTCGCCTAAGGATTTTTCAACCTCTTCCTCAAAAATAAATTTATAAATAAAAAATTACCACTGGTTTTATTTGAACACCGGAAAATTGCCATTTCATTGCTAGATTGCGATGTTCCATGGAACTTCCAAGCCTGTAACACTCAATGACTGACACACGGCACCCTCTAGCAAGCATTATAATACATAGCGGCGCTCGACAGTTCGGCGAAGGCGCTGCCGACGCCCGCCGAGATGGTCGCGAAGCCGGCCTCGTCGAGGGCGAGCTGTGTGCTCGCCATCTTCTCGACGAGACCGACGAGGTTGCTCCGCGTGTCCTGCATCGCCGTGATCTGTTCTTCGAGGATCGAGAGGCGCTTTTCTAGGTCGGGCATGTCGGTGTCGGGCTCCCTGGGAGGTGTGGCCGGTTGAAGGCGGAGGGTGGAGGGCCGCAGCGTGGAGCGCAGGGGCGCCGCCGCCGGCCCTCCGTCCCGCGCTGCCTTGCAGTTAAAAAAAAACCAATTTTTTAATTTAATATAACAAGAAATTACAATATGTAATATTGATTGCATTTTACTTTGCAACCACGACTTCACAGTCAGAAATATTTGCAACTTCATAAGCTTCGGCGAGCTGGCAAAGATTTGAGAACAGATTTATCCGGAATTTTTTTTATCCGTAATTTTATGCTAAAAGCGAGTATGAGGTGGCATATTATCAGTTTGTGACAAAAAGGTGCAAATAGGATACCTACATATAAAAGATTAAAAAGCACAAACGCTGATATTAGACATTCTTCTAAAAAAAAAAAAAAAAATGACGAATATTCCTTCTATAAAAGCATGATTAGATCATAAAACACTGCAACTAATAGTGAAAAATATTTGAAAGATAGATAAAGCGATATTATGAATAATATCATCATTATTATATTAGCAAATGCCAAAGTCTCGATGAGAACTGTGCTTATTATTAATGCCTACTGTGATACTTTATTAAACCGTTTTAATTACCTGTTTTGTCCTATTTTGCGCTTGTAATTTACCAGAATCGATAACCTGTCTAGGTTAGAACACAACATATTTATACAACCATTAGGTAAAATAAAAAATTTGCCTGAACAATATATACAACTTAATACAGGGAAATATACGTTTAAAAAAAGCATAGATTGTCCCAACCCTCCTAACCAAAAAAAAAAAAAAAAAATTCGTAGATGTCAAAATTTTACGGACGTCAAAGATGTCAAAATGAATTAATATAGTCGTACAGATTATGATACTGGTGGCTGGGGAGACCTCGGGATCCTCCAAGATATTTCCTGAGACTCTCATTCCGTGTTTTATTTTCTAATTTTTACTTTTTTAGATAATGGCAGCACCAATTCTGCAAGAAGTCAGGAAATTCGTCTTAAGAACCCTAACTCCTGGTTCCCACTGCTGCGTCAATCCCAACACGACTTTTTTCTGGCGGAACAGACGCACAACAGAATTGGATGGAGATTCACAAAGAAACGCAGATTTTTACGTTGCCACGACAAACTCTAGAACACCCAAACAGCCAAAATTAGCTTTTTAATCGGCTGCATGACTTTGCCTATGATTTTTTTTAAATCAGAACAACGCATGCGATTTGTCGTATGATTTGAAATCATTCAATGAGTTAAGTGGCTCTGCAATTTCTCCAGCTATTTTTTTAATCATTTCATTTGAAAATCCGTCTACATCTGGTGATTTGGTTATGTTTAATTTTTCAAGAATATGAAATACCTCAATTACTGAAAAATCCGAATCATTTAAGTGTGAAGTAGTTTCAGGTGGTGTTTTCGGTATTTCAAAATGTGAGGGTATTGATTTTGGCTTAACAAAAGCAGAAGCAAAAGTCTCATTAAAATGTGGGCCTTTTCAAATTCATTGTCAATTGGTAATTGTGCAGTTGGATATGTGAATGAATAGTTAATTTCATGAATACGGGCTTCGTCACGGTACAGAGTAGGCAAACATACTGTCTCGATCAGACATTTGAATTCATTTCAGGGAATAAGAAAAGGATCAGAAGGAGGGGGGCAGTTAAAAAATGATAATTATATGAATAATATGAGATATGAAATGTATCCTGAAATATAGCAAGAAAAAAGCCCAAATCCCCCTTTCCGTACGTGCCTCAATCCGACATACTGACGGGGTCAGAAGCCTTGTTCATAGAAAGACGTCACGTGTCAATAAGGGGTGGTTACGTACTAATGCTACTCCAACTACTACTGCTAAGGATATTAAGATGAAAATGCAGCGAATGTTGAGGAATTGCTATACTAAATCGAAACATACTATGCGTATGCAGGTTGTCAAAAGGGCGTATCAAAAATGTTGAAGGAACGGCTCAGGTTATTAAGTTGAAACATTCAGGGTATGTTGAGGGGTGTGTTGAACTGAGCAAAAGGTGCTGTCTGTGCTGCTACTCCAACTAGAAATACTCGTACTTCTGCTACTATTACGGTAACTACTATTATTACTGAGAATAAGAGTTCTAACTCGGATTTTGTTGCGTGTCATTTTCGTTTTTGAGTTGGGGTGATCCTCGCTGTCGCTAGGAAGGCGATAGGCACTCTCAGCATTAGTTTTACCGACTTCTTTTTTAGCTGTGCTCAAAAAACGGGTTCCTTCTTTCTATTTTAGTTTTGATTGATCAGCTAAACGTGGATTTCGTTGTGCATCATTTTTTTTGTGATTCAATGTAATTCTTGCAGTTGCTTGTCTTCTAACCCAAGAGGTCGTTGTACGTCTTTTTCGTTTGTGATTTCTTTTATGATTCGTTATGATAGAAGACAAAAATATGAAAAAGTTTTTTCAACTGGAAGTAAGGAGCAGCATTAAAACTTGAAGCGAACATAGATTATTACGCATATGAGGGGTTCACCTCTTCCTAATACATCGCTCTTTACGCTAAAGTATTCTTATTAATTTCAAATATTTATTCTGCGGCTTTTGTGTTATAAGGGTCATTCTTAATGAATTGGGACAAAATTTAAACTTTAGTGTAAAGAGCGTGGTACTGACGAGGGCTAGAACCCCCTCATATTTGTAATAAAAACATGAGAATACAATAGGTTGATTTACTATAACTTAGGGGTTGATAAATCTTCCCTAGCCCCCAGGTCAAGGATTGTAAGTTTTGCAATTTGCCCATTATTAGAATATAAGGTTCTGTGGAAGGGATCCGTCATATTAACTTAGAAGGGGGCTCATTCGATCGGAAATTGAAACTTCTAGCTCTTTTTCAAGAATCTAAAGTGATCAATAAACAAATAGCCCAAGCCCTACTTTCCCAAAGGGCGTCCGGTCAAAATTTAGAGATAGCCATTTTGTTTAAATAGTTCAAATTCCAAATAATTATCCTTCCGCCTCGCCTAACGTCGCTGATAACACCGGTTCCGCCAAGCGCTCGTAGAAGAGAAACTCAACCGACCCGGCAGACGAAAAGTCGCCCACTTCCGCATGGTAAGGGCCTTTGCGGAACTGCGTGGTCGAGACCATCTCCGGGATCAAAAAATTCAGATCCAGATAGCCCTGACCATGACCGTGCGTACGCATATTGAGCGGGACACCCTGCGCGTGCGCTGAAAAATCCGTGCCGTGGTCGAGGTTGAAACCGCGCAGATAGTATTGATTGGCTTTGCCAGTCCCGGAGTGCCAAACCTCAGCAGGTCGGAACTTAGTAGGAAGAATAAGCATAAGTCCTAGATACGTGATTGAAATAACCGGACCGAATCTGGTCTTTTTTGAGGAGTTGGAACGGCTGTTAATTCAGAAAAATTAGAATAATTAAGATATTTTTAACTTAAGAACAGGTTACCGGATCTTAATGAAATTTGATATTTAGCAGGAACTTATGTCTCAGAGCTCTTATTTTAAATCTGGACCCAATCTGGTGACATTTGGGGGAGTTGGAAGGGGAAACCGGAAATCTTGGAAAACACTTGTAAAAACTAAAAGTTCTAGTTGCTTTTTTAAGTAACCAAAAAATCGGAGGGCAACTAGGCCTCCTCCCCCGCTCCTTTTTTTCTCATAATCATTCGGTCTAAACCACGAGAAAGCCAATTAGCCGAAAAAATAAATATGCTAATTTCGCTTTAACTATTCATCTGCGGAGAGCCAAAATTACAACATGCATTGATTCAAAAATGTTCAGAAAATAAATTTAAAAAAAAACAAGTTAGTTTAACGGAAAGTAAGGAGCGACATTAAAACTTAAAACGAACAGAAATTACTTCAAATCTTGGAAAACGCTTAGAGCGGAGGGATCGGGATGAAACTTGATGGGAAAAATAATCAGAAGTCCTAGATACGTTATTGACATAACCGGAACGGATCTGCTCTGTCTGGGGGAGTTTGTCGGGGGGGGGGTTAATTCTGAAAAATTAGAAAAAATGAAGTATTTTTAATTTACGAAGGAGAGATCAGATCTTAATGAAATTTGAAGTTTGAAGGATATCGTGTCTCAGAGCTCTTATTTTAAACCCCGAATGGATCCGGTGACTTTGGGGGGAATTGAGGGTGGAACACTAACATTGACGATTGATAGCCTAAATGAAAAAAAAAGGCAAAAAATAACTTGATAAATCTGGAATAGCTAGGTGATAGAACAACAGTATTCTTAAGCAATCAACTGTTTGGAAAAATATCTCTGACGCAAAGGAATTACAGGAACCGCTTCAAAGTTTAATGGGGAGACGAAAGGAGAGAAAAATGAGGAGAAGGCAAGGTCAAAGACAAATCCTAAAAGCGGGTTGAAACCCAGCATTTCACCGGTTGATAGCAATAAGGACGCAACTAATACCCCTTGTCAAAATTCGTGCCCAAGATTTTTTAAGGAGGGGGGATACCAAAATATTTTTTCGGGCGGATTACAAAAAACTTAAAAAATGCATCAAAATTTTTTTTATATTCATTTTTGTTACGTTTTTACTAGTTGAAAAAACATTTTGGGAAGGGGGTCAAAGACCCTATCCCCCCTAGATACGGCTTTGAAGAAATGGTTGTCTTATTCAACCTTGTGGAAACTTAGAATAGTTGAGATCTAAACGAACACTTTCCTAAAAAGGTGTATTTTTTCGAAAACAAAACTGCTTTTTTTCTCCCGTCCAAGAACCTAACAAACAAAGTAACCAAGTCTATTTATTGGCAAAGCTTATTCATAAAAAATAGTAATAATGAGTTGGAAGTAAAAGAAAAATAGTCGAAAGATGAGAGATCGAGACACAAAACTCAGCACGATTTATATAAAGAGAAACAAACTTAAAGAAAAAGTCAAAAGAAATGAAAAAATAAATCAATTATCAAAAAAATCTAACTCAAACATTGTACCTTTTATAGGAAAACACGCTTGTATAAGGTATTTTAATAAAAGCAAAAAAAAAAAAAAAAAAAAAAAGGAATGATGAGATCCAGTGTTGCACACGCTTCAACCAATGGCGGTTTTGCAAAATTGTATGGTACCTCAAAAACTCTGTTTCTGTTTCAAATGAGAGGCGAGATATATCAATCAATTAGATCGAGTAAGCAAATTGTAAACTGGGAAAAGTGTTAAGAAAAAACATAGGCCGATTGTTGAAAACGTAATTCTTCACGTTAAGGAACAGCTTGCCCTTTGAGGACAAAAGATTCAGGGTTCTCTTTTGATTTCGAAACCGGAATCATTTCATAATGATTGTAATCTCAAGCTATTCTAACAAAATGATGAGCTGAGCCCAAAAATAAATTAGCTTGATGTAGTGCACTACAAAACCCTTTTCATATTCATCAATGTGCACTTTTTGTTTTCATTTGACATGTTTCTTTTAGCACTTATTGTCAAGCAATTTGTAAATTATTGGTAAAAAAGTGATAGAGTCCCACTATCAAGGCTTAAAGTAAGTTCAGCTTGGCATGTCTGCGCACAAAAAAAGGAGTAACTGAATAGTAGAAAAAAAAAAATTAAAAAAAGTGAAAATTTACATTAGAAAAGGCAATGGCCAGTTCTAGAACATGCAACATATAATTGTCCATAGGAAACACAATTCGTATTAAGATCTATACTGCATTTGCCTAATGATTGCCCTTGAGCTTTGCTGATGGTGATTGCAAATGCTAATCGAATTAGGAATTGCAATCTTTTACATTGAAAAGCCAGATCCATTGGAATCATGGGAACACGAGGAATAAGAACAGCCTCACCCTTGGAAGTGTCAAGATTGTTGCCTCTATTACGTTTTCAATTGTTTTTTTTACGGCAAGTCGCGTGCTGTTGTAAAGCTTTGGTGTGATTTTTTTTTAATTACAAATAATTCTTATGCACATTAATTTCCTTTAAAATGACCCATTAAACAACATTTTACCATACTGGTCGAACTCATCAAACCCCAAACAACAACACAACAACAAGCACGTAGATGTGACAAATTCCTGATGTAATAACATAAGCTACTACAGCGTTAAAGAAAAATGCAGTTTTTTGTAAAAAAAAAAAAATTATTTAATTTTTTTTTAATTACAAATAATTCTTATGCACATTAATTTCCTTTAAAATGACCCATTAAACAACATTTTACCATAGTTACCCTCCAATTTTTCGGTGACTTGAAAAGGCAACTAGAACTTTTAATTTTTAATGAACGTTTTTATTAGTAAAAAAATATACGTAACTTAAGAATTAACTTACGTAAAAAAACTTTCATAACCTTATATTTTTATTATGAATACGAGGGGGTTTGTTCCCTCGTTAATACCTCGCTCTTTACACTAAATCGTAAGTTTTGTCCCAATTCTTTAAGAATGATCCCTGAATTAAAAAGGCCGTAGAATAAATAGTTGAAATTACTAAAAATACTTGAGCATAAAGAGCGTCCGCTACGTTTCGGCTTTGGGGTCTACGGCCGCTAATGTCGTGCTCTTTGCTGGCCCTGAAAACGTCGTCGATGCCGATGCGTCCGAAGATGGTGCTTGGCTGCGGCTTGTCGAGGTTGAATATCCATGACCTGTCCTTCCTGCTCCTCAGGAGATGGAGGTTTCTTGGCGCCACTTAATCCGCGTCGTCACCATCCGGTGGAACGCCATGCCGCCGCTATCGCACCCCACGCAGCAGGTTATCGATGAGCTGATTTGGCAAAAAGACCGCCTTGTCGTCCCGCCAAAGCCCAAGACCTGGTCCGGCCGGCGAATGTTCTGACCCAACAGCTGGAACAGATCCTCGTTCGGTTCGCCGCCCTTGAACAGTTTCATCGGCGGAATTTGGATCCCTTCGTCGTAGATTTCCCGGGCGTTCAACTTGTCCGTCGTACCGCCGATGTCGGCCACGTGGCCGACGATGCCGACGAAAGCGACGATCCGCCGTTCGCGGAAAACCGGCACGGCGATCGCGATGTCGTACAGATGCCCGGCGCAGAGCCAGGGGTCGTTGGTGACCAGCACGTCGCCCTCGACCAGGTTTTCTGGCAAAAAATACGAAATTTTTGTAGATAGGAGCTTGAAATTTTTGCTATAGTGTTCTCTGATACACCGAATGCAATGGTGTGATTCGTTAAGATGCAATGACTTTTAGGGAGTGTTTCTGCCTATTTTCCAAAACAAGGCAATTTTTTTCAGGCTCGTAATTTTTGATGACAAAAACTTAATTTGATGAAACTTGTATATTTAGAATCAGCATGAAAATCCGATTCTTTTGATGTATCTTTTAGCATCAAAATTCTGTTTTTTTAGAGTTTCGTTTACTATTGTCTAATCTTGGTTCGCATTTTCCTGAGAACAATCTTCGAAAATGTTCAGGACAATCTTCGGCAATCTTAGCAAAAGAACAATCTTCGGCAATATCTCATCCTTCGTCCGCAAAACGTGGCCTAATCATCTTAACCTTTCTCTCATTATAGCCCTAGAAAGTGGGATTGAACCACATTTTTCTTAAGCCTAGTGTTTTGATTACGGTCAGTCTGTCGGGTACCCAGAACAATCCGCAGGCAATTTCTCTGGAAAACATCTGGTACATCTTCATCCGCTTTTCGGAGCGCCCTCGCCTGTTTTTGCATCTTTTTTTCCTAATTTACCATTCTGAAATACACTCCTTTACTCCTAGATGTTTCTAGAACGGTTATCACATTCACTCTATTTATAGAACAAGATATTGACTTAAAATTCTGTGAAAAGACAAAAACAGATATTTCAGAAAATAGATTCGTCTAAGAAAGGGTCAAGACTCAAACATGAGTTAAATCTATCAACTCTATCCAAGCAAAAAAAAAAACAAACTTGAACATTCCGAAGTTCAAAAGTATTTATTTTCCATTAAGCACAAACAAAACAGCTCCTTACTTTCAGTTGAACAAACTTCTTTTTTTTATTTAATAGTGTATTGGAAACCAAGCGGAATCCATTTAGAATTTTGTTCTTTTGGGAAGGAGATATTTTTTTTTAGAAGAACAAATATCTTTAGAGTATTTAAAAAAGTCAGTGTTATTAAGCATGGTGTGAACAAAGAAAACCATTTCATCAATTAAAGCTGAATTGACTCATTAATAATTTATTTAGTACCTATTTCAATTGATACATCTGTAATATAATAGGTTTAATGCTTTGTGATCATTAATAAGAGTAATTTTTCTGATCACGTTATGTTTTGTTTTTTCCGGATTCCAATTATTAGGCGGTCCGGCAAAGTGTCGAATTACGGCCGGTTCGTCCCAAACGATACCGGCGTTTGGGTTTTGATGTTCGTGCGGAAAGCCCAGCGCATGACCAATTTCATGTAAAGCGGTATCCCGACCGTAGGGAGTCGTCAAATTCCATCCAAAATTCATGGTCCGTTTTTTCGGATCGGGAACAAAATCAATCGCGTCTCTTCCGACCGTAGACCAGGAAGATCCTCGTGCAAAGCCGATGCGAAAATGTCCTTCCGGTCCCGGAACCACCGCTGGGATCCCAAGAATCAGCGCCCGGAACTGTGGAACCTTTACAACTGCCGGATCGAGAAGCGGGAAAGCGTGCGTGCCTTCCCGCTGTCCAATTGGACGGAGCTGGATATCTGGCAGTACATCTACCGCGAAAACATCCCGATCGTGCCGCTCTATTTCGCCGCCGAACGGCCGGTGGTGGAACGCGATGGCCAGTTGATCATGGTCGACGATGACCGCTTGCCGCTGGAGCCAGGCGAGGCGCCAACAATGCGGTCCGTCCTCCGGATCTATTAATGGCGCATTGGCTTCGATAATTGTCGATGTTCTAGTTGCTGTTTTTTGTTTTTACAAGGACATGTTGAAAGCCTGTCACCAAATCTCGTTGCAGCTTGGAAAGAACCTCGGGCCCTGAATTACCAAGTAGAGATTAATCTAATGTGCCACCACAGGGTAATAGCTGTTAGGCTAGTTATTAGGTTTTTATTTGTAGCCTTATTTCATTCAAAGAAGTTGTTCAATGTCTCGTCAATTTGTTGAGTAACTCTATATGTGTAACCGACTCACTGGCGGCACCGCGGGAGAGACGTTTTCGACAACATCAATGACTGCGCGGGAGTAGGCGTCAAGGAGCTCCGACTCGGGGGCAGGTTCCGTCCGTTTAGAAGACTTCCCAGAGCCAGGGCCTTGGGCGTCGTTTTCGATGGGCAACCAGGGATTCCTTGACATGAGTTAGCTCCTTCGGGCGACCGCAGGCCCAGTAGATGCCGTATTGGCAGACAAACAACAAGCTTGCTCCAAGGGGGCAAACTGCGCGCCAGCGATCTTGCGGCGCACTAAGTCGTTGTCGCTCAACAGGCTGTAATGTTCATTACATCCGAAAAATATCTGCATACTTCCCAATAACAAATGCTATGTGTAATCAATGGGCAACCTTAGAACTGACAGCCTTTTCCCCAGGGCCTGCAAGGGGTCATGTCATCCCCAAGGCTTAGCTATTTCTAAGTACCTAATGAGTCACCTTTTCAGTAGGGGCCCTCTCCAGGCCACTCGGTGCGTCCTCAGGTGGCGTGTAGGGGAACGCCCTACTTATATGTAGGATACCTCCCATGAAAGGAGGCGCAGACCAAGAGAGCACCTAGCCCCTGAGGGTTGAATGTTTTTACCCGAATAACTTAGAATATTCTACAACTTAAAGGGAAATAGCAAGCAAAACCAGGACGTGGGATAGCGTGCTGCTAGGACCAGAGTTTCGACGAAGTCAAATATGGTCGCTTCTTCAAGATTGTTCGGCAATCTTCAGAACCAGTAATTTCCCTCTTCAAAGTATCTCCGTATAAAATCATATATACTATTTTGTATTTGACTTTTCCTTTTAATAAAACTAAAAAAAAGTTTCTTATATATTAAAAAAAATACGTTCTTGCATGTCACAAGTTGATTGGGAAGCTTTGAATAGTCAAAGGTTGTCCTTGTCAAAGATTGTCCTTTTCGGTCAACCGTCTATGTCTAAACAGAAATCAGGTCTTACTCGGTTGGGGTAGGAGTTTTTCATAAGGAAAGATTTAAGGGAAATGGAAACTTCCTCGGATGGTGCAAAGGGGGAGGCTTTGAATAGATTGGGATGAAGGAATATGCGTAGCTGTATTGGTCTTAGGTGGCCTGGCACTGAGTTGAGCCGTTAGCAGTAGTAGCAATAGCAGTAGTCTGCTCACTTAAGTTTTAACATCACCAATACATAGGTCCAAATAAAATAATTTTATTTCCATCACTGAAATTGACTAGAATTAAGACTCCTTTACCAACGCTATAAATGTTTGCCTCATTGCTTGCAGATACACAACATTAGATGAAGCACCCTGACAATGATGCCAATTCATCTGCCAGCAATCTAAGTCTGCCTCATTTGGTGGCATTGAAATAGCATAGAGTTTTGATGAAGATACCGACTTGACATCTATTATAAGCACATCTTATTATTGGTATCTAAGCTCTGATTATAAAGGTCAAGGTTATATCTTTCCAAAAACGTTGAATAGAAAATACATCCAAACTAAGATTCGGTCTGAAGACAACAAAATCATTTATATCTCAGCATCAATGAAAGCAAACTTTCACTTCTTTGCAAACAATTAAATTTTGAGTTATTAAAAATAAAACTGGCAGAGAGCAAATGATGTTTAGTGAAAACATCGATTTTAACAATTCAGAAATTGCAACCCTTATTAGAGTTATTCTATTTATCTCATGGGGGTTTTAGACGATATTTTTAGGTATATTCCAAGGTTTGGTGAAGGCGGAGTTGGTGCAACAGGGCAATTCGTTGAAGACCGACAGGCGGTAAGACTTCAGCCCGGTGTTGCGTCCGCGCCAGAAGGGGGATGATGTGCTGAGTGCCAAAAGGTGCGGCAGAAAATAACTGAGTTGATTGCACAACTCGACGCGAAGATCTTCATCCTCAATGCCGATATGGACATGCATGCCACAAATCACCAGTCGTTTGGCGACGACCTGCATATTCCGGGCGAGGATGTTGTAACGTTCCTTGTCCGTATGGGGTTGTTCCGTCCACTCGGCGAATGGATGAGTCGAGGCGGCAATCGATGCGTTCAATACCTTTTGGCAATTAAATGTTCTTCCTTGTACTATAAAAATATTATTCAGATGCCTACTGGTACAGAAACTTTAGCCCACTGCGCCACTGCATGTGTGGGAGGTTCTAGCAGACAACAAGCTCGACGCAATCGATGAAATCAGATTTCAATTTAGCCTGTTGCTAAAATAAGTTCTGACCATAACTGAACTGTATCCATTGCTGTTTTTTGTTCAGGGTTGCCAAAGGGACACTTTTAGTGCTTTTTTGACACTTTTTCACTCTGGGTGACACCGTGCCGCGCCAAGCGTGATGTAGCCATCAGCCGTCGCAAAGATCATATCGTGTGGCGATGCGCTCGCCGACTGCGTGTCGTCGGCAATGGACGCGAACGGCGCCATGCCTTCTGGCCACAGGAACGAGACCATCGTATCGAGCATTGACAGGCGCACATGCTGACCACGCCCGCTGCGCTCGCGCGCAAACAGCGCCGCCGTCACGGCCTGCGCCGCATAGATGGAGGTGGTCTTGTCGGCAATCAGCGTGCGCACCATACGCGGCCTGCCCGTGAGCGGGTCGGCTTGTATATCAGCGCCCAGCCCACCACCAGGGCGGATAGGGCAAAAACGCCGTAGCGCGCCAGCCGTTGTTTCAGCGTGTAACGGGCCCAGCTGTCGCGCCCCAACTGATCTGACAGCGCGCTCATAGGCGTTTCCTGATCTGACCGGAAAGGGCCTCGGAGAGCAGGATCACCCCAACAATCCCCAGTGTGATCGCCAGGGCAAAATCATAGTCATACCGGCCATAGGCATTGGCCAGCGTCGACCCGATGCCCCCGGCCCCAACGATCCCCACCACCGCAGAGGCACGCAGGTTGGAAAAATTCTCAAATTGTTCCATCCATCTCTCTTTAACCATTTCCTTATCACTAATTGTGGCCCCGTTCCTATCTTTAACTTTGACAAGGACAGATTGACTACTCCCTCTCAATTTATTAACATGCCAGTACAATATTTTACTATTATGCCGTCAAGCTGCATCTTCCATACCCTCGGCAATTTTATCCATTGCCTACACTTCATACCTCCTTAGTTCATATTTTAATGCTTGTTTTACTGTCTTTACATCCCTTTTCCGTATCTCCTTAGATAAATCCATCAGAAAAAACCCACCTTAGGTATATGGGAATTTTTCTGTTATGTTTCGATACCTTTTTTCCACCCAGGATGTAATCAATTATATTATGTCTCGTGAAAGAACTCGATTAATGATTAGTTTACATCCAGCTTTAAGGTTGGCTAATTGTAAAGTTTCTTCGACAACCTTACAATCAGTGCAACCTTTCAAAAATTGTTATATGGAAATTAGGTACAACTTGGTTTCTTCGATTTTGTGAAAATGCCTGAATAACTTATACGTTTTTGTATAACTGAATAGCCCATTATTATTTTTTAGTTATAACCTTGCTTATACTGCTTTTGGATCAGCCAAACTAAGCTTGGCCCACCAAATAACACGCATAAAATCCCGACGGGGATCTCCTGATAATTTGCCAGTAAGTCAGAGATACTAACGAGCAATGCACCGCTCAGTGCGCTGCCATATAAGACATAGCGGTATTCATAAGCTAAGTGCTTGGGCAATAGTGTACGGCATATGTGGGGGGCAACCAGCCCTACAAATGCGATAGGGCCAGTTACTGATACCGTTGCAGATGTGAGTATGACGGTCAAAGCAAGCGCTTGAATACTATTGAGAAAATGCAGGAACTAGTCCAAAATTATTCAACTAGAGGAGCTGGTCACGTCTATGGTCCAAATATGGCATGACAGGCTAAACGCACAAAAACATCAGATGTACTCATTTTGTCTTTCAATCAAAATTCAATCAAAGCTCCTTAGGTTGCGTCTAACCTTGAGAAATTCTAAGCACTGAATTCCAAACTTAAGCTATATTAGCAAACTAAACAGTATAATCTTGGCACACCTTCCTTATTCAGACGTAAGATTTTCAAAACTTTAAAGTTTGCATTTCTCTAGACTAAAGGAGAAAATCCTACCTTTTACTGACCTGAGACAATTTTGGGACATCAAATCCACTACTACTTCCCATTACCTTGTTTTTCTTATTGACTTAAATGGGAAAGTTCTTGAAAAACCTAATCGCTGGTTAAATTTAATTTCCATTGACTTTCAAAAGGAACTTGTTAACCACAGTATTTTAGTTGAGAAACTTGTAACTGATTTCAATATTGATCCCTTCCTGGTTAAATCGGTTGCCACCTTTTTATCAAATGGATCACAGGTAGTCAAATATCAGAATCATTATTCAACAGGATCTATAAAGGAAGGGAATATGGTGATTGTAAAACATAATTCCTTCTTACATACTTCCAAATTCTTTTTAGGCAACTTTGGACTGATGCAATGATGATAAAGGAACTTAGTTGCTCTATTTCTAGCTCTTTTATATTTTCATCATGAATCAAATGTTTTAAATTGTATATGCTCATACCACCTATCCACTTTTTCTTTTAGCATTTGTACAATATACTGAGGAAGGATCTATCTATTTTTGGAAAACTATCTGCTGGTAGAAATTGGTACATACTGATCTTTACAAAGTATACGCGCAATTTGAGGATAAGGATCTCTTGCTCTATTATATTCAGCCGGAAGAAAGCTGCATCATGTCGTTTACGGCAATTGTAGAAAATATGCCCAGTACGGTATACGCTATTGCGGAAGAAGCTTCCGAAGTTATTTTGATTCCAAATAATCTGGTGATGGACTGGATCGCTAAATATCCGGCTTTCAATGTGCTTTACTTTCAGCAGTACCGCCGAAGATACGACGATTTGTTATCCACTATTCGCCACTTGTTGTTTGCTAAACTAGATCAACGTCTCAACTTATTTTTTGGGTAGCTTTAGTAACTTTATTGACACCGCAAGATCTGTCAATTACATCTACTCTTGTAGACTGTTTAGTCTACTATATCATCTATATTTAAATTTGCAAAAACCTAGGTCATTGAAAAGGTCTTTTGAATTTACATATGTATATAATGAACCAGCGTCTCGGAAAATCACCTGAGCTGGCGCAGTAGTCGGACCAGGAACCTCCTTAAAACTTACATAGCACTAATCACTTTAATGCATTGTCGGGTATACCATACAAAGATAATATCTTCGCTAAAGCGAGTGTGTTACATCACACTGCAGTTTGGTAGGAAAAAACAATGTCATACGAAGAATAGTAAATATTTTTGTTAAAAATAAAAAAATTTAGATGAAGAATGCAAATATAAGACGATGTATTAAATTTACCTAAATAAGAATGGTAAATAATTTACATCAACATATCTTTAATTAAAAAATGTATACATTTTACTTACTCTCATTGTCACCGTCAGGAGTATGAGGAAAAGTATCGGACGAGGGGTAATTGGTAATTGTTAATTGACCTACAGTACTCCTAATCCTAATACACAAGAAATATCTTTAAAGAACGTTTCTTAAGAGAGATGACACTATGAGGTTAAGGTTCAAAAAGTCTTCCATTACTGCCCTTGCAGTAGGACTAATGATGACCGCCTGTAACATTGCCTATGGCGGACATGGGGCCACCAATGTATTACGACAAAATTTGGGACAGCTTACCGAGGCAGCAGATATCATTTTGGTTGGCAAAGTGATCGAAATGACAGATGGTCTGGCCGAAAACAACCTTCCCTACACCGAGATTACGTTTGAGGTCAGTCAAACAATTAAGTCCGGTGACAAATCACAGATTATATTTCTTATAAAAACATCATTATATAAAAACTGACCAAATTCAGATCAATAAGTACAAATACAAGGATGGCACAAAAAGTAGCAAATACACAACTTGTAAAAAAAAAAGAAACGCCAATTTTGAGTTACGGCTTACAACGCCAAATAAAAGCGTCACTTCTGAATAGCGGAGCCGCCACTTTGTGCGGAGTTACCAGAGTCTGACGACTGAGAAGCAGAATTTTCGCTGCGGATTGAAGATTCTGAAATTAAAACTATAATCAACTTCATTATTCACCTAACGGTCACAGTTTGGCAGTACCTCTACTAGGAACATGGATCCCCCTCCTCTTCCTCCTAGAAAAACCCCCAGTAGGTATATTTAAAGCAAATTTCCGACATAAGACCGAAAATCATCCCAGATCTAGACTGGCCGTTGGCTCACAAGAAGAAATCTATTGCTACACCCATGTTCACGGTACCCTTTTTCAATGGAATTAACTCATTCTTTTTTTTAAACAGAATTTTGGGCAAATATTTGGGCATTTTATTGCACTCTACGGGAGTTTTTGTTTGCAATCTAAGCACCCACAGAAATACTTTTTTTGAAGACTTTCCTTCTCGATACGCAGTTTTAACTTTCAGTAGCCTCTCCTCCAGTTTTCTATATACTTTGCGACGTTTTGGAGCAGGGTTGGCCGTCTCAGTGCACAGGTGCGTTGAGTACGCAGTTGTCTCTTCTTCTTGGAAGAACATGAGTTTATAAACACTTGGGTTACATTCGGCTATACACTTGTTTAGACGATGGTGCCATCCTTCACCACTACTTGTTGTACGATGTGATACATCACTGCAGTTCCAGGCACTCAGAGGCAAGTATAATTTGCCGACAAATTAAAAAAAAATTTAAAAAACTACACAAGTCTCCACCTAATATGTAACCTGTATCGGTAATCTACTCGATCAGGCTCTAAGACTTGACAGCAGTCATGAAACAAATGCTGTCGTAAACTACTAGCTGATACAAAATAACATTAGATCCGTTTATTTAATCAAGTTTAATAGGAGTTTTAATTCAAATTTTAAGCACTAAATTTTACTATTATTGTGGGTAGTGAAGTTATTAAACTATTACCTTTTAACCTGTTTGGGTGGCCCAGTCAAGCACGGGTCCATTTTTGAGACTCATAGAAAATGTATTTGTCGTTAAAGGCTTGATAGTGTCTTATTCACTTATGTAGCTATCTGCTAGACAAACAAGCTAGACAACAAGATTCAAAACACAATGCTTACGATATTCAGAGCTAATGTAGGTATTCTTTTACTTAATTAACGAGTAAACAACTAAAAAATACATTTTAAACAGTGGTACGTATAACGGAAAAGATCCCTTCTTATTCACAATTTCTTAATAGTCCAATAAAAGTCTTGATTATGCCATCTGGCAGCACCTTCTGCGTCACCAAGAGCAGGATTTTGAGACCACTTTGGGACTTCCGCACTGACTCTAACTTCCCGACTAGGTACAGCAGCTGTCTCCGCACACGTTTGTCTCCGCTTTCACGTGAAAATTTCACGTGAAATTTTCGTGCAATATATGTTCAAGACATATTTTTTTTTCTTCTTCTTCTGGAATCAGTGCATTCTGCTGAAATAATTGGAAAGGAATCCCGTATCTTGGCAGGAATCTTGGCAGGAATCTTTTAATCTTGGCAGGAATCCCGTATAATACTGCATGTTAAGCAAATCTCTCATTGCCGAAGATGAGATCTCATTGCCATGTCGGCTAACAGCCGACTGTTGCTTACATGTCCCCTACATGTCTCACAATTGGTATCGGTCTATTTTTGTTTTCTGTGTATACCTTGCTACTGAAGTTTTCAACCCTTTGAAACTTTCAAACTGGTAGATTTACAGGGATCGAATACAATGTGCACCAATTTCCACAAATTTCTAGCCTAAAGTGAACCGATTCTTACTTACAAGTCCCTCTTCCGTGATAGACATCAGGTCCAACCGGAAACAAATAACGGATAGGAGTCAAAAGTGACGTAACTTGACAACAAAAAACTTATCTATTAAACTTTTCATAGTCTTACAGCAGCTGAAACGTCAGTAACTTTCAGTATACAATTAAAATTATCTTAAAAACATAACCATAAAAACAAACATAATTTTAATAGCCGCTAAGTCACTGAGCAGCACACAAAAATAATGGATTGATCTATCAGGTAAAATCTTGGTATAACCAGCTATAACGCCAATAGTGAGTAATATACAATCTTAAATTGTAAGAAATACGCTTTAGTATAACTCGGAATGAAGACGTCAGTTGTTGGTTTTCAATGGACGTCTCGCTGTACAGTTCACGTAACAAATTCCACAACCCATCACGAAGCTCTGCCAGAATCTTGCGCTGCGCCGCCAGATCAATGCTCTGGCCCGTGTAATATCGGAACAACAAATCGGCTTCGGCGGCGTCGATTCGACCGCAAACCGAGTTGATTTTCTGGATGCGACCGCGTGCTTGGATCCGTTGGGCGCCGATCGGTCCCATGCGTATTTTGTCGCGGTGGTCCGGATCTTTCGTCACTCGCAGCATGGCTTTGATTTGGAGCGAACTGTAAGTAAGGAGCGACCTGGCTCAATAGTAACCGAAACTCTAAAACACGGAATTTTGATACAGATTTTTATCTGATTTTTATCAAAAGAATCAAATTTTTATTCTGATTTGAGAAATATAAGTTTCATTAAGTTTAGTCCTACCCATTAAAGGTTACGAAACAGAGAATATTTGCCTTTTTTCTAAAAGAAGGGAGAACACCCCCCCCAAATCAATAGAATCTTAATGAAAATCACACCATCAGATTCAACTTATCAGAGAAAAATGATTTCAAGCTCTTATCTATTTTGGATGTTGCATTATACTAATTTTTTGCACCATCTAGTTGTTTTTCTTTCTATGTATTATTTACCCTTCAATTATTTTTGAAGCTTAAAAACATGAATCACATACATTTAGACAATTTGAGTTTGACAAATATTAGTCGAAGCTAGTCTTTTTTGGCCAACTGTCTGGGGCTAAACGGAAAGCAGGTTGTCCTCGTCCGGGGTGGGAGAAGATGTCATGAATAAAGATTTAAAAGAAATGGGAACTTCCTGGGAGGGTGTAAAGAGGGAGGCCTTGAGTAGATAGCCCTTTTTAATGTATTCATTTTTGAGATATATATGGAACCTATTCTGACAAAGTCTATATAGCACTATATTTCCCCTCTTACGCTTTGGTTCCTTTCAACTATTACGTGTTTAACCGTCTAAAGTCCCCTCATAACACTCAATTGCTCTATGGAATTTCATCCCAGCATATTTCATCTCTTAAAATCTCACTTTCTATCCTCCCTAGTCTTTCTATCCTCCCTAGAATTATTTTAAACTACCTTTTATAAGTTATTGCACTGTAGATATAAAATAGAAGGCTCTAGCTAATGGCGCACGCAGCGTTCGCGTGCTTCGGTGGCCATTCGCTGGCGCTTTTCGTGATCTTCGATCATGACCCCAAGAGCGGTGACCCATGCCTCCTGGTTATCCAAACATAAAATGCCATTTTCTGGGTCATCAATAACGTCGCCATAAGGCTGGACGGCGGAGCAAATGCTGGGTATTCCGGCAAGGGAATAGTCGAAAAACTTGATTGCACTTTTACAACGATTGAATTCGTTATCGTCGAGAGGAATGATGCCCACGGTATTGTCACGTTCCACTAAGAAGGCTTTAATATCTTCTTGCGACGACGCCGGGGGAACAACTGGTTCGATTTCACGGAGCTGACCAAGCCGGTTCGCGAGCCGATCGGCGATGCGATCGCCCAAGGGTTCGCAAGCCGCGACATCGTCTTTGGCAGCGATGGCGATGACCGGCTGCTGTCCAGCCGATTGGCCGTCGCCGACGGGTTGCGTCAAGTCGAAACGTCTCACTGGAAAGACTTTCGCTGGAAACGCGACTCGATCGTTCTGCACCTGGACAAGGGGCTGCCGGTGACCATCGGAATTGACGGCTACATCCGGACTCTCAGTTGAAAAAAAAACTTGTTTTTCGATGTAACCTGTCTCAGGCCCAGCATTATGTTGGTAATCCTGACTATGTACCTCCAGTGCATATCCAAACAATGTTATTCGTACCCTTTTGGCTCAAAAATATCAAGTAGACTTGCCATTGCTGATTTTGAAAAGCTTTCGAGTGCGCAATTTGTAAACGATTTTCGGATTTTTATGGGGATAAAGTTATTTTTGGCTTAAAGCTAAAAGAAAGACCGGGTATTGTCGAGAAGTGATCCTGTTAACAGCAGAAAAGCTGTAATCTTACTTCTGTATGTAAGAGCAAAGTAGTGTCGCTGGAATTCGTATCCTTACAGAGATTTGAAAATAAGGGACTGTTAAGAGGTTCTTAACCAAATTTATCCCCTTAAGAGCATCCTGAAGCACATTGTTCAATTCTGGTGCTATTAATCAATTAAGAAGCGCCCATAGGATCTTTATATACAGGGACTGTAAGGTCCCGCCCTTCGCGAAAGGATTAAACTGACTAATTCGAAATAACATGCACTTCGTTCACAATCATAAAATGACTAAATGAAAATAACACCAAAATCTGTAACTCTCCAATGTCTTGGTTTTGCATTTGACGCATTAATTCTTTGTCAGTCAAGTTCAGATGAGGTTCCAGTTCAACCACCCACGTAACAGAGACGTCAAGTATCCAAGGTATGGTGTAAAAAAGAGATAAGATACAAAGACCAAGCATAACAAGAAATGCAGAAATGCCAATAATTATCCAATAGAGTAATTTCATGTTTAGTCAATGGAGGATTGATCATAGATAAATTATGTTGTATGAGAGAGAAAACATGAGCATTTCATACATTTTGATACGTTGTGACTCTGGACAGGACTACTTGGAGAAGACTGACGAGGCTGTCGAACGACTTCCAGGCACTAGTGATTCTCTTGAGCAGGAGTATAAAGTAAAGTAAATAAAAAAGCACGTGACGTAAAAAACAAAGTGTATTGGTTTTTGAAAATTAAAGTCAAATAAAACTGAAATCGGTTCTCCGGTACGCAGAATGCGTATCTTCAGCTCCGAAGTCGGGGCTGCACCTGCCTAATTTTGATCCCCAAGAAATTTAAATGTAACTGAAAACAAAGATTCTGATTACAAATTTAGATGCCACTTTGATATAACCGCTTTCAGTGAATTTGACGGCGTTGCCAACGAGATTAAACAAGATCTGCTGCAAACGGTTTTCATCTCCTGCGACAGCTGGGAAATCGAGAGGTATCGAATTGATTAGCCGTAGGTCCTTACCCCGGATTAACGGACTGTTATTTTTGAGGACAATCTCGGTTAAAGCATGTAGATTTACCGGACCAGTTCTCAGTTCGAGGTCAAAGTTTTTTAATTTGGAAAAGTCGAGCAGATCGTTTACCAGGCTATTAAGACGTTTGCCGGAAGAAATAATCCGAAGGCTACCTGAATCATGACCCGCTCATGAAACTGATCAACCTGAAGTGGTATCTGCGCGCGGTAACCAACGCCATTATCGATTCCGCGATTCATGTTGATGGCATGAACCGTGAGTCAGCCATGAACCTGATGATCGAAGGTGGCTTCCAGGAAGAACGCGAAGCGGCCGGCAAGTGGGTGCGCGCGCAATTGAGCTCGGCGCAGCTTTCGACCTATTTCGTCGGCTACCAGGAACACATCGAAATGCGTGCCGCGGTCGAGAAGGCATGGGGCGACGATTTCAGCTGAAAGAACCTTACTGTTGCTCATGCTATTATGGATTTCTTCAGAGATATATGCTATATCATCGAGTTTTAATCCATCAAAGTGAATATTTTGACTCCTAATTAATGGAATCCCCTTTAATTCATAAACACGCGCCCCTCCTTTGGGAGTAACTCCACTTCCAATTTTTCTAACGACATATTTCAAACGCTTCACTTCCCAATGAACCGGAATACTGCCCAGCCACTCAATACCGGAAGACTTCATCTTCACCTCTGGATCAAGCCCTTTAGTCACCGCTTGATTAATAAGTGCAGCAAAAGTTGGAACAGTGGAATGACGAAAAAGAGGCCTGGCAAAACTGGTTTACCGGCCTCTACCATCCGGTCAAAGATTAATTTGCCAACCGACAACAAGCGTCCAGTCGTTCTGCATTTGCGGACCATCCAGGTCCTCGTGTACAGGAACCAGAACCTCCGCCGCAAGCCGGTGCGCTGAATCCGGGATGTGCCAATTCAGGCTGAACCCGATCTCTGTACGGCTGTGACCATATCGATCCGGGTCTGCGGTCTGTACGGGCCCTCTGATCTGAGGATCCTGAAGCCCTGATTGCAAGAAAATAAAAAGATAATTTGAAGGCAAATCACGTGTGCAGGATGACTACTCATCTCCTCCTTATTCGTTATTACAATTCTGTTACTTACTAATACATTTTTAATATATTTACAATATCTTATGTTACTCTACAATAAGTACGCAAATATAAAAATTATCTTTCAAACGAGCTCTTTTAAACACCCCTATTGTCCTTAATCCAGCGGCCTCCGTGGTACATAGAAGGGGTCCAACCAGCTGTAGGGCCAAGTCAGCCCGGAAAGCCTTTGCACTTCAGTTGAACTGAATCTACTAAATCTCCGTGTGCACATAGTAAGACCGTGTGTGGAGTCTGTCCTGCTATGTCTCGTGGCGCGCGAGCGCACCTGCGAGGTCGAAGCGAAAACCATCAAAGCCAATTTCTTCTGACCAGTAACACAAGCTGTCAACAATCAGCTGGCGCACCTGGGGGTGGTTGGTATTGACCGTGTTACCGCAGCCGGTGTCATTGATGTAGGTGGCCGGCGCATCTTCAGGCACGCGATAGTAAGTGAGATTGTCCAGACCGCGGAAGCTCAAGGTGGGGCAACCCTAAGCAAATTCTCAATGTTGATTTGAAATACAGGAAATGCCATTTCACTAGGAAACCAAATAGTTTATTGTGAACAAGGGAAGCTCAAATTCGGCCGCCAGTTGTATCAAGTTCCAAAATGTCAAAGTAAGTGTGATTTTGAATTAGTGCAACATTAGATCTAGAACCATAAGATACGAAAGTTTGATGTATTGTATTGTGTTGCGCCTCAATAAGGGAAAATGTTTGGAGGACAAGGAAAAAGATCCAGAACTAGGACGAAGCTTGTTTGTGAAGTGTACAAGGACACCGACAGCACCTGCGGGCTGACGTCTTCGGGCAGTTGCGAGGAGATCCGGTTGATCGCCTGCTGGATCTTCTGCTCGGCTGTGGCGAGGTTCGTGCCGTAGGCGAACATCGCCTGGACGATCGAGGCGTTCGTGGTGCTGGTCGCGGTGGTCGACTCGAGCCCGGGGACACCCTGGATCGCCGACTCGACCGGCGTCGACACGTCATTCTCGACCACCTCGGGCGAGGCCCCGGGGTAGGTCGTCATGACGACGAGCGCCGGCAGCTCGAGCGAAGGGATGAGCTCCAACTAAGCAGAAGATCTAATTTGCAAGGTTTCACTTTTATAACACATATTTTTAAACGTCATCAAAAATCAGGGCCCTCTAGAGGGAGGAGTGGATGTAGTTGCTTCAAAATATCTTCCTGGGACATGCTTGACAGTAGATTCCTCCCTGAAAGTTTCATTTTCCTAACCTAAACCCTTTCTGAGATAGCAAAGAAGTCAATTAACTAGAATTTTACCTTAGTCTTTACTAACTAGCTTACTCAACCAGAAAATATTACATTTAAGAGTGCTGAATGGTAAGACCAAACTACGGATATACAAACCTGGTTCGAGGTTTTTTTTCAGTTTTATCACTCTTTGTTGAATAAATATAGAATATGAAAACAATATTCAAGAAGCTTCCAATAAAACTGCGAAGAATGTTAAACTTGCGTTTGATGTACTTGAGCGTTTTCCCGGGATTTACAAGTCGATTTCAAAAACACTTTCGATTTCAGTCGATTTCAAAAACAAGTCGATTTCAAAAACACAAGGAGCGATCCGGCTCAATAGTAACCAAAACTCAAAAAATTGAATATTTATATCAATAGCTACATCAAAATTTCATAATGCAAGTTCTAGAATACTGAAGTTAACAGGGATCGCAACGCATAACCGAAGCGATTAACAGACGGCGCAATAGTTTCAACGGATCCTCTATAGGATCTCTAACCTCAGGTGTGGGCAACTGACCTTATTGCCACTGGTTGATAAGAGACGAATCATTATTAAACTATTTAAAAAGGCCGCTCTGGATACTTAATAACTGAATAAAACAAAGTGTTTTTTCAACTGAAAGTAAAGAACAACATTAAAACTTAAAACAAACAAAAATTAGTACGCACATGAGCCATTTTCATTTTTTAGTTATACGGTATGAAAGGAACCTAAAATACCCAAAATCTAAAATTTGTTTTATATTTCTGGAAAGATTGGATTTTTTTCATAAATGACTTCAATTATCTTGCATTTTCCAGGGTTACTTGTCTGACACCCCTAATATCTTGATAAGTAAGATAATATCTAAATATTATCCAGATAAATAATCTTGAAATATTTAAACATACAACAGTAGAATAGACTAGTCTGCCTTTAGGAATTTAAAAATTTGTCGAGACTCATCAAGTATCCCTCCCTACGAACTAGCACTGGAAAACACTTGTCTTGTAACTGTTAACTAGCCACTGTTGGTTTTTCTACTGTATACTGTTGACTTTCTAACAACCAGTTTTACATCAACTGAATATGTCTGGTGAACTGTAATTAGAAGCTGGTAAACACCCATAATGGTTAAATTATTCATGGTAAATGGCTAAAGGTTACTGGAAAAGATAATCAAAATGGTGTAGGGGGCTAGGATTTATTTAAAATTGTTAATAAATATTTACATTTTAATACAATTTAGCTGGGATGAAATTGAATGCTTCATTATTAATCAGCCCCCAGATCATTACGGACTAAGCCTGATCTTAGGAGGCGCAGAGGCTAGTCTTTGGCAAATTACCAGCGTTTACGCCTCGATGAGTAGAACTTTAGACCACTTTTATTTATTTGACGGCGCTTACCTGCTTACAGACTTTAGACCTGCTCGTTATCTCCGAAAAAATCCGACGGAAAATCGATCTGACAGAAAGGAAAATCGAATGCGCGAGGCGCCATACCTGAGCGCCGGCGCTATTTGGCTAAGTTTCGAGGCTATGCGTCAACTGGAGCGGCCAGGCAGCGTGCGACCAGCTCCGCGTCGTCGAGCTCCACCGACCCTCCTCGCTCAGTATTCGCCGGCGAGCCCCCGAGGGGGCAAAGTATGTCGCAAGCACTTACGTTTCAGTGTCTTAGGGGCGGCCCTGAACCCCTTGAACAGCAGGTCTGGATCAACCAACCTGGTGTCGGGGGACGGAGAGGTGCGGCCGATGCTCGCGGAGAGCACGCTCCCAACGCTGCGCGCCTTCATGGGCCAGTTCGCGACGGACGACGCGTTCCTCGTCGCCCACGACTGCCCGTTCCTGCTCCGTTTAAGGGATGTCCACTGTAATTCTAAAGTTATTGAAAAATACCAAAATAAACTTGAATTTTAGTTGACAATCGAGAAGTGTTTTAATTTGCACCCAAAATTCTAATCCAGCGGTTTTGAAGGTCGGTGATTACATCTCAGAGACTAAAACCGCGGTGCGATCGTCCAAAACAATCCACACTGTTTATGCATATTTCATGTATATATCATATCCAACCAACGATTCATATCTAATATAAACCATTGTTGGTGTTTTAGATGCCATCACAGCGAAAAAGTTGTTTATTTCTTGAGCTTTCGAGTGACTCAAACTTAAAATGAAGTTTCCAAAACAGCCCTTAACTGAATTCTGGATTAGAACTTGATCAACCCCCAATCCCTGATCGTGGGTTGTTAAATTTTCTCTTCCATTAGACACTACATATTTATATTAAGTTACTTTCTTAGCTTTAATACATATTAAATCTGAGTGTTTATCGCAAAAATTTTCAAGAGGTCTCACATCCAGCAGCATCAATAATTCCACCAAGATTTAATTTGTTATGGAATAAAAAAAATAGGCACATCCATCTCATTAAACTAAGCTTAATCAGATTAAAAAAAAATTAAGGACCAACATTAAAACTTAAAACAAACAGAAATTATTACATATATGAAATCAATTGCCCCCCCCCTCCCCAACACCTGGCTCTTTGCACTATAGTTTTTCAGCACTTCAAAAAAGTTACTTATTGTTCTATTTAAACAAAACCTGTATTTCAGGAGTTGTTTGTAAAGATTTAGGACAAAATTTAAACTTTAGCATAAAGAGTGAGGTGTTGAGGAGGGGGCAACCCATCTCATATACATAATAATTTTGTTTGTTTTAAAGTTTGGGTTGATATCGTATAGATGAATGATAAATAAAAAGAAATTTCTGCATGCAAATAGCAACTAAAACGTAAAATGGGCAAAGATTCCCTTAGTTAAGAAGGTTGGGAATGTTGCATTTCTTTTCGCTTTAATTCTTAACATTAACCCATAAGATAAGATTTGTATTGCCGAAAAGCGGCTATCACAAGCCCATTTGGGTCAAATTTGCAGTTTATTTTCAATAAACAAAAAAGAAACAAAACAAACAACAAGGAAATGCAAAATGGCTGGTCAGAAAAAAATAAAGACCGATCCGAACTTTGATGCGGAATGCGAGCGCGCGGCCCAATGGTGCGCGGACCTGTTGGTGGAGACAGGATTCGTTGCCTCGGTGCGAAAGACCCAGGGCCAGCCCATGGTTGTCGGTCACTACAACGCCGAAGGACGGCCGCATGTCCTATTCTATGGCCACTATGATGTGCAGCCGGCCGATCCTTTAGAGGAGTGGGATTGCCCGCCCTTCGAGCCTCGCCTTGACGACGAGCCCGAGCATGGCCGTGTCATCGTCGGCCGCGGATCGTCTGACGACAAAGGTCAAAAAACGATTAAGTACCTTGGACTTGTGATTGACGAAAGCTTATCTTTTAAAACACACATACAAAATCTACGCTTAAAGATTTCAAGGTATGTTGGTTTAATGCGAAGGTTGAAGCTTTATATACCCTACTCTGCTTTACGGAGCATTTATTTTGATCTGATTCAGAATAATATTATTTATTGTTCTCTAGTATATTTATCTACATTTAAAAGCCATATTAAGTCAATACAAATTTTACAAAATAAAGCCCTAAGAATCTTTAAACTCTTTATTCCATCGCCTATTGAACAAACAGTATAAATAACCAAAACTATAAGGAGTACCCCTTATCTAAGACTCAAGTTCTTGCAAAATCTGACTTAACCATATCACCGATATCCCATTAAAACAGAAATTATGCGAGTTACTCTGGGAGTTTAAAGTTATTATCTCCATATCTGAAGATGACATAGGCCTAATCTCGGTCTACGAACATGCAATCCAAACTACAGGGTTACCCGTGGCAAAATAGCCTTATCGTATTCCATACAACATAAGGACTGGTTAATAATTAAAATCCAGGAACTTGAAAAAAATGAACATAAATCTAGATGGATGATCCATCCTATAGAAAAAAAAAAAAAATCCGAAACAAAGGGTGAACATAGAAATCTTAGACGGGTGAACTTTGGATTCCTCATAAACCAGTTTTGGATCTGCTCTTTTCCTTATTTGTAAACATTAAAAACAACTACTATCTATGCTCTCTTAATTTTGACAATAAATTGAAATCTTCTAATAATTCTGATTTTAATGGACTTGTAGCTTTTGCAGATGATACCACATTATTTACTGTACTGAATGACAAAAAGAAATGCATATTCTGTTACAAAAAATTATATCTGACAAAATCTCAGACCTCCCTGGCTCATCTGTCAACAAAGTTGAAGATGACGACACTGATCTTTATTGGCAACTGCCCGATTTTTGGGCCAAATACGACAAAAAATAAGCCGAGGATAATTGTTTTGTTGGGGGCAGATGCAGATTCTCGGACTTCTGATTATCAGTCGCAGGAGAAAGAGATAGCACAAAGTTGTGGTTGCCTGTTTTTTTATGATTATTTTTGAGAGAGAAGAGAGAGAGAAGTTTATTATTAAATAGAAGACTATACAAAATAAGATATTAATCTTAAGCCTTTTCAATTTATAGAAAACACATACTTTTTTTTTTAGCAAGCACAGATAGCAGTTGTTTGGCACCTAAAGTTCTTAAAGCAGTTTTTGATTCCCTCTATATATTATAGTTGTATTTTTAGCACGTTTTTCTAGAAATTTTCTCTTTTTTCTAGAAAAACAGATGTTTGGACAGAGCTCGCCAAGTTAGCAACAATATTGAAATCTGAGGCTGCTAAGAAAAACGCCCAAATATATCAACAGGCGTTTCCTGGTAAGTGAACCTTACTTGGCAAAAAGAGCCTAACAAATATTATATAAGAATAACTGCTTCTGTTTTATTTTGCAGTTAAAATAGCATATGTTTATCTCCTTAAGTTGGAGATATTGAACCTCCGAAATTCAAAAGCCTCCTTAACTCAGTCCTAACAATTAAATACCTAACATGTGTACACTTTTTATTGATTTATAAAAATCGAATATAAATAGTAAAACTAAATGTAATACATAAGTAATAAAATAAAATAATTATTAACTTTCCGCATTGATAGGACTATCTCTTTGTTTTTATCTGTTTTTTTTTTAATTTTACAAGAGGGTGGCAAGGAAAAGAGATTTTCTGGTACGATTTGAATAATAGTTTGAAATTAAATATATAAAAAAGTAAAAGTTGTAGTAAAAGTTTTTTACTAAAGACAATGCTGCAATGTTGTCTCTGACAGTTAGAATAGTTTACCTATAGTTACCTATAGTTTACCTATTACCTATAGTTTACCTATAGTTACCTATAGTTTACCTATATCCTTTCATTCTACGGCGTTTACAGTATGGATGTTGTCCACATTGTCCAAAATTTCGTCTGGAATGAAAGGAACCATGGGATACTTCAACAAGTCTTCGTAGTTAAAGACCAGAGGCTGTCGCACTAAGCCATTAATGACTAGCTTATGTTGCGCTGGATCGATATCTGGAATGCCGGCGTGATGGCGCTCAAAATGCAGTGCATTAGGAGTAATCGTGCCTTGCAAATGTTGAAGTGGAGAACGCGATGCACCTCCTCCAGGGTACAAGGGATTCCCAAAGGCCGACTGGCGCTCTAATCCGGCAAACCGAGAAGGTGCGCCTAAAGCACTAGGCCCCGGACCAGGCACTTTTGACCAATCAGAGAGAAGTGGTTTAAGAGAAGCACCTTGTAGCACTCCTGCTATCATTACATAGGAAGTACACTCATGGTAATTGAAGTTTGTTAACCCGATTGGATTTTCTAGGTAAACTGCGAAATGTTAGAAACCCCTCCCCATTCATCACGCCTTATATATGTAATAAACTCCCGTTTTGGAATACGGGAATTACTCTCCGTCTGCAACTTAATCAAACAGTTCGTGGTAACGAATTGTAGTAAGGAGCGATCCGGCTCAATAGTAACCAAAACTCTAAAAAATGGAATTTTGATACCCGCGAACTGGATGGTCAACCGTCCATCGGGGCGGATGCCGACGACACCAACGGGACCGTCCAACTGGATGGCACGACGTTGGACGATGAAGACGGCGTGGTCTTGTTGCAACCGCTGGGACCTGGCAGCAGTAGCGAGTTCCGAATCACCGTCAACAACACCAGCGGCAACACGGCCTTCTTGCAAGGCTTCATGGATTTCAACGGCGATGGTGACTTCACCGATCCCGGTGAACAATTCATCACGGACATCGCGGTTCCAAGCGGCTCGGTCAACCTGCAACTGGGACCCCGAGGTGGTGCCAGGAACTGCGGATTCGACTTCTTATGGATTTCTGTATGCGGCTACTCCGGGCACGCCGAATGGGATTGCCTTGTTGGGCGAGGTCGATGGACTCCAAGTCTCGGTCGAGCGGGGGTTTTTCACTGAGCCTTTCGAAGTCGAGTTGAGCACTCGGACGGCGGATGCCGAGATTCGTTATACCACCGACGGGAGTCTACCGACGGCGACCCGTGGCTCGGTCTATCGGGCTCCTTTGGTGGTGGATCGAACGATGACAATCCGTGCGGGGGCGTTCAAGATCGGAAGCATCGCAACACGAATGGACTCACCGCAATCCGTTTGATGATGACGTGGATCAAGACGACCGTCTCAGCCGAATGGAGCTGATTCAGCGATACGCACGACGACGACTGCTTTCACGTTCATCGGGAGAACTTGTCAAGAAAGCATGGCGCAGCGGCAGCGAAATCAAGCAACGACACCAACCCGACCGACCGCCGCGCCGCGGATCGTGGGACAGCCGGCGCGGAGGGACGGAAAACTGGCTGGCCGCCGGATTGATGGATCGATTTGATCGCAACGAAAACGGTGTTCGACCGATTTACGAATAAAGTCCCACATTTGAAAGTTCAGAAACCAGATCTACAGGAGCCAGAAGCAAGTTGGGAAAGAAAAACAGGTTTTTGTCGATCAGTTTTCTCCAACTTTACTAAGGGAAGCAGCTAGAAGCTCGGAAAAAACGATGAAATGTTGTCGATTTTGAAACTAAAATGTATTCGTATTTCCTTCAGACTTTATAGCTGTTTAATTCAGACATTTTTCTTCACCAACCCTTACTTTTTCTCACCCTTTCAGGCACCATTTAACAGCCTCCAAACGTTTTTATTAGTAAAAATATACGTAACTTACGAATTGGCTTACGTAACAAACTTATATATTTGCATGTTTTTATCACGTATATGGGGGATTCCCCGCTAATCAATACCTCGCTCTTTACACTAAAGCTTAAATTTTGTCCGAATTCCTTAAGAATGACCCCTGAATCACAAAGGCAGTAGAATAAATAATTGAAATTAATAAAATCACTCTAGCGTAAAGAGCGAGGTATTAGGAGGAGGTGAACCCCTCATATGCGGAATAATTTTTGTTCGTTTTAAGTTTTAATGCAAGGAAGTGGGTATTATGTCAAATCCAAAGCTCTCCTTTGGTGTAGTTATATATATATATATATATATATATATATATATACATATGAAGTGTTTCAGCACTAGACTTTTCAATTGTTTGCAGTACACCTACAGCCTACTGTACCAACCACAGCATAAATATATAAACAGTAGTTAAAATTCCTAAGCTCTCCGCCTTCTTTAATATTCATACTCTGAGAATAAATGAAGTTGCTGCTATGATGTGAAGGAAAGCTTCCCTTTCCTCTCGCTTGGATGTGTCCCATTTCTCAGGATTTTTTTTGCATTATTTAAAAAAAACAAGGAAAAAGTAAATATGAGAAGTTTTTTCTACTGAAAGTGAGGAGCAGCATTAAAACTTAAAATGAGGAGAAATTATTGTGCATATGAGGGGTTTACCTCCTCGTAATACCTCACTCTTTACACAAAAGTATTTTTAGTAATTTCAACTATTTATTCTATGGCCTTTGTGATTCAAGGGTCATTCTTAAGGAATTGAAACAGAATTTAAGCTTTAGTGAAAAGAGTGAGGTATTGATAATGGGTGAACTCCCTCATATCCAGCAACGAAGTAGAAGGACATCAATCCCAATCCCACGAACATCGAAGCGTGAACCCAGTACAGGGGCGTGCGCAGTTCCAGGGAAGCGGGCTGCTTGTCGATGCTCCAGAGCAAGTACTTGGCGGCCCAGACCGACATCCAAATCGCGACAATCGCTGTGATGGCACTTACAAATACGGCAATGATCGCTCTGGCTCCGGGGCTGCGTATCAAAGCGGGCAGAAGGTTGGCCGATATGTGAGATCTTTCGAAGGCTCCATAAGCGCCGCCAATGAAATAAGTCCATACCTAGTGATTCGAACGCCTTTTTGAAGCCTATGAAGACCATATAGAATTTATTGTGCCATTCGCAGCTCTGCTCCGTGACTATTCGCAGGATGAACATCAGGTCTGTGCAAGAGTGATTGGGGCAAAAGCCATGCTGTTCATCACGCAGGTACTCATCTAGGTGACGTTGTATTCGGGATAGAATAATGTGGGACAACAGTTTGCCAAGAACTGAGAGCAGGCTGATTCCTCGCCAGTTGTTACAGAGCGTGGCATCGCCCTTCTTGAAGAGCTTCACGAGCGCACTGTGGAAGTCCATAAAGTAAGTTTGTCAATAGTGAAAGGTTCAGGAAATTGAAATATTCAGGAATTACCTAAAAAGTACTAAAGAAAATCTCAGCTAATTCTTAGTTAGATCATTTGGATCTTGATTTACAAAAAACTCATGGCTTTTAAATGAACAGGGAAGTCTTTCGCCTGAATCTTTTATTTTTTTACGATAAAGTATATGAAGGAATAAACAAAGATAGACTTGCAATTTTGAAACTAAATTATCGAAAAAAAAGGTTTTGAAACAAAATTACAAAACAAATATGTATCCCTTATTTAATACAGCATGAAACAAAGAAAGAGTTGTTTCTAAATGTCAGTCCTAAATCTGAAACTAAACATGCTGGGTATTACAGAATACTTTGGATTATGAAGATCAAACAGTTAAGCCCAATTGTTATTTAAAAAACGAATGTTTAAGAATGATACTGCTATTTATTTCTTTTACCGAGTAAAAAAAGTCAAAGACCTGTTTCTAACGATTATGCCAAACAGAATTACTCCTCTAGGCAGCTCTGCTTTTTTCTGCATATCTCGCAAATCTCAGACAGAAAAAATTGCCCAGATGAAAACATAACAATTTTTGAAAAAATGGTGAGCCCTGGAAACGGTATTTCTTAGTTCAGGCAACAGCTTAACATTATCTAGAACGTCTGGACGGTGATTTGTCATGCCGTTTAATATGGTTGATGCATCAAATTTTTGGACAATTGCTAGGCCATATAAAGTGCAAAGTCCTTTCTAGTGGATTTATAGCACAGCTTAGATACCAATACATTGGTATATATTGTAAATATACACATATTATATATATAATATATTGGTATATACACAGCTTAGATACCAATATAGGACTTGTAAGTAATAATCGTCTGTTAGTCTACAATCATTTTTAGTGAAGATGGGTTTGTAACTTTTGCTAGTTGGTGCAGCCTACCCATACTCATTGTAACCTAGAATTAAGTGTTTACGCAACGGGTACAAACGATAAAGTAAATAACGAGGCAGTTTCATCATAATTAATAGAGTGTCATCTATGGTATTTTGATCCTGAAAATTTACGGATAGCTTTATAATACCTGCTAGATTATATAAGATATTGTTCCAAGTCTTGATCCGTCACGATGTCTACGATTGAAAAAAGGATGAAAAAGTTCTAAAAAAAAGTAAATGAAAAAATTTAAATGTTCACAATCAAAAATTGACGGGATACTTTAAACCCGACTAGATAGAAAAAACAATTTTTTCCAACTTTGGGCAAAGAGCAACAGTAAAGCTTATAACAAAAAGGACTATTCCATTTTTGGTGGGCACTACCTACTCTTCAATACCCCTTTCTTTACCCTAAATTTTTTTCTTACTTAAAAAAAAAATCTGTTTCTTATTGTAATTAAACGACCCTTTTGTTTCAAGAGTCGTTTGTTTTTAAATCCTGAAAATCCAGCAAAATTAAAAGTTTCCTGGTTTTCCTTCCCTCCTCCCACGCTAAGAAAATCTTAATAATGTAGGGATATCAAATCTATATAATAAGAATTACCTATATTATTAGCTTTGAATTGATTATTTTGCTCTTTTTTAATGTTACAAAATTTGTTAAACTAGCCTATAATTTATCTTATCGGTTTTCCCTGTTGGGTGTCATAATGTCAGTGACGTCAACTTTGTTTGATCCGGGAAAAATTGGCTCTACCTTGAAAAAAAAGCCAACTAAGTCGCGCGTGGAACTACGTAGGCCGCGGCGTGCCGCCGGAGGTCGTTGTTGGAGAGATAACCAACAAGGTTCGTCGAATCCCGGTCTCGTTCGCTGCCGTTGGAGAGGCTCGTACTTGCCGAGAATTCGAATCGTCTACTTGGCCCCGAGTGGATCAGGCGCACGGCGTCGAGGTTCTGGTCGTAGATCCACTCCCTGCGCTCATCGAAGTCCTGGCGTCCGAGCTGCAGGTCCCAGCCCGTCCCGGCAACATCCCTCCAGTAACCATACGCCTCCGTTAGGACGGTGTGCTCGTCGGTCGGGTGATATACAGCCAATAAGTAATTTCTGACAATCCATCTGAGCTTCTCCAATCGGATAAGAAGTTGTCAAAACAAAAGACTTGAAGAGAGGAAAAACTTCAAAAAAGAATGTGGGAAGGAGGAGAATGGAGAGGAGAATGTCAAAAAGAATGTGGGAGGAGTGTGTATAGCTGTGCTGACCTCAGGCGAATAGGTACTCCAGTTGGCTGTCAGTAGTCGTAGTATTAGCAGTGATCTTTGATCCAAACTCATAAATCTATGTATGATATACAAACTTAAAGTTGGAACGAAATCTTGGAACACACTTAGAGTAGAGATATCGGGATGAAACTTGATGGGAAGAATAAGCATAAGTTCTAGATACGTGATTGACATAAATGGAACGGATCCGTTCTCTTTGGAGGAGCTTGGGGGTGTTAATTCGAAAAAATTAGAAAAATTGAGGTATTTTTAACTTAAGAACGGGCGACCGGATCTGAATGAAATTTGATATTTAGAAGGAATTTATGCCTCAGAGCTCTTATTTCAAATCCTGACCAGATCTGTTGACATCGTGGGGAGTTGGAGGGGAAAATCGGCGTCTTCGTCCGGGTTGCGCTGATCCAGCGGCGGGATATCAACACTGCTGCACGATATCTGTAACGATCCGCCATCGGGCATCGCATCACGCGCATTGATCGCAAGGTTCAGGATGCAGGCCGAAAGCTGGGTCGGGTCAACACGGGTGTAAAGCTCGGGCTCGTTCGACCAGATCTGCAACTCGATCCGATGTTCGAGCAGCGTCATCAGCAGCTTCTCCATTTCCGAGAAGATGCTTTGAACCCGAACATTGGTTGGCTGATCAATCCGGCGGCGTGAGAACATCAAACACCCGAATAACTTAAATAAAGTCTGCGCAGGCTAAATGCTAATAACTGATATCGTCACGTGACTGAACATTATGTTTGTATTACGCGAAGCACGGTCGATGGAAAGCTTTTTATGATCATTTTCTCCATCGTTTATGCCGCGAAGGCTATCGCAATTGCTCTCTGGTCAGATATTTTGCTTTTCTAGAACATTGACAGGTGCTGACGCAGCAATATTGTGCGGCTCGACCCCATTTGAGCTTTCAGAAAACCATGAAGGGACCCGTCGCCGATGGCCGCGATCCGCACCATGAATATTGAATTTTTTGATCCTTTTGGCCTACCGTAGGCTTTCTACGCGCTTCAGATTAAAAAATTCCTTGAGCAAAATGGAAATTCTATTATTCAAAATCGGAAGCAAGTGCGAGATTTATCAACCAAAAGTTGTAAGTTTCTTAGCATTCGTGGTGACAATCCTCCATTGAACGAATTTCTAGTTGGAAATGCTCTTTCCTACATATGTAATTTAAATTTCAGTGCCTTAAGAGTGAAATAATTTTAAAATGTCTGTGAATTTGATTGTTAATATAACTTGTATGCCACTTATCTTTAATGTCATACTTGATATGTATCAGAATTATGTCCTATTAAGGATTGTCAGCTAATTCATTTCGGAAAATGTGACAGGTACTTAAAGATTCTTACTAGTATTTTGTGTGCGTACGCTGTTCAATCGCTCTGTCAATATTAGATTTCATTCTAAAGGAGCTTAAAAGTTTTTTTCCTTTTCTAAAACGCTTAATAGTTTTTTTTCCTTTTCTAAAACGCTTAACATTTAATAGCAATGTTTTTATCAGCAATGTATTTGAGCTTAGAAGAAAATGCCTTACGGTGACAGACCTGGATAGAGCTGTTGCCATATTGAAGGCCCAGGGAGTTAAGTTCCTCTCGGAACTGGCACCCTGTTGTTCAGGTACAGGCGATGACGAAACAGCGATCGTGCATGCCTACGATCCGGACGGAGTCTTCATTGAGCTGGTTGGATCAATCGCCAAACGGCCGCCGCTCCCGCACCCTGAACACTGTCCTCCTATGGAGATAAAGCTGCCTGCACCGACATACCATGGAATGTACGCATCTAGTGTATGCAAACTATGTCAAATATGCCTTCTTAACATATCCGCGCCGCCTCGGCGCCGGGCACCGCCTTCAGTTCCGCTTCGATCTTTTCCCGATCGGGCATCAAGGCGATCTCGTCGCGGTGGATCGGGAAATGATAGAACTGCTGATCCCGTTCGACGTAGGTCAGGAACTCATGACCCTCGTAACGCTTCATCGGGCAGTAGCGATCGAGAAAGTCCCAGACCTCCGGCCGCTTGGTCAGGAAGTGCCGCGGCCCCAATGTATAGGGATGCCCACCCCACCAATAGGTGCGACAGCTTCCGCCCAGTTCCGGGCCGCGTTCGACCAGATATGGGATTCAATCGATTCCGGCGGTCATGGCTTTTCGAAACAAGGAAGTCGTAGATGGATTCGTCGGCTCTTTGCCCAAGGGTCAAATCAAAGAGTGGATTGAAGCTCAACTTCAGAATGATGTTTTTGATGCCGCGATTCAACTTATTGAGTCGGACCCTACGGCGGCCATCGAGCAACTTACGGAATTGGCAAACGAGCACCCTGAGGAAGTCCTCATCCAAATTGGGCTCGCGGAAGCTTACCTGAAAAAGGGAGAGGCAAGCCGGACAGAAGAAATCATTTCCCTAACATGAAACTTAACATGAATCCGCAAATGGCGACGTTTTTTGCCGTTATGCAGGAAGAGCACAGGATCTGACCCGATAGATAGGACGTCGCAAGCATGATCGTCAGCCACAAGTACAAGTACGTTTTCGCGGAAATCCCACATACCGCTTCGCATTCCATCGCGCAGCAACTTCTGACTCACTACGAGGGTGAACAGATACTGGGACACCACAGCAACATCACCCTGTTCATGGGACAGGCCGACAAGGAAACCCGGAAGTACTTCAAGTTCGCGACGGTCCGTAACAAACTGTGTCGCAGTTGATGGATTGCCTTGAAAGGTATTTTGTAATATTGAGGTGAAACGGGGAGGAAACATTGCTGAGACTGAATCCATAGTTTTCAAAAATGTTCTGGCAGTGCCCTCTCATCGAATTGACCCCTGCTGAAGAGGGTATGACTTTCTGTAATAAGGGAAATTTTACAGTAAAAAGATCACCATCTTGTTACTTCACAGGACATATTGCAGTAGAAAGAGCACTGATTTATCAGAAAAGGGTTCTTTTATAATCAAAGTGGCAGCAGTAACTGTCTGGGTTTTTTCAACTGAAAGTAAGGAGCAACATTAAAACTTAAAACAAAGAGAAATTATTACGCATATGAAGGGTTCACTCCTCTTATTACCTCGCTCTTTACGCTGATGTATTTTTAGTAATTTTAACTATTTATTCTACGGCCTTTGTGATTCAGGGGTCATTCTTAAGGAATTGGGACAGAATCTAAGCTTTAGTGTAAAGAGCAAGGTACTGACGAGGGGGCGAAACCCCTCAAATACGTAATAAAAACATACAAATATAGAAGTTCGTTACGTAAGCTAATTCGTAAGCATTAAAATATTTTTTTTTTTACTAATAGCAAAATTTAATTTACTATGTGCAAAGGAATAATTGTTTGCTACGAGTAAAAATTATGAAATTTATTCTAACCCTGGGGCGGATTCAGATAGGCAAGCATCAATCTTGGGCAGGTTGCGTTTTAGTTTTGTGTAGTCAGGTTGGGATTTTAGTTTTTTCCTCCCTGTAAAATCCCCCCCCCCAAAAAAAAAAAACAACTTCCCCTTGCAGCGAATTCCCCCTAGAAAATTTCTTGTGGGTGAGTCTGCCTGAAAAATACTTCGCGATAGAGCGCCCTTTCCACCCTACTGGGCGAGACGTCGATATTGCTAGCGTCAATACGCAAATCCATATAATACTTCTCCCCTTCTTCCAAATTTAATTCATAAGGCCAATCCTGCCCCCAAAGCGTAAACAATAACAAAGACCATAAGAGCGTAAGCACAATTTTTAATAATCTCATAATAACCAGATTGGTAGGGAAGCATCTTAAAACATGTTTAAAATCCCGTCAATTGGCTACGAGCGGCAAATTTTCTCCTACCCAGCGTTAAAAAGCCTCGCCTTACCTTCCGGGATTGGCCTTCCTGATGACGGATATGGTGGAACTTTCCATTTTCCCAACGGGATAATCCGGCAAAAGTCCCGATCCACAATCGATCTTTGTGATCGGTAAGCAAAGCGGGAACTCGGGGGTGCAAGAGTGTATTTTCATTGTTCGGATCGGCGCTGAACTGTTGGAACTGAGTGGCACCCTTTTCAAGGAGATTGAGCCCTAGGTTGGTACCCACCCAAAGGTTATAGCGACTGTCGATGGCCAAGCTGAGGATTTGGTTGCTGTTCAGGCTGTTTTTGTTGTTTTTACTTAGGTTTCAAGGAGCGGTGAAAAAAAAAAAAAAAAAAAAACATTCAAAAAAGGCCTTTCTAACCATAAATACTACTCTTTTTTTAAGGCAGAGCGCATACCTTATCATCCATTGCATTTTAAACCAATTCAATTTAAACAATTCCCAAGATAGAAGAAAACAGTAAGTTTACATTAATTTTTTTTTTGTTTTATATCTGCATTTTTAATTTTTTAAATAAGTCGAAAAATCATGTAATTACTGGATATACTCTGTTTACTGGAGCCGGATGTTTTAGTAAATGCCAGTACTTTGTGAACTTCTTGGAGGATAATTGGACCAAGGGTAGTAATATGCTTATCCAAAATTTGACCAGCTACCTCTAATAAGAAACGCATTGATCCATCCACCAAATCTGGGTTTTCTGTCCTAATGTACTTTAGTAGGATATCCAACAAGTCAGGCCAAGCACAAGGCCAGTCCCATTTGACAGCATTTGCAAGGGCATAAGCAATTGCATTTTTTACCTATGAAGGGAATCTAATTAAATAAAACCAACATCAAATGGTGTTTTCAACTAATAAGTAATAAAAGAAAGCAGATCGGGCTCATCCTGGTGAACATCAATCCGGCCTACCGCCTGGCGGAACTGGAGTACGCACTGAACCAGGTGGAGTGCAAGGCGATTGTGATCGCCGACGCATTCAAGACCAGCGACTACATCGGCATGGTGCGCGAACTGGCGCCTGAGATCGATACCGCAGCGGCCGGGCAGCTCGAGGCCGCCCGCCTGCCGCACCTGAAAAGCGTCATCTGTACGGCGGACGCGGCGCCTGCCGGCATGTTCCGATTTGCCGACATTGCCGCTGCGGCGACGCCGGAGAAGCTCCGTTCTGATATTTTCTTCGGCTCTCTGATATTATTGTGCTAAGATTTGCAGATTAGATAGAGAAAAAACTTTAGTCATTGACAAAATAATTCATTTATTCATTCAATTCCACAGTTATATCTTTGTTTCATCAAAAGCTATCGCAAAAACATTTATGAATGTGGAATTAGTACAACCCTTCTTGATACCAAACCCGGTTCCAACAGACCAAGTGCTAGATTTCCTTCCTTAACTTCCTTATGGGTAGAATCAATACTTGCGGCAAAAGGATTACAACAGTTTAGGTACTTAAGGTCATCGACACTAGAAGAACTAATCAAATCGACGAAGTCATTTGCCTGGTTGGGTCGTCGCTCAAAGAGTCCGTCAAACAAATCCCTTCCCCACTGAATTGTATGAGAGATAGCGTGGGGGAAGTTCTTAAGCGTACAGACGGGAATTGCTTCTTCCGGAGGATCCGCACTAGATGCGTATGACTCGCTCTGGTGGGGAACAACGACTTGGACATTTCCTTTCGACCCCATGGTACCCGCATCCACGAGAGCCTTCTCATTTGCAACGCATTGTGCGTCCATATACACGCGCATTGCCAGGCTGGGCGGCGACCTTGTGCTCACCATCTATCCGCCCGAGTCGTATGGTTCAAACGGATGATGGCGCTGATATGACACGATGGCGCACACCCCGACATTTATTGGTTCTGCTGCTGGTTTATTGCGCAGCTAGCCTTCTGCATTTTGCCCACAACGCTGAATACATCGCCGACTACCCTAACCTGCCCGAATGGCTGACCCGCGCGAAGGTCTACGTCGCCTGGCTGGCGGTAACCGCCGTCGGTGCGCTTGGCCTCGTGCTGCTTCGGCTGGGTTTGAGAAATAATTTACAAGCCATATACCTAGGGGTCTTTGCCATGAGCATAGTCACAAAGCGATCATCCATGACATTGTTTTCTGATGCACGGGATCATTATTCACATCGTGTTCGAATGGTCCTCGCCGAAAAAGGCGTGACCGTAGATATTGTCGATGTGGATCCGGGTAAAAAACCAGAAGACCTAGCTGAGATAAATCCTTACAACAGTTTGCCTACGTTGCTAGATCGTGATTTGGTGCTGTATGAAGCCAATGTCATTATGGAGTATTTAGATGAACGGTTTCCTCTATCTACATATATATTTCTTAAATTGCAATATTATCAATTCAGTCACAATTTTAAAAATATAAGGTAGATATAGGGTTTTCGTAAGATTGCCACGAAAAAGTGTAAGAGAAAAAGGTTTATAGGAAAATGGTATTCCACAACTAGAAAATTTTAGTAACACTATAAAAAATCAAGATCCGAATGAATGCCCATTGCCATATGGGCCGTTCCCCCAAATTCTGAAAAATTGATTATATTAAAATGACTTTAATACCTTCATTTTCATTCTGCTTTAGAAATTACTGAGACACCACGGGCTCGACCGTGGCGATGCCGGCCTTGTATACCTGTTGATGGCACAAGAATTCCCGTTTGGGTCGATCGCTTTTCATAAAGAGCTTGGGGAAAAAGAGACGGCGTACGCCACCGCGGCGGTACTGCCGTTCAAGGACTTCGCCCTTCGGATGGCTGATCAAAACCACACTGCCGCGTCCTGAGCCGGTATCCAGTCTTTTTCGCGTGAGTTGATCCCAGGAAATGTCTTGCCATGCACCACTTAGATGCCATTGGGAATGTTGATCGCTCATATAAAAAAGGGCGATGTATATGAAGGCTTGCCCCCTTCTCTTTACCTCACTCTTTACGCTATTGTTTGACTTTTTGTTCCAATTATTTAAGAATGGCTTCTGACACAAAAGAACCGTTTCATTAGAAGAATAACCTTTTTTACAAATTCACAAACATTTTAACGTTAAGAACGAAGTACTAAGGGGGCAACTCCTCGTATACCTAATAAAAAACAAAAGAAACATCTGAAAAAATTGCGGTTCAAACAGTTCGTAGTAACGAACTGTATGTCATATTCAAAATTTCAAGGACTTTCAAAGGCACGAGGGCACATTGATCGTTCCTTGACCACCGTAGACATAGGCGAGCACTTTTGGCGGGCCGCCGTCAATCGGCATTTGCCGAACGTAGACATGCTTGTAGAAGGGGTGGTCTGTCGGATCGACGCTCTTGTCGAAAGAGAGCATCACGAGTGATTTGCCATCCGGCGAGACGTGCGGGAACCAGTTGTTAAACTCGTCGTTCGTCACTTGCTCGGGATTTATGCCGTCAGCGTTCATCCGCCAGATTTGCATCCTGCCACTGCGGGCTGAGTTGAAATAGATGGCGCTCCGCTAAATGCTGTTCGGCAAGACTTGTCTCGTATCGACCGTCGGTTGCTGGATGCATACATGCGCGAATTTAATGTAGAAGGGCCTGATGAAGGTACCGGGCCATCCGTTTTTGAAAACGGGCCACGTATCTGGTTTACGGACGACGAACCGCATATATACACCTATCGGGATTCACAGCGTGTAGCTACTGTAGATCTGCTGGGCGGTGCCGGGGCGGCAACTGTTGAAGATGGCGACTTCACATCAATCTCGCGCTTTCATCTGTTTCTAGGCATGCGTGCATACGCTAAATGCAAAGCGCTTTGTACCATTTTACATGGGCTTGGCTGGCTTTGTAATGTCACTAGTAACCATCAAAAAAGGTCTAAAGCACATCGGTATTAACCTTGGTACAGTAGAAGGTTATGCACTGGCAATTGGTATTGCAGTATTAATTGGTCTTATCGGTAAAGTTGTTATTTCTCGAATGAAAATGGACCCAAATGCAGACAAACAAATGCAGTTTAACAACGTAGAAAAAGTGTTTGCTGTACTGATGGTATTAACAGCATGTTGCATGGCGTTTGCACACGGCTCAAAGGGTCCCAGAGGTGTGAGCGCCGGAACGCCTTGGCGCAGTGCAGGAAGACCTCGCTCACCTTCACGACAATGGCGAGCTGAGGCGCACGGTCCTTCACGCTCATGGTTTGAAGAAGATCCGGATCGGTTACAAGCGTTGCCCTGCCGTTGACGCGCAAGGTCTCGTCAAACCCGGGAACCAGGAACAGAAGCCCGACATTCGGGTTGGCGACAATATTGGCCAGACTGTCGAGGCGGTTGTTTCCCGGACGGTCCGGAATGGCAAGCGTTTGCGGGTCGAGAACCTTGACATGTCATCAACATAATTGCCTTTACCCTGGGTGAAGCGCACGTCTTCCACCCGTTTGCGTGCACAGCCCATGCCTTTGAGTTTGGCGGCACGATCATCGGTTTTTTGCACCTCGTCCTTCATTCCGCTGCCTCCTTTGGAGCATTGAGTTGGTCCGCAGCGGCCAGGATCGATTTCACGATGTTCTGATACCCGGTGCAGCGACAGAGATTGCCAGCCATGCCAAACCGAACCTCTTCCTCAGAGGGGTTTGGGTTTTCCTGCAGCAGCCGGTGCGCCCGGGTGATCATCAAAAAGTCCTCCAGAAAATGTCTGTACACTTCATAATTAACAATTGCTATATGTAAACAATGGTCAAAGTTTGTAAGTTTCCGCCCCTCCCCCGGGAACTCTGGTGGATTTAGTCATCCTCAAAGACATAAATATTAGGTTTTCGACTAATTTGAACAGAATGGCTGTCTAAAAATTTTGATCCGGTGACTTTGGAGAAAATATGTGCATGGGAGGGGGCCTCCTTGCCCTCCAATTTCGGCCACTTAAAAAGGGCATTAGAACTGTTAATTTCCATTAGAATGAGTCCTCAATCTATTTTTTATCCTATTGTTTCGTTTTCTTTGAAGAAGGTGAAGTTATGACCAAATATTGAACGTAAACATCGACGTAAACAAGCCTTACTGGTAGAAGAATTGGAGCTTCTGATTTTGCAAAATTATAGAGAGACTTAAAAAAACAATCAATATTGAGTGGTTCCAATTCAGTGTTCGTAACAGTGTACGTTTGAACCCAAAAAGATTTTCAATTTGTAACATTTATATTATTTTTATTATTATTGTAATTGTCATTTATTATAAAACCTGTCACAAAAAGGAGAGAAAATCGTAAAAAAAAGGGGTAACCCTCAAACAAATTGCTATACAAATGATTCTTTCCCTACCCGATCAAAAAATATGTGCTGATTCCGAATCCGAAAAGTTTACCATTCTAGCTCTTTTACAAATTTGAGCTTTTTGAGGTTGAATTTCAGGTTAAGGCAAAAAACGTTGATTGAGAAAATATCAGCAAAAGTGGTTAGATGTTATTTCTACGCTCTTTCTTTTGCTGATGAACATGAAACTAAATGCTTAAAGTTTTGAGAGAGACTGAGGTGGGGGGATAGGTTCTATATGAGACAAGGCAAATTATAGCATGTGACTAAAGAAAACAATCCCTACTTCATAATATGCAGAATAATTACACCTGACACATTTTGTATGCAGACCTGCTATTCTTTACCCTCACCCTAATATACAAATCTATAGCCCAAATTTGTTTATAGTGTATGTATTTTTCTCATAATTAGGAATATTTCATTACGCTTAACTTCTTCAGTGTCAGCGCTAAAATAGATAAGTATCAGACCAACAAATATGTAATTTCCAAAATTTAGTTTACCTCAGCCCTTACAGATTATAGATCAGGAGGTCGACGCCCGTGTGCATCTCGAAGGCGCGGGCGTTGCGCCCCTCGCGCCCGACCAGCAGCCCCTTCAGCTCGTCGTCCGGCAGGGGCACCGTCGTCACCAGGGCCTCGACGGCGTGGGACGCGGCGAGGCGCTCCATGGAGGCCAGCAAGGTGTCCCGGGCGCGCCGCTCGAGGTCCGCCTGCAGCGTCTCCTCGGCGCGGGCCATCACGTCCTCGGCCTCGGACTGGAAGCTGCGCTCCATGCGGTCGAGCAGCATGTGCTCGGCCTCCTCGCGGCGCAGAAGCTTCTATTAAGTCATAATTTTCATTTATTTTATTTTCTAATAATTTCTCTTATTCTGCTACATTAATATTTGTCTTTTTTTCAAGTTTGTTAAAAAAGTTTTAAAAACATTATTTAGTTTTAATGCTCACAATTTAATGTAAGTTTTATTTATATATACATATTTTCTCTCTTGTTCTCATATTGTGCTGAAGACGGCCCTTGGATATAGGGCCGAAATATTCACAGAACTGATTTCCACTGTCTTGAAAAGATTTTCCCTATTGTTTCTACTTTGTAGTTGTTTAACAAACAAAAGAATACATAGGGAAAAATCTTTTTAATACCACTGTTTCATGATATGCAACATGCAGCAACGAAAATACACAACATACGTACTACGCACAAAGAAACAACTGATATTTAAAAAAGTTTGAAAACGACATGCCACCAATTACACCGGAGTAGCAAAAACGAAAATGCACAACATACGTACTACGCACAAAGAAACAACTGATATTTAGAAAAGTTTAACACTGACATGATATATGAAACAACTGATATTCTAAAAAAGGTGAATTCTTTAAAAACCTATAGAGGCCCTGTCGGATCTTCGGCCTCCCCGCTGTCCGGGTCTCCTTCCGAACTTTCGCCCCCGGTCTCTCCAGAGGCGTCCTCCGCCGTGTCGCCGGAGGTCCACACACCACTTTCCTGGGTGATCGAGACCTCGGTAATCTCGCCGAAAAGCGCGGTCTCGCCCGCGCCGCCCAGCTGGTTGGTCAGCCGCTCGCTGTCGGCTGGCACCACGCCGTCGCCCTCGGCGATCTGCACACCATCCTTCTCGATGTACATGAAGCCGGTCTCGTCGACACCGACGGTCAAGGTCGCGGATCAAGTGGTTCGCGTGTGGCGCCAGATGTGATCAAAATGCGCTTGCCTTTAAGCGGTAAATCATCGTTATGAGATCGGAAATAATCCTCGATGGCCGCAAAAATATCATCTGGCTCAGCCAAGCGCCCAGGCCCGAATTCGCCGCAGGCCATTTCGCCATCATCAGGGCCAATAATTTGCATCCCATCGTCAATGAGCGTTTGCAAATTGCGTTGGGTTGGCCCTGCCTCATACATTTTCACATTCATGGCTGGGGCCACCAGCACATGCTTATCCCGCGCTAAAATGGCGTGGTCTCCGACGGCTTGAACACCATCGCATTGCCGCAGGCAAGCGCCGGGGCGCCCTTCCAACACGCGATCTGGGTCGGATAGTTCCAGGCACCGATGCCGACGCACACGCCCAGCGGCTCGCGCACGGTATAGGCGAAGTCGCCGCCGCCGAGCGGGATGTGCTGCCCGGTCAGGGTCGCCGCCATGCCGCCGAAATATTCCAGCGCATCGGCGCCGGAGGTAGCATCCGCAACCAGCGTCTCCTTCAAGGGCTTGCCGGTGTCCAGCGTCTCCAGTTCGGAGAGGCGAGGAATACGGCAACGTCATCGTCGATGTGGGCGCCGGCGAAGCGATCCTGCGCCGCAACGAGAAAATCGGCCGCGAAAGCTACCGCCCGAACGACCGCGTGCGCTGCTACATCAAGGACGTGCGCCGCGAGCCGCGCGGCCCGCAGATCTTCCTCAGCCGCACCGCGCCCGAGTTCATGGCAGAGCTGTTCAAGATGGAAGTGCCGGAAATCTATGACGGCATCATTGAGATCAAGGCTGTTGCCCGAGACCCCGGTTCGAGCGCCAAGATTGCTGTTGTCTCCTATTTTAACTTGTGGTGGGGGGCTATTTGAATTAAAATGAAGGTATGTATTGTTTTGTGCTGGCTTTCGATAGATAGTAAAATCCAGTTTATCAGTATTACGAATAATTAACACATCTAAAAACGGTAGTTTATTTTCAATTTCAATTTCTAGGGTAAACTGCAAATTTTGGTCATAAGTATTAAGATGATATAAGAAACCACGAAGTTCAGCTTCTCCATAATTTAAAAGTGAAATTAGGTCATCTATATAGCAACTCCAATAGACGTGTTTTAAGAAAAGCGAATTTAATAAGTCATTTTTGTAAACTCGCTGTCTGTATATGGTTTATGTTGGTACCAAGGCTGAACTGCAGGACAGCTGGTAGATGTATTGTGATTGTAATCGGTAATCAAATTCTTTAACAATTTATTACGTTTTCCATAATTGAATAGACGTTTAGTAATTTATAAAGATTTCTCTTTTGTTATTCACTAACATTTTTATATTTTGAAAAGAAGTACCGTTCAATATTACAATTTCTAGCGGTAAATACATCTGTAAATGAAATACATGTTAATTTTTCCCCATTTTTGATGCATCCCTCTTGAGTCAATAACGATACAAAATATACCACTGTTCAGAAAAACGCCTAAAGCCGCATAAACTGGCAGGCAATATATGTAACTTTTAGACAGGCCATAAAAAGTGGCAGTTTTGGAATCTTATTCAAAAAAAGTTGGGCCAAAACTGTCGCTCTCTGGCGCAACAATTAATAATCGACACTTCAGTGTGATACTGTCTCTTGTGTTAGTAAAAAGAGGGACTAGAACTGTCAATTTCTGACTGATTTTCCTGGCTTTTTACAGCCAGTTCAATCCGATCAATATCTTGATGGTAGAAAGAAGGGTTGTCAAGGTAGAGATGTAGTGCGGTATATTTGCTTTGCTCCAGTTGCTTTTTTCAAACCACTTCGATTTTTTTCGCGAACAGTTGGCTCTTGATGGATTTAAATGTCACTGAAATTGGCATGTGGTCACTATCTTTCTCGTTAACATGAACAGTAGCTGAAGAACAGATAATACCAGGCAAGCAATCAATATGATCAATATCACTTGTACTTCCAGATTTGGGCTCGACGAGACATGATGGAAGACACTCAAAAAGCGAATTACTTCCCACATCAAAGTTGCTTTTTTTTCTGTTTTTAACTCTGATTTTTACGTTTAAACATTAAAACCGACGAAACTTCACTTGGTTAGCCTGAAACACATTTTTCTAATTTTTTCAGAATTATATTTTCTTTCGTGAATCTCTCCTGATCAACAACTTTCTTTTATTTTCTGTTGATAAAAACATTCAGATCTGAAGTAGAAATCTCAGATTTCTATTACTTAAGACTGTTTCATAAGAAGATGTAGCGTCTAATCTTATTCTCAGACAGCATTTATCAGAAAAAAATTTCATTGTACCCTCTCTCTCTCTCCCTTTTTCTCTTTCTTTCTCTTTTTTATCCTAAAAAATGGAAATGAATTACTTCCGACGGAATGTTAGATAGACAAAGGTAAAATTTCCATGAAAGCTAGATGCTCTGACATTTGCGGTGTTGTCTTGCTACTAAAAACCGAGTACATTTATGGGCTATAAAAAGAATTTTTTGGTTGTCTCGTCCAACCTGTTATTTTTAAGCTGCTTAGCTTACTTCTAGGTGATGTGATTGGGCCTATCCCTGAAGAGCTGCGGCGACCAGGAGCAACGGCATTCTACACTTAGTATATGTATAGATATATATATACATTTATACATATAGTATATGTATCTATGTTTGCAGATGGTTATATGTACTGTATATTTCTCTATATATCTATATTCAATCTTTTTTGTTCTTCAGTCATAGAGATTCAATTTCTTTTTGGCAACTTCAGTGAGGGAATTGAACAGATAAGGAAACAAATTCTGAGGCGCTCCGCCTGACTAAATTCGGGCCTAAAGGACTGAGACTGTTCTGATTAAAACAGAAGTGTTGTATTCCGAGCCGCTCATGGTTTTTGATGTAGCCGACACAACGACTTTGAACGAAGCACTGTTGGGACTGGTCGTCACAATTCTTGAGCAGGATACTGGACACTTCAGCTTCTTTGAAACAACATTAGCCACTGTGTCCTCAATAGTTTCGGGAGCAAATCTACTAACAAAGAGCTATGATACCTTAGTTTGCAGGACTGACTTCATATTAGGAATCACAGACCTGATATTAGCTCCATTGGATGACAATCAGTTATATTTTTAGTTTTTCTAGCCTATCCATTGTATTGCTAGTTTACTTGTAGTATTATTTTAAATTCACACGCTAATTTTTTGCAAAAGTCACCGGATCCAAATTCTGAGTTTTTCAGTGTTTTAAAAAGTAGAGTTGAGAGAAAGAGTCAAACTTTAGCGTAAAGAGCGGGGTGTTGAGGAGGGAACAGCCTCTTTCTTATAAGGAGTTATTCCTTTTCGTTTTAAGATTTAATGCCACTCCTCACTTTCAGTTAAAAAAAACTTGTTTTTTTATTTAATACATATAGGATTGGTTATTGGGAAGTATACAGACGTTTTCAGGGGGATTTTTCCGGTGGTGAAGGTGGGAGGGACGGCCTACGTACAAGGAAGCAAGAAAAAAACAAGTTGAGACCTACTGAAGAGGACGCTAAGGCTCCCGAATTGCTTCAAAAAATAAAAAAAAATTATGCAGTTTCGTTTTCCTTTCCAGCTACATCCGACCTGCGATCTCCCGTTCTTGAAATAGATCAAGTTACATTTGGATGGGTGCCGGAAAGGCCTCTATTTGAGGAAATACAATTAACTATTGGGATGGAATCACGTGTGGCTATCATGGGACTAAATGGTGTGGGGAAATCCACATTTTTAAGATTACTTATCGGGACCATAGATTACTATTAAAGAATAAATGAAACCCAAAACAAACAGAAGTTAAATAAACAATCATAGCAAAAAAAACATACAACAGGTACTAATATAAAGGAGTAAACTAAATCTTAAAACGAGTAAAACTTAAATTGAATATGTAAATCAAGCTTAAAACAGACAAAAATCACTACAAACAAGTACTGCCCACTTCCCTAACCGTGAAAGTCTAAAGCCTACTGCAGCATTGGCACTTTACTAAAAAACTGTGTCTTGTATAACCTTGAGAAGAACTAGTAAAATTAAAGTTTATTATTTTTACTTAGCCTGGTTGTTTGTATTTATCTATTGTTTATATACCTTTTACTAAATTCTTGATTTTATAAATCATTTTTAAGCTTTGTTGAATGAATTAGCTAGTCTTAATACTCTTTATCTGGTTGCGAGAGATTTTAATATTGATTTAATGAGCCTTGTATCTGCTAACCAGAATAGAATCGATAGAAACAATGAGCAGTTTTTAGAATGTCCGTTAGCTCATGGATTAAACCCTGTATGTTTTATGCCATCCAGGATATATGATAGATCATTTTCACTTGGGGGAAAATGGTGGGGACTAGTGGACCTGCGATCTCTTTTGACTCTTAAAAAGTGATCTAGAATTTTCAATTTCTAGTAAATTGAACCCCTTTTGAAGTTTATACGAATAACCCTTCCATAAAAACCATATATACCCCCGTGGCATAGCTTAAAATCTCTGTCCATGGACCCTGGGGGGGCTGACCAATCCCCTTGACTCCTAAAACAGGCACTATAACTTCCGATTTCCAATCGAACGATGTCTTCCGAAGTTTATACGACCATCCCTTCCATATGAAGCATCTCTGCTCAAAAGGGAGCTATAAAGCCCTCAAGAAAGATTTGCTTACCATTTCTGGTAAGCAAAATGGTTCCTACCATTTCCAGGTCTGCTTTAGCTCTTCTTATTGGTTGAATTAAAAAAAAGCCCGATTTAAGCTTTCTCTTCCTTCCAAGTAGATTCCAAATTTAAATTTTAAGTTTATGAAGTACATTAAGAATAAAAAATAAAATTTAGGATGTAAGCTTCTGAACTTAGCGGACTAAAATTAGGAGTTTAGTTGTAGGTGTAATTTTGCGCGGCACTAAAACATTACACAAGTTAAAGTAGCAAAACCGAGCGATCGCTATATGTCACTTGGTTAACACCAAGGTCCATAAAAAAGCGGATCTACGGCCAGAAGAAAAAAACGAAGAGACAAAAAAAAAAAAAAAACAACGGATATTTTACCTTTTTACCAACTAGGTGTCTTCAACTCTAAAAATAGAAATAATCCAAGACATATCCAATTAAAAGATAAAATATTAAATTAATCAGTACAATCTAAAATTAAAACCTAAAAACATAATCTAAAATTAAAAAGAATAGAAACGATAGTCTCCTTTATAATTTAATTAATTTAATTAATTAATTAATTTATTTATTAATTAATTAATTATTTAATTAATTTAATTTTAATTTTAATTTAAATATTATAATTTTAAAAATTATATAAAAAATATAGGTGAACCAATTTCTTAAAATAAGAGTACTGCTACCTGTCCCGTTCCCTCCTTATAAAAACCTGCAAACGGTTTGACCGTCATATGTATTCCTTTGTAAAATGTTTCGGACTCTGTGGTTTTTATTCACTAAAGCATCAATAATAACAACAACAAAAGAAAGAAATGAAAATAGTGAGTCACGAGGTCCTTCTAAATATCAAAATTTATTAAGATCCGATCACCCCCTCGTAAGTAAAAATACTTCAATTTTTCTAATTTTGCCTCTCCCTTCAGTCCACCAGAAGGTCGAATCGGGGAAAACGACTTTATCAAGTCAATTTGTGCAGCTCCCTGACAGGCCTACCAATTTTCATCGTCCGAGCACGTTCAGAAGCACCAAACTCACCAAAGCACTGAACCCCACCCCCTAACTCCTCGAAAGAGAGAGGATCCAGTCCGGTTGCGTCAATCACGTATCTACGACAAGCTCATTATACAGAAAACTAAATTTTTTCTATTGCCATCTAATTGTATTGGCAGAAAAACCTCTTAAGATCAACTAAGACATCTATTCTCTTAAGACATCTATTTTGGCTAAGCATGTGACATCTATTTTTAAAATCTATGTAATTACTGCAAATTTTTGCATATCTAAATAGTTGAGAATAAAAAGCTGAGTAAGTGATATTTGAATGTATGTTACTTTTGAGGAATGGGAAATTAGCTACTTCAAAATTAAAATCATCAGTTTTTGACATAGATAATTTGAAGACCATGTAAAACATGACTTATGTACACAATAGCAATTTTTGGGGAAAGTATTTGGTGGAGAGTACACAACTTCACCAAAAACTAAAAACTGTAAGAATTATAATAAATGATGATTTATTACCAATATAAACATAACTGTAGGCACAAGAATCAAGTTGATTTAGTGCAACTAATGCATTTTTCTAAAAGTCATCGAATTGATTGAGAGTAGAAGATAGAAGAACTATTGTGACTAGCTAAAAATGCTGGCGTTGTTTGCCACCTCCTCAGTGGTTATTTCCACCAATGGCACCCCACTTTGTATTGATTTGTATTGATTTTGAAGAGGAAAGAAATGCCAACATACACAGCAGTTATGCAATATGACGAATGAGCACCACTTTGGAGATGTATCAAGAACACATTTGAGCGCTGAAAGAATGAAACAATATTAATTTTTAAAGTTAGATATCCTATATTTTAAGGTTGAAATTTTGAATGAAACTTTTGTAATAAAAAAAGTTGAGCCACTTTGTATTGATTTGTATTGATTTTGAAGAGGAAAGAAATGCCAACATACACAGCAGTTATGCAATATGACGAACCCGAAGTCCTATTTTTGGAATATCTGGGCACCTTTTCAAATTGTCCAGTCACCTTCCGAAAAAATTCCTGAACGTGTGTGGGGCCGATAATGAATAATTTGAATATGAAATAACCTAAAATTCGGTTAAATTTAAGATTTGGAGGGGGCCAGGCCTTTCTGTCTACGTCCCTGGTAAGCTAATCTATCGCCTTTACTTGCTTTGTCCCCTCTTAGCACTCACGCATGCCTCCAAGTACGCATCACTGATTCTGGTTGCACAAGAGAATAGCTTCTTAATGACCCGTAACAATTATCAAGGCATTAGTCTAGTCTTTGTAGGTAGCAAATTATTCAGTAATATGATACTTTTTAGACTGAGAGATGTTATAGACAAAGTTTTAAGAGAAGAACAGAGTGGTTTTAGGAAAGGTAGAGGATGTGTTGACCAAATCTTTACTCTTAGGTTAATAATTGAGAAGTGCCTTTGTTGTCAAAGACCTTTGGTCCTCAGTTTTATAGATTATGAGCAAGCTTTTGATTCTGTAGAAAATGTTTTTAAAATCAATTTCTGTTCATTTCCATTTAGCATATTCTTTCTGCACTAGTAGCATCCCAAACTTATTGTGTGTTCATATTTGAGGGGCGTAGTTATCCCATATAAAAAGCAACAATTCCGGGAAAATCCTCTGTGTCTACCACAAACGTAGATCTTAGGTCAGGTTTAAACCTGGGTAAGTCCTCAAACATTTGCTGCTCCCTTAAACCAAAAAGTTATTTTGACGTTTAATACCCATTTGTCTTGCAAAAAAAAAAATATTTACGATTGAACTCTTTGCTCTGACTAGAAATCTTTCGGAAATAATTCTAACCTCTCACAGTAATCCTTGGACTTGGATCTATTTCTGCATCTCTGATCAAATCTTTTGCTTCAAAGGCACGCATCAATCCTAATGATTCAATTGCTTCATGTTTTGTTAGAATACTGTCATCATTAAGAGCAGAGTCTACTAGTACTGGAATTTTACTTCTCATGTTTCTACCTGCAATTTGATAACATGCTTCATGTTTTACTACTCCATTATCATCATTTTTCAAAACCCATTCCATTAGATCGGCTGCTTTACTAAACACTGGATCGTCTGCATCTTTCTTCTCTGCCATTTCTCCTACTAACCATAAGAAGACAAATCACGGATGCGTGTTTATTTGTTTTTTTTTGTTTTTGTTTTTTCCCCAGGGGTGATCGTATCGACTCAGTGGTCCTAGAATGTCGAGAAAGGGCTCATTCTAACGGAAATTAAAAGTTCTAGTTCCCTTTTTAAGTGACCAAAAAAATTGGAGGGCACCCCAAAGTCACCAGATCAAACTTCTGAGATAGCCATTTTATTCATCATAGTCGAAAAACCCAATAACTATGTCTTTGGGGACGACTTACTCCCCCGCAGTAACCGTGGGAGGGGCTGCAAGTCCTATAAAAATGCAAAAGTCTGAAGAAAAGAAAAGTCTGTTTTCTTTTCCTACACCAAATTTATCTAGGCTAGGATACCATCTATTCGTATTTAGTGTAACTTATTCGTAGTGTGTAACTTATACCATCTGTCAGTCAAAAAGTCGTTAGTATAGTCATTTTTTAACATCGTAAGGTTCCAAGTTCCAATTTTCTTGTTCTTGAAATCATTGAAGTTATTTTGGCTCCAGGAAAAAGATGTTCCCGTATACCAGTGCAGGAAAGGGATCAATATATCTTCTCGAGTCTACAGAGAAGAGGAAATTAATTACTAAGAAACTCGGTAAAAGAAAAAAGAATCCACCAACTTTTTAAGACCAAAGTGCATAGTTTTCGGTGTAAATTCAATGGCCCGGAGATTATTTACATGAAGTTTTAGTGAATCATTGATCGATTCTTTCTTAACAAAAAGTTAACTCGGTCCACTTTAACGCTGAATAAACTACGCTGTTTAAGTGCAATATTTAATCCACTCACTGATGTATTCTCCCTTTTTTTTTCTTTGCCGGAGTTGTTTTGTTTTTTTCTACTAATTTTCTTGTTTACATTTCCACGAATATATACGACCGTTATTAAATACTGTCGTTCAGTGTATTTAAACGGTTATATCAGGCGATGCTCAAATGCTGCCAAAGCAGAGACCTTATGGAAAGAGATAACATGTTTAGGAAGCAAAAAGCTCAAATCATTTCATCCGCAACAAACAAAAGGGGCATCGACTTTCAGAAACTACATACACCGAATGACATGTGCCAAGTGTGGCTGAAATTTGTCAAGCATTGTGCCACGCCTTGCGGAACTGTGCCGCTCCAAGATGTAAACCCTTTTATGATCCTGATCAATTAGGTCGTTTTTAAGATCAGAGTATTTGCTATTTTTGTACTCCCTTGACTTAATCAAATTTGCCTCAAAACAAGCTGTAAGTTCCATCACTGTGAGAGAGTTATCTCCACCGGAAGTTACGGCTACATCTGGTCGTAGCGTTTTGAACAATAATGCTAATAATTTTTTTCAACTTCATTGCCATTTATTCTTCCTGCAAATTTACAGTTACAGTAATAACCTTTACAAGTTATAAAATTCTCACTGTTTTCACCCGGCATAATGGGGACAGTGAGATTCTATGTCTTCTAAAAACCTCAACAACATTTGCGCTTTACTGAAAACAAATTCATTTTTAACGTTTTATCTTTTACAACTTTAAAAATAAATAATTACTGAGCTAGAATGTTCATTAAATGCTTAATCTACATTTTAATAATTCTGCTCAATAATTTTGTTATTATAATGTTTTTCAGTCTTTTTTTTGATGTTTTGACAAATGAAAACACCCTCCAATCACTTTCAATTTTTATAACGGGAATTAAAACTTCAATTTCCCTTCAAATGAGCCCCCCAAGGTTTTTACCACGGACTGTCTCGTGAAATGTGTATGGATATCACTTCCTAATTCAAACATTCTTTAAAAAAATATTGGTAAACAATTTTGAAAATATTTAAATATAAACAGGCTTCGATAAAAAGTAATAAGTCCTGCTAAAGGCAAGATTTTGCAATCTATATACCTCTTTTGTACCGAGTCTTTAAAACCAACACCGCATAACACTCGAAGCACTTTATTCTACAAAACTCGAATGTGATGGAGATGAGAAGGAAATATAATACCCCAAACAGTACAACAGTATAGCAGATAAGGATGAAGCTTGCAGCTCAAAGAGAAATTACCAAAAAAATCGTGCCGAGGAATCACAAGACCAACGTGAAAACAGGCTTGCGGCTCAAAGAGAAATTACCGAAAAAAATCATGCCGAGGAATCACAAGAACAACATGAACACAGGCTTGCGGCTCAAAGAGATAATGCCAAAAGAAAGCGTGCTGAGGAATCAGGTACATCCCAGTCGATTATTATAGCTTGAGTAGATGTGTTGCGCCTGAACAAAAGTTAAACTTCCTCAACTGGCTACACCACCAGAGCAATTGAAGACTTTTCCCAGGGACCGGACCAGACTAAATTAGAAATAGTCTTTTCCCGATTTGACCATCTGGAAGAGTGGGGGGCCGGTTAATTCGGAAAAAATAGAAAAAATGAAGTATTTTTAACTTATGAGCGGGTGATAGGAACTTAATGAAATTTGATGTTTGGAATGATATTGTGTCTCAGAGCTCTTATTTTAAATCCTGACCAGATATGATGACATTGGGGGGGGGGGGGTAGGGAGGGGGAAACCTAAAACTTGAAAAACGCTTAGAGTGGAGGGGTCGGGGTGAAACATGGTGGGAGAACATGTGCTGGTGCGACACGAGCAAGCTGCAACACATATGGCGGACGGTTATGCACGCGCTACCGGTAATGCAGGCGTGGTGCTGGTCACCTCCGGACCAGGCGCAACCAACGCCATCACCGGTATCGCCACGGCGTTTATGGACAGTATCCCCATGGTGGTCATTTCTGCTCAAGTTCCTGCTGAGCAAATTGGCACGGATGCGTTCCAAGAAACCGACATGATTGGTGTATCGCGACCGGTTGTGAAACATAGCTTCATGATCAAGTATGCTGCTGACTTTGAGTTGTTGGACAGTAGTATATATAAGGTTATATGAGAGAGTGAAAGAGGATCTTTATTATTGAGCTTCCAAAGAACTCCTAGATTTTTGGAGTACTTAAGTACTTAAGTACTTAGGTGGAGTAATGTTGATAGCCGTGCTGTTGGACAGTAGTATATATAAGGTTATATGAGAGAGTGAAAGAAGATCTTTATTATTGAGCTTCCAAAGAACTCCTAGATCTCTGGAGTACTTAAGTCTGACAAAAGCACAGTGATATTTAAAAGACAGATTTTCATCCAGTAAAATATCCAGGGAAATAAAAATATAACAAATTTCTCGAAGACAAAAATCAAGATACATTAAATTTCTTGAAGAAATAATCCACATGCAATAAGTTTCGTGAAGAAATAATCCGCATTCAATAAGTTTAATGAAGAAATAATCCAAATGTAACAAGTTTCATAAACAAAATTCATCATGCATCAGGTTTCACGAAGAAAAACAAAAATATCTGGAATATGTCTTTGGAGTGAAGAGGGGATGTCAGAAGGCCAATAATAGTGTTGCACGGTGGTTTTGATTGAGATGGCGTATCACGTTGAGTTTAGAAGAAATGTTCAAAAACAACGATCAAACAGTTCGTGGTAACGAACTGTAAGTAAGGAGTGACTCGGCTCAATAGTAACCGAAACTCTAAAAAACAAATTTTGATATCAATATGTTCATCATGAGAATCAGCTTATTATGCCGATTCCAAATACATAAGGTTCATCAGGTCTAGTGTTACCTATCAAAAGTTACAAACCTGAGAAAATTTGCCTGATTTTTATGGCACTTGGTATTAACCAAGTGACATATAGCAATCACAAATTCTGTCGGTCTGTCTGTCAGTCCCTATGAATGCGAAGCATGCTAAAAGAAATTTTCAATCAAGTCCAATTTGGCTGTGCATATGAGAAAACATACTGGTGAAAAACCCTATGAATGTGAAACATGCAAAAAGAAATTTTCTAGCAAGTCCTATTTGGCTAGTCATATGAGAATGCACACTGGTGAAAAACCCTTTGGATGTGAAACATGCAAAAAAGAATTTTCTAGGAAGTCCTGTTTGACTGAGCAATGGAGAAAAACCCTATGAATGCGAAGCATGCAAAAAGAAATTTTTTATCAAGTCCAATTTGGCGCACATTAAGGGGGGGGGGGGAAAGTATAGCATATATTAAATACAGTTAGTTTACGCAGTTAATATATGCTATCTTTACCCCCACCCCTTAATGTGCAAATATATGTCCCAAATTTGTTTCTAAACTATTATATATTCATCATATTTTGTTTCATTTCATTAGCATTGATCGAACTTCACTTCCCGAGTGCCTATTATATAACCAATAAGTACTTATAATGATCTATGACCCATTTTTAGAATCACAAATTAAATTAAAGGAAAAAATGTTATTGGTCATCTGAGATTCAAAGAGCAAAGCCCCTAACCACTTTTTGTGCTGTTATTAGAGACCGTTTCACTCAGGCGCGTAACCTGAAACTTAATCACGAAGTGTCTTAACAGAAGGCAAAGTCGTGAAAGCACTAAGCAAACAAGAACGTTGTATGGAAGGCAAGAGAAATTATGGGAAAGTAACAAAATTTACGCGATTTCTGGAGAAGATTCATGGATGTGCTCGCAGAGGCTAAGACTCTAGTCTCCTTGAAACGTCAAGGTTTATAGTAATATCTCTCACGACGTAAAAACTGTTACAATAATTAGAAAAAAGTTTTTATGTAACAGCCATTCCCAATACCAATATTACAGGCACGGTTGAAAAATATTCCAAGAAATCAAGAGGGATTAGAAATTAACTCCCCCTCCTCTTCCCAAACTCTTCTTTTATTTTTATGTGAAATGTCACAGAAAGTTTTAAAATTTGGGCATAGAGCCACATTTTTTGAGGCTTCACGCACTCCCCTCATCTACACAAAGATTCACTAACCCTCCATTCCAATGATTTATGTGAATTTATACATCATGGTATAAAATTTTATCAAGCTTCAAATGAAAATTACGTTTTTTAGAATTTTGGTTACTATTGAGGAGTGTCACTTGATTTTTACAGTTCGTTACCAAAAACTGTTCGATATGTTAGTACATGAACCCACAACTTAAATAATAGCACATATTCTGCACTTTTTAGGCGCTTCAATTACAAATAAGTACAATTGGATGATTATTGGAATTTCGATTAGATATTAGGAGTAAAAATTAAAACCATTAAATAATTCCCAGAGCAGATACAACCCCCCTTACTCTCTATCGACTTCAATCGTCAAACACCAATTGATTTAAACTCTTCTATAAAAAAAAATGGAAGCATAGTGCATATTTATAAAAGAAGATTATCGACAATTTTTTATCAGATTATATTTTTCTTAATGCAAGAAATAGTTTTGCTAATACATACTAGAATGAAATTTTGAATAAATAACCTTAACAATCATCACATTAAAGGGGCTGTTTCAAAGCCTTCTTTGGTATTAATATTTAATCTTGTTTTTTTTTCAGTTTCCATATTGCGATGGCAGTCACAATGCCTACAACAAGGAATGTTGTGACAATGTTGGTCCTCTAGTAATAAGTGATAAGAAGAAGGAAAACAAAACAAAAGTTTTTGTCGTTTGGGTTTTGTTTGTGAAAAAAGTCTTTTTGTTATTCTCCGCTGCTTTATTTGAAATATTATACCCTTTTTCAATATTTTCGTTTGGTTTTACTCGAATATCAACAGTTGTTGATCGGGTGTAATTGAGTGAATCCCGCAAACCCCTTATGCATTAGACTAATGAAAGAAAGTTTTGATTTCCTGTCCCCCTCTCCAGAAATTGAATCAAGTATCAAACAGTTCGTGGTAACGAACTGTAGTAAGGAGCGACCCCCTTTGGTTGTCCCAAGAAACATTATCTGTACCGAAGAAGGAGTCCTCAATTTCCTGCTATTAGAGCGCTAACTGGATTTCATCTAAGCTTAATGAGAAGTAGTGCCAACGATACCAGCGTCCTATTGATGCCTTTCATATACCAGAACCTAATTCAACCTCGTAACTGAAAGAGAGTTCGTACATTCTTACCTTCACAAAATCTACAAGAAGTAAAGGTTGAATCTCAACCAAACTCAATGATGGGCAGTCATCAACGTCTTGAATGATTCTTTATGCCTTTCCAAAGCCAATTTACAACAACTTTATATTAAAAGACTATCAATATTTTTGCCCAGTCTAATTTAAGAAAGCCTGTCTGCATATCTAATGAAAATTGAAATTGTAGACAGGAAAATATTTTGCAAGGCAAAGAATATTTATTCAATCCAATTGGTAACTTCTCTTTCATTGATCTCAAGTTGGTTTTTGTCTTTTGATTCAGTGTCTTTTCTCCTCTCGTAGAGTTCGCTTAAGAAGGTTAGATTTTGTTTTTGTTGTTGTTTTATTCCTCTTTCTTATATTTTTTGAGCACTGAGTGCTACGAGATTCCCGTGCGGATAACCAGGTGGAATTCAAAAACTTTTTAAAAGTAACTCAACGAACGCCAGTATCTCGGTCTTATTCCCTACCCACCACACCTGAACTCAATCCCTCCACTTCTGCCACGCAGATTCCAACCCACATCCCTTCTCCTCACATTGAGGCCATGCCCGCAAGAGACATTCCGGATTCCATTCGATCGGTCTCTCCAAATATTCTCAAGGCCATGGCACCAGGCCTTGGGACTATTGGCAAATCTAAGGTAGGTCTGGGACGCACCCTCCCCCACCAATAGAGATTGAGCAAAGTTGTGGAGCTAAAAACAGTTTTCTTGTGTTTCATTTAAGTAGGAAATCTATTTTGCAAAGTTTTGTTTCTATAACACAAAAAAAATTGTAAAGGACATCAAAAGTCACTGCCCTCTAGAGGGAGGAGTGAACATAGGTACTTCAAAATGCCTTCTCAGGGCACATCTTAATTTGTAGACCCATCCTTGAAAGTTTCATTTCCCTAACCAAACCCCTTTCCAAGAAAGCAAAAGTAGCTAAAGTAGAATTTTATTTGTGGTCTTGACCCATAAATAGCTCTCTTGAAAGTACTAAGAAACTATAGTGTAAAGAGTGAGGCATTGACGAGGGGGCGGACACCCTCTCTTATTAGATAGAATTTGCGAAAATTTTGTGGATATGAAGTAAGTACCGGTAGGATTAAATTGGTAGCTTGCAAATCTTTCCTTTTTGATCCTCTCCCTTCGATCATTTCTTGAATTCTCCAAGTTACAATACTAAGCTATTCCTGTGTTACACCCTTTTGGCAATCCGTATACACATAACGTGCTTTGATTTAGTTAAGCCCTTCCCTCAACATGAGGTACTTTGACGGGCAAGTAGAAAATGTCTATTAAAATATGAAAATCAAACATTAAAAGGATGAAGATGGTCTTTTACGAAGCTCGAAGAAGTGTGAAGGCGCACATTACACATGTTAGCAATAATACTGCCATTGAGCAGGAGGACGAGGGGAACTTTTTTAAAACCTTGGAAGGCATGTAGGAGACTGCCATGACCTTGAATAATTGACTATTTTTTGTATTGTATTACCTAACGTCTAGGAATTTGTAGTTGATTCTAAACATTGGTTCTTGACTTAAATTTTTTGTAAGAATTGTTTTCTAACTTCACACTGTCCAAATACTTTATCCCCCCTACTAATGTGCAAATATGTAGCACAAATTATATATTTGTCATCTATTCTGTCACTTATCTTTGTCTTGTCTCGCGCTAAGCTGAAAGAAACTAACAAAAAAAAACAAAAAAACAATTTCTGCAATGCCTCAATTGAGCAGCTTGAACTGTTGGGTGTTTATCAAACAAGTGTCAAAAATTTTATTCTTTAATATAATACGCTTAATTTTTTGGAATTGTTTCTTGAATATATATGATTCTTTCCAAAAGGAATTGTCAGGAATTAAGATCTAGTGTCTTAGTTAAAACAGAGCTTTGAAAATCTCTTGTCATCAGCTGAGGATATAAGGAGGTTGGTGGAATTCAACAGTGCTGGTTATCATTTCAGGTATCTATGATTGATCTGACTTCTTCGAGGAAGGGCTAAATTACTGCCATCCATCAGAAGGGCGTACGGAATTCCAGTTAAATATAGTAGGGCTTGTCAGCAATGGTTCAAGCCGTACCTTTTCAGGGTTGGAGCCCGATGCTAAAGCCAATAAAGCCTTTACAGATAACGGGCACCCTTATATAGCAGGGTTATTATTGATTCATGGCACAAATTTAACCCGCAGAATTTTTTTTTGCCCAAATATGAGAACAGCATAAGTTGTCGAAGTACAATCGTTATGATATCCTCCTTGTAAATGCAAGGATGTGTTCAATCTATACTATGGCAACAAAAATGTCCACATGGAAAACACAAAAGACATTTTTTAGTTACTGCAGTTCAGAGGCTATGGGAATCTCCGCTGGAGAGGGAGGAAAGAACTTCAAGTCACTCTGTAGTAACGATTCCCAGGTTCTCCACTTTAAGCGTTTTCCAAGATTTTCGCCGCCCTCCCCCCCTAATGACACCGGACTCGGTCGGGATGAAATATAAGAGATCTGAGTTTCGAGGTTCTTCTAAATATGAAATTTTATTAAGATGCGATACCTCATTTTTTCTAATTTTTTAGAATTAAAACTCCTCCAAAGAGAGCAGATCCGTTCCAGTTATGTCTATATCGTATCTAGGACTTGTGCTTATTTTTCCTACCAAGTTTCATCCCGATCCCTCCACTCTAAGCATTTTCCAAGAGTTTAGGTTTTCCTCCATTTTTTAGAGTTTTGGTTACTATTGAGCCGGGTTGCTCCTTACTACAGTTCGTTACCACGAACTGTTTGATGTACGAAAAGAATTCGACTCAATAACACACAAAATGTTGTTTTGTCAAAATTTCAATAGGTCCTGTCATGTAGACCTATATCATTTTGGCAAATTTCAGGGCCCTCTAGAGGGAGAAGGAGTGGAGGTAGGTACTTCAAAATACCTTCCTGGGACATACCTTAGTCTGTAGATTCATCCCTGAAAAGTTTTCCTAACCTAAACCCTTTCCGAGATTTTCATTGCACTGCTCTTAATATTTCTTATGCACTTTTTGAGCAATGACATGTCATCCACAAACTTCTAGCGATTGGCTGATTCATTAGCAAGATTGTTAATCATTACCAAAAAAAGTAAAGGCCCTAAAAGCATAACCTGCAGAACTCCACAAGAAGTGAATCAGAATAAACATTTTTATACTTAATAGCTTGAATCCTATTTGATAGAAAAGTTGCAATAATATTGACTAGAAGAATACTGAAGAAGATGTTTTAATTAGCTAAAAAAAAATATTAATTTTAAAATAAAGCGGCATCTTCTCCAACGCCGGTCAGGTCTGCTCTGCGATGTCGCGGGTCCTGGTGCACCGGTCGATCTATGACGAGGCGGTCGAACGCGCCGCTGCGCTGGCCAACGGCCTGAGCGTCGGCCACGGGCTGGAAAACCCCGGACTCACGCCGGTAATCTCTGCCCGTCAGCTCGACGGAATCGAAACCCTCACCGCTACGGCCCGCCAAAGCGGCGCGCGCGCGGCATCCGGCGGTGCCCGGCTGGAACGCGAGGGCTACTTCATGGCGCCTACCATACTGGCGGATGTTTTTAAAGGCAGTGAACTGTAGAAAATATTTAAATGAATATAGCACATCATTAGAAAAATTAAAGATCTAAATACAGTGGTGGAGGAGGACCATGTGAAGCGACTTGCTAGAGAAACGAATTCTGGGTAGTAGTAGCCGTGGCTACAATACTGTAATTAGAAGTTGTTGTGGTACTGTCATAATGGTTGTTATTCCTGAACTTGGAGAAGGTATGAGTACGGTCCTAAGGGGGATTCAAATCTAGGGTAGAATTTCCGCCTGACTAATTATATAGGCGTCCTACTGGTATGATACATCTCAAGGGGGATTTTTTCGGCGAGGTGGAGTTAGGCGGGAGGATCGTTCTATGGCAAAATTTCTTGCGAGGAAGAGAATATTCCATGGAGGGGTTGCCGGATTTCCCGGCATTGTTTAAAAAACGATTAAATTAAATTAAAAAAAAAATTCAACTGAAAGTAAGGAGCAACATTAAAACTTCAAAGGAACAGAGATTATCAAGTATTAACTCAGCACCATGGTCTTCACATTAAAGTTTTTTTTAGATGTAAAAAAAAGCTTATTATTATAATTACGCGGCCCATGGCTCGGAGGGGGGGGGGTTGACCTCATTGAGGTGCCAGGCGGTCAATGTTAAGTTGTATTTCCTTCTCCTGAAAACACTTTTGCATTTTCAAACTTTTAGCTAAAAAAATGGCTAATTTTGATAAAACTCAGCTTCAATTGTAGATATTAAATTTCGAATTCACTCGTAAATAGAATAGAGTCGTTTTATTTTATCGTTTCATTTAATTTTCTAATTTTTCAATAGAGTCGTTTAAATGAAACCAGGTTTAAAGGGAGCGGACTGGTAGTTGCTCATGCCTTGAAAGATTTGTGAAATGACGAGAATAATACTGCTGAGGTTAAGGTAGGAAATGAGGCTAGCAACTGGTTTTGTATTAAATCAGGACTTAAGCAGGGTTGCGTTCTATCCCCCTTTATATGGATCACTTTTGATGGATTTCGTCTTAAGGAGCACAGGAAAGGCAATTGGAGACCACGGAATCAAATGGGGAGGAAAAAGGCTCCTGGACTTAGATTATGCTGATGATTTAAGTATATTAGATGAAACTTTCAGCAAAATGAATGAATTTTTAGAGGTTATGTGAGTTCAGGTGCTAAAATTATCCATTTAAGTCGGGATAGGACGTAGCCCTGCCTAACTCGCGATCAAACAGTTCTTGATAACAAAATGCAAAGAATTTTTAATGCTGATTTTGAATATATAAGTTTCATCAATTTTAGTCTTATCCATCAAATGTTACGATCATGACAAAATTTGCCTTATTTTTGAAAATAGGAGGAAACATCCTCCTAAGAGTCATAGAATATTAACTAAAATCACACCATCAGATCAACACTCTCTAAAAAACAAAGAATCTTAACAAAAATCACACCGACAGATTCAGCTACATGTGCAACCCGACATGTGCAATGGCAGATCCAGAAATCGTAACACAGTGGATTGCATAGATTTTACTCTTTCGTAATTTCTCAGTCACTAGAATACAATAGTTATTGTTGTTATTGGTCATTCTAAAAACAATCAAACTACCTGAATAGCATCTCGTATACCAAAAGCCAAAATTTACCAGAGATTTTTGATGGAAGCGTAGGCGGCTTGGTACGGCCCTCCAATTGGATCCGCTTTTAGCATTGTACACCTTACGAACAAACACGTAAGGCAAAAATTCGTGAAAGAGCCGGCGAAGAATATCTCAAAGGCCACCGGAGTGCTGATTCCGAAGGGTGAGCGACTTGATTTCATGACCGGCGGCGGGGGCGGATACGGCGACCCGGCAAATCGTCCTCTCGATGCCATCGAGGCCGACCTCGCCAACGGCTACATCACCGAAAATTTCGCGCGAAAACACTATCCGCAATGGACCGGAACGACGTAGGGGCTTGCCAGACCAACGATCCGAGGGCAACATGAAATTTTAGCAGAGGTAAAAAAACTGCATGTGCCTACAACCAGGGAGAACGAAATCGAAACAAATATTTTTGAATTCGTCGTTTTTGAAGAAGTTTTTATTCCAATTTGACTTACATCTTGCCTCGCATGTATTTTGGCTTAATATTTAGGATATATGAAGATAAAATACATTTCAATTTTCAGAATGGATCTCATCGGCGAAACTGCTAAACTTTTTTTTTTTCCGTTCAAAAATGGAACGAAATTAGCCACAAATAAACATGAGGGTCCTAAACAGACCAGTAAGTCATTAAACAGAAAGAGAAGAAGCGATAATTACTTCATATAAAAAGTACTAACACAAAACCTATATGTCGAAAAATATCAAAGCCGACAGATGAAACATAGCAGATGGAAAAATGGATAATTTATTTGAATTTGATCAAACTTAATTGTGACAAATCAATGCTTGCGGATTGTTTAACAAAATATATTTTGTAATGAAATAGTAAGTTTGAAACCAGTTTTTAAACCATTTTTACACCAAAAACCATATAAAGAAATTGTCATTTTCAAGGGTGAAAAAAAGGCTTAAAACTTGAATTTGCTAGAAAAGTGATTATTATTTTCAGGAAGAGCATAAAAAATGGCATCTAAGATCCGATCAATCCTTCGTAAGTTAAAAATACCTAATTTTTTTAATTTTTCAGAATTTACCCTCCGCCCATTCCCCGAAAGAGAGCGGATCCGTCCCGGTTATGTCAATCACGTATCTAAGACTTGTACTTATTTTTCCCACCAAGTTTCATCCCAAACCCTCCACTCTAAGCGTTTTCCAAGATTTTATGTTCCCCCCTCAATTCCCCCCAATGTCACCGGATCCAAGTGAAATTTAAAATAAGAGCTCTGAGACACGATATCCTTCCAAACTTCAAATTTCATTCACGTAAGTTACGTTTATTTATTGCTAATAAAAACGTTCGCAAAAAAATATAAAAATAAAAATAAAAATACAAAAACGTTCGTAAAAATTCTAGTTGCCTTTTTAAGTCACCAAAAAATTGGAGGGCAACTAGGCCACCTCCCCCACCAATTATTTCTCAAAACAATTGGATTAAAGCTATGAGATTGCCATTTAGTAAAAAAAAAATACATGCAAATTTCGTTCTAATTATTCATGTGCGGAGAGCCAAAATCAAAACATGCATTCATTCAAAAACTTTTAGAAATTAAATGAGGCCGTAGAGGTCCGTGCGCTCGTCGAGGTCGGCGGCGCCGCCGTCGTGCCAGGGCGAGACCGCGCGCACCTGCTCCGGTGCCATGTAGGGGAGCGTGCCGCCCGAGCTCTCGTCCTCGTCGGCTCCGTCGAGCCCGGACGCGGTGCTGATGTTGAAGTCCGCGAGCTTGGCACGCGCGGTCGCATCCAGCAGCACGTTCGCCGGCTTCATGTCGCGGTGCAGCACGCCCCGGCTGTGCGCGAAGTCGAGCGCCACCGCCATGTGGGCGCCCAGCAGGCACACGGCCTCTAATGTTTTGAATATTTTCAAAAAAAAAAAAAAATAGGTTTTACCCTATTATGCTTGAACAATACATGATTTTGGAAACCATTGCGGTTGGCTTTTCAGCCATTTTATCGCGTCTAGTACTGCGGTATTTGTTGCACCGTTTAGAATTCTCCATGCGGCACCATTATCATGATTTATCAGATTACTCTGAAATTCAGGCATTTCAGCAAATTCGATAAATTCCCATTAATTAATGGCCTGTGCCTTTCAACCAGCTTTAACTGGTATGAACTGTATTACGAACCTAATTCTTAACATTAATTCTCAAGCCTATTCTAGCACCCTGAATTCGCAAAACCTCTAAAAATTCATTCATTTTGCTCACACTTTCATCGAATATGCTTAAATCATCAGCATAATCTAAGTTATGGAGCGTTTTTCCTCCCCATTTGATTCCGTGGTCTCCAATTGCCTTTCCTGTGCTCCTTAAGACGATGTCCATCAAAATGATCCACATAAAGGGGGAAGTAACACAACCAATAAGCAAAATGCTGATAGGAATCTTGATTACACTTGAAACACGGAATGTGGATGCTGGTTAAAGAGCCCAGGGGAACGGTTGTAATTTATACCCAGGGGCATATAAAGTTCTTATAGAAAAATTAACTTCCAGAGGACTAAAATGATTAAAAATCGAAAGTTCTAGTTCCATTTTTGAGAATCAAAAGTAATCTGATGGCAACTATCTTCCCCCCTCACCAACCGTCTTTTCTCCAAATACATCAGATCAAATTTTTGAGATTTCCATTTTGTCCAAATAGAACGAAGATCTTATAATAAAACTCAAAGGTTTACACAATTCCCCAAAACCCCTGGGGCCAGTGCCGTAACAAATGATTGGGATCATTTTGTATTCCACCTACCATATGCCTTCCACGGAAGACGTATTGTTTTTAACAATTGGTTAGATTGGGCAAAAAGTAATGGTGCTTATGACCAACTAGTTGAAGAAATTGGAGCCTTTGATCAAGACAATAAAAAAGATTGGTTAAAACGTGCTTCTAAATCTAAACTGTATAAAGATTTTGTATCCAATAAAATTGCCGCAGGAGAAAAAGCATCTTCCCTAATAGGTAATATGTATACTGCATCTATTTTTATGTGCTTAACAAGCCTTTTAGTTAAAGTAGAACGACAAAGATATCGTTTGAATTAATTTTACCCTTGTTCCTTAATAAGTTTCAAGTTGAAATACTGATTTCTTTTGAAGCATCCCCAAAGTCTAAAACAAGTCGTGACAGATTAAATTCAGTAGCCTGAACATCTTAGTGAACAAAAATGTCATGTTTTTTGGAATGGGAGCATCAAGTTAGCTGATAGCAGGATTAGCACTCCATCCAGTAGTCTGCTACTGTGTCTTTTTCACCTTATTTATCACTGTGCAAATACCCCTTAATTTACGAATCTGATCTAAGATATTGCTGATATGCTCTTTTGACAACTTGCATACGGATGGTAGGGTATCATCCTTACAAGAGAGATTTTCAGAAATATTCTCTGAAAATTTCACCTTCATACCCTTAGGTATAGTTGTGATAGTAGTCACGGCAGAAGGCTAGCGTAATTACTCAACTTAATACGATTCGTCATTGCTATGATACTGTCGAATTTTGATAACCTTTATATTCAAATGCTTCTTGAAATTTTCATCTTAATGCTATTAACCTTACAAGTAGTTGCTATAGATGTAGTAGTTGGAGTCTATTTTTGTTGTTGTCTCAAATTCTAAATTTTAATTACCTTTTAGAAATCCCTTTTCTGCTTTCTGTTGCTATGTCGAAATGAAAAAGAAGTTTCAGTATGCACTTTGTTGAATACAAGCCAGGTTTTTTTTTCAGAGTCAATATGATACTAAGGATGAAGATCTGTCGAAGGGTTATTCAGAAGGCAAATCTATTCTATTCACCTGTTATTCCATTCAATAGAGCCGTTAAGCTTTTTTACGCGGCTCAGACAAAAACTATTACCGAAAAAAATTTCCAACAATGACACCAAAGGATCTAGGCCCTGCCGTTGACCCACCAAAATATTGCCATGTCCCACCGGTGGGGCATGTGCCCCATGTTGTGAATCACGGCTCTAGGATGAGAGCTGTAAACTATGCCAACTGTTTATAAATTAATTTTATTATGAAGAGGGGGGCTACCTGATTTTGATTGTCCAATTGGTTTGAAACTTTCAGTGATTGTTCATTGGGCCACAAGGACTACGCTCTTTTGAACAGGAAGCCCAACAAATGAACAAAAGCTTGTGTTCCTGATCTGCTTGATACTTATATAAGAAAAAAAAACTTACACGCTATTTAAGAAGTATAAACGACCTAATGAACGGATTTTCCATAGTTGCCTTCCCTTCACAAAGTGTGGGTGTGGCCTGAATGCCAACGCAAAAGAAAATACCTTTTTGGCACTATTTAGCTTGATGTTTCATAAAAAATGTTTCGTAAACTACCTGAAAATCATCATCTTTTCCTTAATTTAGGCACTTTGGGTCCGTCTCTTTCCTGCTATGTTGCATCTTCGAAAGGAGCTTGATAACAAAACCGTTGGTGAAGTTAGTCAAGTAATCGTCATATAAGCATTGCTTATGACAGCATGTATGACATCATATAAGTATATATGATACCATGTATAGCATAAATAAGATTATTGAGTTTCCGTCACATCAATTATTTACATAATATAATATCTGTTGGAAGGCACAAAAATTAAAATCTGTAGTTGCAGTTACTATAAATGATGATTCTTTGGAGCCACCACCCGAACTATCAAACGTGATAAGATATGAAAATCGACAACCTGGACCATCAATTGCGACAACACCAATACGGTTAGTTAAAGGAAAGGCCATTGCTAAATTGTGGGATGAATCTGTGATTTTCAAACTCCTAAAATAATTGCCGAAAACTGTTTGCTAGACTGTTCTCAAAAGAATAATTAACAGGGCGATGCCCGTTCAATCACGCTTTGAACAAGTCATTTAGCATAAAGAACCTACTATATTATTTATTCTGGACTGCACCTATGGTTAGTGTTTCCAATTTTCTATTCAAACGATCTGTAAACTCGGCGATTTTCGGTCAGGCATCCGTAGATGGCTCTCAGTTCGAGAGCTAAATACTGAGTTTCTACCGAAAATAAGAACTTTGGGAAAAGATATACGTAATTTATAAATTCGCTTACGTAACGAACTTTTGTGTCCTCGTATTTTTATTACATATATGAGGGAGTTCACCCTTTCGTCAGTACCTCGCTCTTTACACTAAAGCTTAAGTGTTGTCCCAATTCATTAAGAATGACCCCTGAATCACAAAAGCCGTAGAATAAATAGTTGAAATTACTGAAAATACTTTAGCGTAAAGAACAAGGCATTAGGAGGAGGTGAACCCCTCATATGCGAAATAATTTCTCTTCGTTTTAAGTTTTAATTCTGCTCCTTACCTAATTTTACTTTTTTGGCTAAATGGGTTTCTCAAAGTTTTGATCATACGATTTTGAGAAAAAGAAGCGGTGAGGGGGCCTAGTTGTCTTCCAATTTTTTCGGTTACTTAAAAAATCCACAAGAATTTATAATTTTATTTCATGAACGTTTTTTATTAGTAATAATTATACGTTACTTACAAATTATTTTACGCAATAAACTTCTATATTTGTATATTTTATTACGTATATAAGGGAGTTCGCCCCCTCGTCAATACCTCGCTCTTTACACTAAAGTTCAAATTGTTTTCAACTTGATGAAACATATATATTTAAAATCAGCAAAAAAATGATTCTTTTGATGTAACTATTGGTATCAAATTCCGTTTTTTAGAGTTTCGGGTAATATTGACCTGGGTCGCTCCTTACTATAGTTCGTTACCACGAACTGTTTGATTCGAAGTGCATAAAATTCGTTAGGTTTAAATCTATCTACCGAAAGTTTGAAGCCTGAGAATTTTTTTTTTGATTTCTTAAAAAGGGGTAAAAACACCCCAAAAAAAAGTAAACGATCTTAATAGAAGTTACACTACCAAATTCAAAAATTGTTTTTGGCAAATGGTTTTTGGTGTGAGAAGCTGTTTAGTGCAGGGAACAACTGACCTCAGGTTTCTGCTCATCAACAGTTGTGATGGGGATGCTAGACCATCAACCAGGGTGTTCCTGTACTCTAGCAATGATAAGTTAAAGTCATGTCCTTTAATCTGTTTTGATAAGTATATCTTTGGCTGTTTGCACTATTCTTTCTGCTAGTCCATTTGACTGAGGGAAGTTTGGAGACGATGTGGTTTGAGAGATTTCCCAATTATCAATGGACTTCTGGAATAGTATCGCCTATGCCACGTGCAGCGACATCTGTTGCGACTAAAATGGTTAAGCTTTTATTTGCAAAACGCACAAGTGTGCGGTCTCGGTCTTTTTGTTCCAAATCGCCGTGTAATGCAGCGCTATCAAACCCAAGTTGTTTTAAGCTATCACATACTGTTTGGCACTCAGCTTTAGTATTACAAAATACCACGGCAGAGCTAGGTTGGAATTCTAAAAGGAGTTTTTGAGCTGCTTCTAGTCGCACATCATTGTTCTCGACCTCATAAAAGAACTGCTCAATCGAGGCATTATCAGTGGGAATTTTTAGCAACCATGGCTTTTTGGGCCATTTTTGCAAGTAAATCTCCACCGACATTCGCGTACAACAACAGAAGGGAGTATGTCATGGCGCGTCGAGAACCGTATTGAGGCAATTATTTGAAACAAAAGAACACCCGTCCTATTTCCACGAATAATCGTAGGTAGATATTATTCTGACCTGAAGCTGAATTAGTATACACTTCATAGCGCAACATAATATTACAAAAAGCGAGGGTATTCGCAATTTTTTTCGTGGTGGCAAAAACTCCCCAAAAGATTTACAGGAAATTTTCTTCCCCCATGACAAAATCCTCGATGGAGAGTTCCCGAAGTATATCCCCCTCTTCTCAACCCCTCCCCCCAACCGAAAAATCCTCCTGAAAACGCCTGTACACTTCCCAATAACCATTACTATATGTAAGCACTGGTCAAAGTTTGTAACTTGTAGCCCCTTCCACGGGGACTGTGGAGGAGTAAGTCGTCTCCAAAGACATAGCTGTAAGGTTTTTCGACTACGCTGAATAAAATGCCTATCTCAGAATTTTGATCCGTTGACTCTGGAAAAATAATTAGGTCCCACGATGGGAGCCACAAGAGAATTTGAAAATACGCTTCATATGACATTCGCCTTGGATCCCGTAAGAATTACTGAAAAGAGAGTTTAGAGAGTTACAGAGAAGAGAGTTAGGAGATTGAAAGTGGCGTGTACATTGCAGAGCTAAGCAGCCAGGAAACGATTTAAACAGTTTTTGTTGGAGAGTAAACCTGTCAGGGCTGGGAAGGCGGGAGCAGAGTGGCAAACAAGACCAGATCATGATCTCCTCATTGTGGACGCAGTAGGAGAAGCAAATCAAAGACTTGTTAGGGGTTTTGCCCCCTCGTCAATACCTCGCTCTTTACAGTAAAGCTTGAATTTTCTCCCAAATTCTTAAGAAAGACCCCTAAATCACAAGGGCCGTAGAATAAATAGTTGAAATTAATAAAAATGCTTTAGCGTAAAGAGCAAGGTATTGTGGAGGAGACGAATCCCCTTATATACGAATATTTTCTGTTCGTTTTAAGCCTTAATGCTGCTCATTACTTCCAGTTAAAAAAAAAAACTTTTTTTTTTTCATTGTTTTCTTTTTAATAATACTAGAAAATCCTGCGCCCCGCCGGGTCGCTCCTTACTACAGTTCGTTACCACGAACTGTTTGACAGCGCCAGGAAATCCGGCCCCACATCCAAGAAAAACTCTCCCTTCCCACGGATATATCCTCCGGACAATTCAATCCTGGTAAAACATTACCCTGGACAATTACACTTAACATCCTCACGCGTGAAATTGAGCCAGTAAAGAGAAAATGAGACGTATAAAGAAATTCCATATAGCACTTCTGGCAAACTCCCCGAGTATACAATTTCCCCTGAAAGGTTAATCCTCTCAAAAATTTCCTCTACATGATTTCCGTTAGAATGAGCCCTCTTGCAACATTCTAGGACAACTGGGTCGATGCGATACCCCTGGAAAAAAAAGAAAAAAAAAAAAAAAAAAAAATAAAAAAAATAAACACGCATCCGTGATCTGCTTTCTGGCAAAAAATACAAAATTCCACATTTTTGTAGATAGGAGCTTGAAACTTCTAAAGTAGGATTCTCTGATACGTTGAATCTAATGGTGTGATTTTCGTTAAGATTCTATGACTTCTATGGGGCGTTTTTCCCTATTTTCTAAAATAACGCAAATTTTCTCATGAATCACTGCAGAACCAACATATCTCTCAATTACTACAAATGGCTCTTCGTTGTAAAATCTTGATTGTTTTCATATTTTATTCTATCTATGTTAGGTAGCGCCTTTTCTTTCATTCTCGTAATATCAATAATGACCACTGTTTATTGTTACCTTTTTTTTAAGGAACTCACGTAATGGAAGGTAGTGGACGAATGGTAGTTACGGCGGTTGGTATTCTATCCCAAGCTGGTATTATATTTCGACTCCTTGGCGCAACTGTGGATCAGCATGAAGAAGAAGCGAAAAAAAATTATGTCTTTAAGGATGACATCCTCCCCCACAGCCCTCAGGACAAGGGTTGTAAGTTATGCCCTTTGGTTTTATAAGGTTTTTTTTATAGAAAGTGCTGTCGTAGAAACTTCTAAAAGGACTCATTTGATCGAAAATTGAGAAGACTAGTGCCCTTTTTATTAGTCAGAAGTGATGGGAGGGCAAATGGTCCTCCCCCAAGCCAATCATTTTCCTAAACACTTTCAATTAAAATTTTTAGATAGACATTTTGTGCAACGCATTTGAAAGTTCCGAAAAATATGTGTTTGAACACTATGCATTCTGTTTGCCGTCTGCCATCCGACTTCATCCCCTTTGTAGCTGCTCGACGCCCTCATCGCGTCAGACCTGTCTCGCCTAAGCCTTGAGGAGTTGACCGCACTCGAGCAGCGAGCCATGGAGCTACCGAAGCAAATCTCCGAACAGAAGGTGCTTTCTCCCCCTCTCTCCCCCTCTCCCCTCCTGATTGGAAAGACGGACCATCGCTTCGAATGTGCAGAGCGAGGAGCACAGGCGACAGTCCGATGCGCTCTCCCAATTGAACGAATGTGTGATATGTCAAACGGTCTATTTACTGCATATGAACAGTGTTGTGTCTAGTATTTGTAGGTCCATTATTCAGGGGCCACACCATAAGAGATCTGAGAAAGCTTTAAGAGCCGACACAACTGGCCTATTACACCCTTCTGAATAGTCTACCGAAACTGTAGGAGATCTAGAGACTGTTTTCCTGGTCTAGTCTCTTATAAAAATGTCTAACTGGAGGAAAGCAGGCTTAGCTTGGCCATCATATGCAACGTCAGAATTTGTCAAGTCCTTTAGTTCCAACTTCCACAGTTGTAATTTACTACCTCGTAAAACACGATGTCATTGTTCTTTAGGGTTACACTAAAACCGCTCAGCCTGCCGTCTTCATCTTTGACCCACACTTCTTTGGATGTGCCGTCCTTCGACTCCCAGCAACCGACCAGCCAGTCGAGTGAATCAGCGCTTGCAGGCTGTGCGCAGGCGAGCAGGAACGTTGCAATTGTCGAGAGTTTTGCTGTCATTTTATTTTCTGGCTCCGGATTGCAGTAAGATATTGCTACGGCAAGGTTTGTTGGCTTTTTCTATTGTATGTGAAGGGGATTCTTGTGACTGTCCTTTTGTAGTCTGTTGAAGTTCAAGGACATAAAAAGGGTAACTTCTGCTATACCAACGACACTTATGTTCTTGATCTGAGTAAAATTTGATTCTCTGTCTGTATTCGAAGATAATTATCTTAGTCTCAGTAATATAAACTACTATAGAGGTATATTCTAATTAAATGTTTAATATATACAGTTGGTTATAATAGGTATTTAATATAATACATTCGTTTTCCATAATTCTCTGTTGTAGTTTCCATAATTTTCTCTCTAAAGTATTATATTTTCGTCATATTTTGGTAGGGACTCCGGCTTGAGTTCTCTGGGACGTTCCCGCATGGAACAGGCCTGGTATGGGTAGTTGGAGGTTTTGTTTACTTTTTTGAAAATTCAGACGCACACGCAAACATTTATTTTGGAGGAGGGGTAAAAATAAAAAGAACAAAAAAACAGGTATGTCATTTGAAATAAGTAAAATATTATATGAAGAAGAGCATAATTCGTGTACTTAGGGAGTGTTGGTAAGGACCTGGGGGTATTCTTCATAAACTGCAGACCCTTCGCCTTTACTTTGACCAAGAAATGTTTTTACCACTGTAGAAGTTTCAAGCTCATATCTACAAAAACCTGGAACTTAGTATTTTTTGCCAGAAGACTGATAATGGGTGCATGTTTATTTGTTTGTTTGTTTTTTTCCCAAGGGTGATTGTATCAACCAAGTGGTCCTAGAATGTTGCAACAGGGCTCATTCTAACAGGAATTAAAAGTCCTAGTTCCCTTCCTAAGTGACCAAAAAATTGGAGGGCACCTAGGTCCCCTCCTATGCTAATTTTTTCCCAAAGTCAATAGATCAATATTTTGAGAGAGCCACTTTGTTCAGCATACCGACATGGATAAGGAATAGCTGATAAGACTCATTTAGAAGCACTTAACCTAAAAAAATTTACTTAAATCTAGAAAAGTTATCATTCTTAAGATTAGTGTTATATTACCGTGAGAAGTGTACTACTTGTAACAAGATCTAGAGGTTAAGCAACGGTACTGCACAAAGGATAACAGAAAGTAAAAGGATGGTTCATGTCAAAGATCAACACAGAGGTAATGAGTTAAAGTCATTCAAGTGATATTTTGTTTTAATTTTTTTTTTAAATAAATAAATTAGAAAACCAGACTAAGCAAAACACCTGTTACAAAAAAACATGAAATACTAAGAACCAATCTACTAAATAATCTTAAACAAAAACGTAGACACACATATTAACATATCCTTTATATAGAATGAAACTCAATAATGCACTCTTAAACAATTCAATACTAACAGTATCTGTAACTGCTCAAGGGAGCAAGTTCTAATTTTTATACACTCGATTAACAAAAGAATGTTGACCGATATTTTTATTCCTAAAGACGGGGGACACAAAAGTGTATTAAATTACTGACTCTAGTTGTCTATCAGTTGTCCGTACAAGACGAAGCATATCATCGAATATGGATCATAAACGAGAAAGTAATAGAAAAAAAATATGGATCAGCTAAAATTGAAGAATTTTCAAGCTACATTACAGATTCGGACGTTCAGAATTTTCAGAGCCTTAACTACAATTTTCACAGAAAGTGTATAAGCAATTCATATGACAATTCAAACATGAGGCTTGATCAGAAGCAATCTAATAAATCAAACTTTCTTTATTCAAAAGGGTGAGTGATCAAACAAAGAAACTTTCTTGATTACATTGGTTGAAACAGAAGAAAATGTCGATATCGCGTTCCAGCCGTTGCCGACCGACGATCCGACGCGGCGCCGGCCCGACATCGAGCTTGCCGGGCGTGAGCTCGACTGGGCGCCCACGGTTTCGCTGAGGGTGGGATTGGAACGTACCCTGGAATATTTCGAGGGGTTGCTCGCATCGGGTCGCCTGGCCGCCGAAGCACACCTGGGGCGCGCGGCAGCCGAGTAGACGCAGCCGAACATCACGGCGGTGCCGGGCCGTGCATTGGCCGATGACGCCGTTCGTTGACGGAAATATCACCGTCGCCGGCGCCTGAAGTCTCTTTTTCAGCGTACAAATTAAAGCCTAGTTCATAAATGCACTGAAAAATTTTGAGCCTGACCTGTGTTGGAATATTAGAATTTTTAGGATATCAAACAAGATAATTGTCCGCAATTTTTACTGAATGTAAACGTGTCAAAAAGAAAGAGACTTCAATGTTGGCCCAATGTTCAAATATGAAGCATTTCATCATGCAAGGGTCAAAATTTCGATGCAAAGGTCAAAATCTTTAGGAATGACGCGAGTTATCTAATTTACTATCAAATGATTCCCTTCTAAAGTTATTTTTAATCTAGACTAGTAACTTCACAGTGGGTCGCTCAACATTTTTTGTTTGTGAAATCTTTTTTTCTGGTGTGAGCATCTATACTAAACTAATTTTTTTTCAGGGACCGGCCTTTTTCAAGTGGTACAAGTTCCTCGATGGTAAGATCAAGGCCCAGGGATTCAAAGCTGCACTCAAAAAAACATTTTTTGATCAAACAGTGTTTGCCCCAAGTATGCTAGTTGGCTTCCTAGCATATAACGAAATAATGCTTGGACATTCAATGGAAGCGGTCAAGAAGAGAATGACCCATTCACCACGATTTGCTTCCGACCACTCAAGTAAGATTTAAACCATAAGAAGCTCTTTCCAGTCACGCCGATTTTATCCAGCTCTAGTGATAATTTTTTATGGCCAATTGTATCAAAGGCTTTCTTTAAATCCAGGAATAAGGCAGCTGGAATCAATAAGTTACAGCTGAGTGAACGACAGTTCATTGCACTGGATTTCGATTTATGGTATCTTCATACAATAGTTTAATTTATACTACGGCACAAAAAAGCCAAAACATGACTTCACAGATTATTTTGGATTTGGTGCATACTTAAAATATCGCGCTTCCCCTAAACAAAATTTTTCCCTTTGTACCTAGTTTAGGGATTTTGCTCAATATAAATAGCATAAGTATTGCACATCAAAGAGCCCATTAGAATCAAATAGTTCTTGATAACAAACGCCAAGTAGAGAACGAATTGTGTCGGTTGTAACCAAAACTCTAAAAAAAAGCTTGTAGCAATCACATATAACAGGAATCTCCATTTATGATGACTTTTAATGCATAAAGCTCATTAATTTTATAACTACCAAAAAAAAGGTTACTACCACGTATTACATAATATACACTGTAAAATAAAGAAAACTGATAACCGTAAAAGTTCATGTCGAATCAATTGAATTTAATCGGGATAGTTATATATTAGAGAGACACGTAATTGAACTACTTTACGTACGTAAACTACTATGCAGGTATGTCTTATTTAAATATATAACATATAGACAGGATCTTGCAAAAAAAAATTCAATTGGGACAAACACCTATTCAATCCGGTGCTGCCTCACATGACTTAATAGCAGGCAGATAAACGTTCAACTTCACCGGACTTTTTCAAGAAAGTCCTGCTCAAACACATGGGTCCCTCCCTCGACACGCGATAGCTTGAATTTTCTTCTAGGTTCTTTAAGAACTTCTGCTCAAACACATGGGTCACTCCCTCAATATGATATACCTACAATTTTCTTCTAAGTTCTTTAAGAATTACTGCTCAAACACATGGGTCCCTCCCTCAATACGCTATAGCTTCAATTTTCTTCTAAGTTCCTTAAGAACTACTGCTCAAACACATGGGTCCCTCCCTCGACACGCGATAGCTTGAATTTTCTTCTAGGTTCTTTAAGAACTTCTGCTCCATACAGGGAGGCGGAGTAGCCGGTGTCCGAGAGAGGGCAGGACGACGTCGTCCAGCTCGAACGGGCCGATGCCGATCTTCGGCGCCTGGGCAGCATACCGCAGACGCGGTTCCGCCAGCTGATCGATGACTCCATCCTGCACGCAAGTGAAACGGTTCCCGCCGATTCCCAGGCAAGCCAGCGTCGATGGCGCAACCTGGGGCCTCGCAACATCGGTGGGCGGATCCGAGCGCTCGCCATTCACCCGCGCGACTGCAACATCCTCTACGCGGGCAGCGCTCTCGGCGGTATAGAGCTGGGTTGACTCTGGCTGAGCTTACAGAATCACGCCACTGACCCCCCGTCCCAAACTAAATAATTGGGTACACTATGATAGGAACCCTTGCCTTCTCAGACAAAGGATCCTGAAACCAGTCCACCAATCCACTCAGCCAGGACGGCTTTCCATTTTTACGACTTAAGCCTTAGGTTAAAATCTGGTTAAGAATTAAACTAGTTATGGTTTAAGGCTGGTTATGTTCATACTGTTAATACATGAGGCAAATTTTGGTTAAACTAACCTGGTGACAGTATCTTGTGGAGGATGCCAGCCCCTATGTCTCTTTCGGGCCTAAACAAGAAGTTCAATCTGGAAGAATGACCCAGAGCTCAGAACTACGAGAAAACCGGGCTAAATTGCGGTTCAAAATATGAATAGCTTGCGGCCGCTATCTAAGGGGTAATGTTTTCGATATTAAACAAAGAACAAAGCTTGATTTTAAACGCTATCTTCGAAGAGTTAGGTATAATGGTACTGAATTTCCTAAGACTCCTAGCCAGTGGTAAAAAGTGATTAATGTCGCGAAGTTTGACGGATCACCTATTCCCTAGGAAACCTTTGATTTGCAAGAGTGGAAATACAACTGTTTTTGCAAGAGGTAGAGAATTGTAAAGCAGCCCCTTGATCCGCTACAAGATTCCAACATTTTCTATAAAGAGACTAAAAAATCAACCGCACGCCTGATTGTTGTGGAGTAAATGAGGAGCACTTGAAGTGTGGGGGCCCTGCCTTGTTGCTTTGGCAGCTAGAAAAGGTTCTGAAGACGTTCCACTATAAGCAAAGGCAAATTTGGCTTTTACTTGTGTCAAGGTCTCCTTTTTTCGAGTATTCTTTAATCAGCTTTCTTTATCGGACTTCACCTAATAAAGAAAAATAATTCACCTTACTTCACCTTACCTTATCTGATTTCTCCTTATAAAGAAAAAAATCTGCTTATTTTGCCTTACTTTATCCGACTTCATCTTACAAAGAAAAAACCACTCACATTACTTCGCCTTACCTTATCCGACTTCTCTTTATAAAGAAAAAAATCACTTATCTCACCTTTCCTTATCCGACTTCACCTAATAAAGAAAATAATTCACCTTACTTCACCTTACCTTATCCGACTTCACCTTATAAAGAAAATTATAAGATTTTTCGACTATGCTGAACAAAATGGGTATCTCGACATTTTGATCGAATGACTTTGGGAAAAATGAGCGCGGGAGGGGGCCTATTTGCCCTCCGATTTCTTAGCCACTTAAAAAGAGCACTAGAACTTTTAATTTCCGTTCGAATAAGCCCTCTCGCACTAATTTAGGACCACTGGGTTGATAAAATCACCCCTAGGAAGAAATAAACAAAAACAACAGATAAACGCGCATCAGTGATCTTTCTTCTGGCAAAAAATACAAAATTACACATTTTTGCAGATAGGGTACTATGTGAGTTTTTTAGGGACTTGGGAGGCAAAATTCGCTTGGAATTTCTCAACTTCTTTAAGTTTTCAAGGATTTAAACAAAAATTAAAACTTTTTTTCAAGGCTACAACCAAACTAAAACCAACAAACACAAATGTGTACTGCTTATACACCCTAGGGTCCTAAAGGATTTACAGAAGGGAAAAACAATGTAGACACTTTAAGCTATAGGTTTTGTATATACGTCTTCGGATTTTTACGGCAACTTTAAAATAAGATTTATTTCTGGAAAATTCCTTTAATAGACGATCCTGCACAGATTTTTGAGCAGGAAGCCTTTAGTTCAAGCCCTTGAAGAGAAAAAAGCGCTATCTTCCAACAATACCTGATAAACACAAGTGGGTATTGGCCAAAAATTAGTAAATATATAAAATAAGTGTATTTTAATAGATTTAATACTTCGCTGAAAATAAAACTTACCAGCTTTACCACAAAATACAGCGACGAACAACAAAATACCGCAGGCAGTCTCAGAGCGAGATGAGGGAAAACAGATGAACTACTGGTATATAAAGCACTGATCGGTTGTGCTTTTCGCTTATTATCCTATTTTGAACGCTTTGTGCACCGTTGAATGTACACATCTAGTGTATGCAATTCATGTCAAATATGCCTTATTGGCCTATTTTGAACGCTTTCTGCACCATGGAATGTACGCATCTCGTGTATGCATACTATGTCAAATATGCCTTATTAACCTATTTTAAATGTTTTGTGCACCATGGAATGTACATGTCTAGTGTAAGCAAGCTAGGTCAAATATGCCTTATTTGCCTATTTCGAACGCTTTGTGCAACATGGAATGTACGCATCTAGTGTATGCAAACGGCAAAAAATACGAAATCCCACATTTTTGTAGATTGGACCTTGAAATTCTTTCTATACGGTTCTCTGATACGCTGAATGCGATGGTGTGATTTTCGTTACGATCCTATGACTTTTAAGGGGTGTTTCCCCCTATTTTCCAAAATAAGGCAAATATTCTCAGGCTCGTAACTTTTGATGACAAAGACTAAATTTGATAAAACTTATATATTTGATATCAACATAAAAATCCGATTCTTTTGATATATCTTTTAGCATCGAAATTCCGTTTTTTAGAGTTTCGTTTACTATTAACTTTTTTTTATATTTAATTTATATTCAAGTATCAAACCTAAGACAGTAGCAGCATCAAAAGCTTTGCATAAAATTATGTCGCAATAATATATTTCTGGTTCATTTGTTACCTAAAAAAATTTTATCAGTTACTTTTGTGATTTGATAAAAGTAGCTGCAAATTGTAAAAGTAAACGATTGTATATTATATATTTGATGTTAGTTTATTTTAGTTTTTTGTATGATTTTTATTTTTAGTTTCTTTTTTTTTATTTAGTTTACGCTGAAGACACCTTGTTATATATGGGCATTGCAACAAAAAAGTGGCAGAACTTGGTACTTTGCTGTGATTGAATATGAAACTTGTAGGCTATGCAAGCAATTGTCACTAATTATACCTGCATGAATTTTTGACGTTACTCAAAAAACATTTATTTAGTACTGAATGCATTTTGATAAAACAATTCAGTAAATAAGAGATTCGGGAAAATAATTAAACTCTTAAGCAGTACTTAAAAAGACACTAAGCAGAAATGAATCCATCAGTTCGAGAAATAAAAAGGTGTTTGAATTCTTGTACACTTGTGATGTTATGCTGATCTGTTCGTTTTAAGTTTTAATATCGCTCCTTACTTTCAGTTAAAAAAACTTGTTTTTTTTTTATTTCTGAACGTTTTTGAATTTATGCATGTTTCGATTTTGGATCTCCACACATGAATAATTAAAAATGAATTTGCATATTCATTAATTTTTATGGCTAAATGGCTTTCTCATAGTTCTGATCGAATGATTTTGAGAAAAAAGTAGCGGGGGAGTAGGCCTAATTACCCTTCAATTTTTTGGTTACTTAAAAAGGCAACTAGAACTTTTAATTTTTATAAACTTTATTGTTGACTTTGGGAAAAATTGAGCGTGGGAGGGGGGCTTGGTGCCCTCCAATTTTTTGATCACTTAAAAAGGCCACTAGAACTTTTTATTTCCATTAGAATGAGCCTTCTTGCGACATTCTAGGACCACTTGGTCGATACAATGACCCCTGGGAAAAAGAAAAAAGAACAAACAAACAAATAAACACGCACCCGTGATCTGTCTTCTGGCAAAAAATACGAATTCCACTTTTTTGTCGATAGAAGCTTGAAATTTTTGCTACAGGGTTCTCTTATACGCAGAATGCGATGGATAGTATTAGAGATTGGAGGAGGGGGTTAGAGGAATACTGAGGTACCCCCTTTACGGTCTAAGTAAAAGAACGTAAATAAATGCAGCAAAACGATCAAAAATAGGGTTTTTAAGGGCAAACGAAAATACAGAAAAAGCAAAGCGAATATTTCAAAAGGACAAGCCCACCTCTCTTCTTCAACGTAAAAAAAAAAAAAAAAAAAACAAAGACAAGTCTTTCTTTAGGCATTTTCTTCAAATATTTTTTATTCATTCTAAATAACTGCATTCCAAACAAAAGAAAACCCTGTCAGGGCCGATTGACAAACGTAGTTCGGTATACTTTTGAGCAGGCGCGACGGTCGCAGGTCCGCGTTCGTGCGAACTGGTACCGACGTGATCGCCATGCTCTTCTGGCCCGCCTGAATGATCGTCTCAAGCGTATAGGTGTAGTCGCTGAACACCTTGAGTCGCATGGCGGTGGCTCGTGTCATCGCGCGAAAGCCGCTGGGCGCGTCGGGAATATCTGTCTTGCTGAACCGGCGTACCACCCAGCTGCCAAGGTGTTGAAGTGCTTTCTTGGCGCGACTGAAATGAGGGGATTTGGGAATAAAATCATATTAGTCTTTTTTTCTACATTTAAACCTAATAAATCTTAACCTAGCAGCCTTGCATATTTAAATAGCCGTATTCAGCCACATTCCTCAAGTCATATAATGTTATTTTTCATTTATTTATATAAGTACCGAATACCACTAAAAAAGAGGCTTGTAACACTTTTAGCAGAGCAGAACAGTCAGTCACTTTCACAATCATTGAGACTGTCCTCGACAGGATTTGCTTGCAAACCTATCTCCTCTCATTCAGACTTGGATCCTAATTCAGGTGACTAGTTCCCCTCCAATTTTTTGGTCACTTAAAAACTGCACTAGAACTCATAATTCCCGTTCAAATGAGCAATCTTTTGATATTTTAGGACCTCTGTGTTGATACGATCACTCCTGAAAAAAAAAAACAAAGAAAAACAAAAAAAAAAACAAAAAAACAAATAGACACGCATCCATGATCTTTCTTCTGGCAAAAAAATGGAAAATTCTGCATTTTTGCAGATAGGAGCTTGAAACCTATACAATAGAGTACCCTTGTACGCTGAATCTAAATGGTGCGATTTTCATTAAGATATGTTTTTGTTTTTTAATACTTGGCTTTTGTGTTTTCAGTAAAGCCCTAGTTTTCTATAATCCGTCAAATATAGGGAAAATATAATTAGTTGGTGTGTTTGCACTGGTCTTATTGATATATGATAGATAGACAGTCAGGGAATAGTTTTGTTCGAATTATTTTCAACTTCGCTCTTTGCTTCCCTCAGAAAACTTTGTTTTTTTAAATTAATTGAAGAGTCGATAATTGATATAGCCGAAAAATCAAGTTCTGATGTTTTGCAAAAGCAACCACCATAGAAATGACAGAACAATCATAAATATAAGTGCTGGTGCTTGGCATATGGTAAAATCGTCAGCAATGAGCTGCTGCAGACGACAGTAGTATAGCGTAAACAAGCTTTCGGGTGGGCAAAGATGAATGTCGTGTAAACTCGGCTTTTTTCAGCCAGATTCACCACTAATGCTGCAGTACATATCCCCCTTCACTTCCCCCAACTCCCAGCACAGGATGCTAAATTTCATAATTGAACGAATCTCTCTTCTAATTGCCCCAGGTACTGCGCTATTCATTTCCTCGTAATTTTGAATGGATTTTGACCCCCGTCCATGTTGACCAGAATTGCTGTCCAAAAATATATTTTTAACCAGAGTGAGTCACCCTTGTGATTGCGCAGTTATAATCCGTGAGTTTAACTGTCTCCGCAGTCAAGGAAAAAATGCCGTTACTATTATCAAGAGAAAATTACGGATTACCACGCAAAAGAAAGGAGATAATTAAGAGAACCAGAGAAAAAGAAAAAGAAAGGACGATTATTTCTAAAAACAAGGACCGAAGATTCCGACAATCACTTCCTCCAAAAGAAGGCCCAAAAGATGCAAAACTTTAATAGATGCACTTCTAGAATTAGTATTTCTAAGTGCTCTAAACTGATAAGTGCTATCATTAATTTTAATGTTAAAATGCTATTATGAAAACTGATTTGTAGATTAAAAAATAAAAGAGCCAGAAGCCCTTCAAAAATGACTCAGGTTCTTTGAAAGTTAAGTTTCAGCTCCTTTAAGGGCTCAAGATGTTGTTTCCCTGAGAAGCAATAACAACAAACTAGTATCCTATATCTTTAGGCCTATTGGTTATATATGTCAATCCAAGGGGGGTGGGGATTGTCAGAGCAATAACCGAAAAAAAGGGCGAGAGAAAGGAACTAGTTGCCCTCCAAACTTTTTATCACTCAAAAAGAGCACTAGAACTTTTAAATTCCATTCGAGTGAGTCCTATCCTGATACTCTAGGATCATTGATTTGTGTGATCACCCCTGCAAGAAAAAAAAAATGAACACGCATCCGTGATCATTCTTCTGGCAAAAAATTCAATATTCCACTTTTTTGCCGATGGGAGCTTGAAACCTCTACAGTAGGGTTTTCTCATAGGATGACTCTGATGGTGTGATTTTCACTAATTTTTTATGACTGAACAAACAAGTGATTTTTGACTTTTTCAATTGACTTCTGTGACCCTTTAACTGTGACCGCCTCTTGATTCTTCTGTTTAGAAAGTTGACATCCCTACTGAATTTCCATCAGGTTTTACCTCCCAGCCAAGAACTTATTGAGGATTTTGTTCCGGGAGGAGTTTTACAACAAAAAAATAATCAAAAATTTGTTTATATTAATTTTTGTTACGTTTTTACTGGTTATATTTCAACTGGGTTTTTCAGCATGCAAGTGAGGAGATCTGGTCCCTTTTTTTGATATTTGTCGCCTTGGGGACATGTGTTCGATTCCTGATGCTCCGCGGGTCAGTGGTGTGACTCTGTAAGCTCATCCAGACCAATTTCTAAATGGGTACCTAGAGAAATCTGGCGAAGGTCTGGCCTCCCATTGCATTTCTTGGCTGAAGGGCCGTAAAACGGAGATCAGCACCACCGGTAGAGGTTGCAAAGTCCAATGCCGTGATCTTTACCTTTACCTATAATTTGTATTTCAAATTCAGAAAGTATGCTAACCCAACAAAATATTCAATCAATACTACTCGTATATTGACTTCTTAATGATAAATTTCTCAATGGAAAGATCCTCTCACGTAACCCCATTTACCCAAACCCCCTCCCAACGCGAAAAAGCCCCTGAAAACGTCTGTACACTTCCCCATAACCATTACTACACATAAACAATGGTCAAAGTTTGTAACTTACAGCCCCTCCACCGGGGACTGTGGGGGATTACGTCGTTCTCAAAGGCATAGTTATTAGGGTTTTCGACTATTCTGAACAAAATGGCTATCTCAAAATTTTGATCCGGTGACTCTGGGGAAAAAATGAGCGTGGGAGAGAGTCTAGGCAGCCAAATTTCACCAAAGGCTTTGAGATGTTCAATTTCTCGTTTTTCAAAGAGGTTGAGTAAAAAGGGATAAGTACAAAGAAAGAGAAAAAGCAGTCACTAAAAATGTTTCCTTCTTTATACGGGCTTAAGACTTTACACACAGTAACCATTTTAGGTCTCGTAAACTAAGGATATAAAAAAAAACTACGATTGTGGCAATTTTTTTGTCAATTAAGTATCTTAAGATAAGATTAAAAATATAAAATAAATCGAATTTAACGTCAGATGTCAGACAAACTTGGGGGCAACTTATTTCTTTTCATATGTGATATAAATTTTAAAGGTTAAAAGATGTGTTAACTTAGGTTTGCAATCTTAGTGAAAAGTCAGTGCTTAAATTTTTGGCAATGCTAGACTACTCAATTTTAATTTATTTCTGTGTAAAAAGAAACCTTAGGCAGAGAAAAACAATTAAATGAAACAAAATTTAAATGAATATGATCTGTATATGAGGTGGGCTGCCCCCTCCAATTGCCTTATAAAATTTAAAGGTTAAAAGATGTGTTAACTTAGGTTTGCAATCTTAGTGAAAAGTCAGTAAAAAGAACAAGATACTATTTCAGTATGAAAACTACGAGATACAAAATCTCAAAGAAAAAATTATAAATGTGTGCTCTGTTTATCTGCACGGCCAATTCCACAACCTTTATCTTTGATTAACAAGTCTCTTTTTAATCTTAAATTCTGCTAATTCCCATCACAAAAGCACATTTTAAGGAAATCACTGCGCTATAGTATATTTCAATTTAAAATATTAATGTTTTTTGTGTTGCAGCTACAATAAATAAATAACTTCTAATTATATGTAGGCCTATACATTATATGCTATGGTAAAAACTACAAAAAAACTAAAAAGAAAAAAAACTAAAAACTAATAAAAAAAACCAAAAAAGCTAAAAAACTAAAAAAAAACTAAAAAAGAAAAAATAAAAAAAGGAAAAAAAATGAAAAATAAAGGAGAAAAACAAAACTAAAAGAACTAAAAATAAAAAAAAAACTAAAAAGAAGAAAAATTAAAAAAACTAAAAAAAAGTAAAAACCAAAAAAAAAACTAAAAAGGGGAAAAATACAAAAATTTATTTCATCATATTCCATTTCAAAAACGAATGTATATACAGAGGACTGTAAAGTCTAATGCCGTACCCTTTACCTTTACCTTTACCTGTGAACTGTAATAAATCGATAATAATATTAATCAAAGCTTACTCGGTCCTCTGGGGCACAATGCAAGAGGACAAAGTAATGCAGCTTAGGGTCCTGCAACAGTACTGGCTTACCTAGTGGATTTAACTCTTCCGCTCTCTAAAACAAAATAAAAATGCTTTAACGATTTCAAATAACTAATTATCCAGTGACTAACTTTCTTACTGATATTTTCTAACTTCAAATTAATCATTTATTAATTATCATTTTTCTGGTATTGAAATGATACCATTTGAAAACAACACTATTCAACAGGAAAAAGTTTGTTAATGTAAAATAATTAAATGCCCATTCTTCTGTGGTGTAGTTGATGACAATCATGGAGCCCACTGTTGAAAGCAATCCATCCAACTCTCTGAACCAGTGCCTTGAGATGAGATGGTTTATAAGACTATGCGCTAGTGTTGTAAAATGGGTAAAATAAGGTACTCCCTTGGAACTATAGGGTAAAATTGCCCTGTAGCCAAAAGACCAGTTGAGCATTTCTTTTTAGGCACGAAACCAGGCACTAACCTACTTTCCTACCTTAGCCGCAGCAGTGTTATTCTTGTACATAACATTAATCACTTTGATGTATTTGTCTGGTATACCATTCAAGGGTAAGATCTTCGCTAAAGCTCTTTTATCAGCTGAATCAAATGCTTGCTCATAATTTATAAAACCAAAGACTTAAGGTGTTTGATAACTCGGGCATTTCTCAATTATCAATCTAAGAGTAAAAAACTCAACGCTTTGTGCACCATGGAATGTACGCATCTAGTCCATGCAGACTATGTCAAATATGCCCTTTTCCTGAGGCCAAAATAATTTCACTAATTTAAAAAACATGAAAATTGGAACTTAGAATGTTATGACGTTGAAAAACGACTCTTGTATTGACGTTTTGACTGACGAATTCAGGAGGTTTGAACAGGTGGATTTATTAGGAGTTTCAGAAACTCATATCCCAGGGGTAGGAAGAATGAAATTAGATGACATAGATTTTGTTTACTCAGGCAGGAAGGATGGGTTCATAGATAGGGAGTAGGGCTCATTATGAGTAAGGAAGCTGCTAAGTCTTGTTTAGGCTGGGAATGGGCAAAAAATGCAAAATTCCACATTTTTGTGGATAGGAGCTTGAAACTTCTACTGTAGGGTTCTCTGATACGCTGAATCTGATGGTGTGATTTTGGTTAAGATTCTATGACTTTTAAGGGGTGTTTCCACCTGTTTTCTAAAATAAGGCAAATTTTCTCAGGCTTTTAACTTTTGATGGATAAGTCTAAACTTAATGAAACTTATATATTTAAAATTAAATGAACTTATATATATAAAATCAAAATGAACTTATATATTAATTAGCATTAAAATGCAATTCTTTTGATGTTCAAAATGAACCATTTGAATGTGCGATTACAAAGCCGGCCACTTACTTTCAACAATTCTTGTTTTGTTCAAAAAATCTACATTTCTTTAAATTGCATAAGAACATTATAATAAATAAGCTTTGTGCTACAGAAAAATCCTGATTAAGTTCTTGAATTTAGCACACAAAAATACGTTAGAGGCACAAAGAAATCTTTTCAGGGAAAAAGCTATGATGTACAGTATTGTATTTACGGATTATTTTTGCAGAAAATGTTCATAAAATGAAATTTCACAGTGAAATTGTCTAAGGAAAAAAACTGAAAAATAAAGGAGAAAAAGAAAACTAAAAAAAATAAAAATAAAAATAAAAAAAACTAAATGTAGGTAATGTATATGTATATGTAATGTATATGTGTGTATATGTATGTATATGTATATGTATATGTAAGGTAAATGTTTTCAAGCCGAAGTAGCTGAGTTGGTAAAGCGTTATGTTCCAGGTTCTAGGTTCGAGAGGTTCTAGGTTCGAACCTTGGCTTTGGCATTAATACAAAAGACTGAATGGATATCCCATAACCATTCCCAGCCCGTAACGCTCATAAAATTCCTTCCCAACTTTGCGAATGTGTTAGTGGTTTTCTCATCATTGATTTACTCTTGATGAATTTAGGGCATAAAAATACTCAAAATGGCATTGGAAAATTCTTTCAAATATAAACATATCTGTTGTCTTCTTGCAAGCCACCAGATCTTTTTAGGCTTATGTCATAAAGAGTAAATGGGTCTGAAAATTGGAATTTTGAAATTAAAATATTAAAAAAAACTCCCATAAACAATTTTGTACCATTAACAATGATAAGGGTCTTTACACACGTTTGTCGTATTTCAAGAAAGAATCAATCGAAACCCCTACGCAATTGTAGAATTTTATAAAGTTTTCTCAACATCTTTCGTTTTGTTAAGTTTTTAACTTTATAATCTGTAGTTATTTTGGCGAAACATTGAAATGGGAATATCGCTAAATAAATATAAAACACTTTTGGTTAGTTGGGCTTCGGAAAACGTTTGAAAAAGGATATCCAGAATAACATCAATGTAGACAATTCAATTGTAACCACAGCGGGAACAAAAACACCTTCGAAAAATTCGCCCAAAATTCTAGCTTTCAAAATAAATATTGGCGTGGCAGATAGATGGGACTTGTTAAATGGAGAACAAGTCTTCCAAATTGCCATATTCGATTCCGACAAAGATCAAAAACCCGATCAATGGCAATTTTTCAACTCGTTTTCCGAGCTTGAAAAAATTCATTTTGACACAAACGCCGACGGAGCTCCAGACAGATGGGAGTACTTTGACAAAAATGGCGAGGCCAATCGCGCACTAATAGATGAAAATTTTGACGGTATTGCCGATCAAGAAAAAATAAGAGGAGAACCGAATGAAAACTAAACATTATCCATTGCTATGATGATGATAATGATGGTATACCAGATGAGGAAGAAAATGAACCAGAAGAAAATGTCTTTCAAACCCTGGGATCTCACATTAAAACTGCTGGAAAAAACGTCTTGGAAAAAATTAAAAAACATTTCCGACCAGTTAAGACCCTACATGTGCCAGTCAAAGCCTTAAAAAAGAAATCAAAAAACTTGTAAGTGGGGATTCTGCTCAAAGGCAGAATCCCAAATCAAAAACAATTTTCAGAGAAACTCAAGGATTTAGTGGATTAATTTCTCTGTTTCTGTCGGATTTTGACATACAAGGATGGGACCCTCTCTCAATCTCTTCTATCGGCTAAGTCAAAGGTATGTTAATAATTAATATAACTTATGACTAAAGAGGTCTGACGACTCAGGTACTTCTCAATTATTAATCTCACAGTGAAAACTTGATCGACGCATCCTTTCCACATGCTAAAACCACGATGTCATTCTCTAAAAAATTTATCTGTAGCATCTTTAAGTCTAAAAAGTATCATTATCAGACCCGTTCAAGGAGGAGGGGGAGAACCAGGCCATCTGCCCCAGGTGCTACAGCTCTAAGGGCTCCAAAGGAAATAAAATTCAAGGTTTTGATACTTTTGATAAAAAGCAGGTAAGATTGACAGAGCTGCTTCAGCTTTTGTTTGTCTTGTAATAGTGTCTAGGTATAAGTAAGACTCAGATGTTTCAAGCATATAGCAAGTGCTTGTCCTCAATGACTAACAAAAAGATAAAAGATGTAGAACCCAAATATTTGTTTTTGTAATTCTCGTTTTTAGAATTGATATATTCAATCTGTTATGTTTGATTGTCACTGATGATAAGTAAGGGTGCCCGCAGAGAACATTTTTGAGGGTAAGACTGAGTTTCTTGTGTTAAATCACCGTTCAGATTAGCTGACAAACGTTCGGTTTGGTGAACCTTTATTAAAGCACAACATACACTGACGTATCTTGGAGTAACGATGGGGTCAAATCTTCGCGCCACGTGTCAAATTTTGAAAGATTTTTTTTTGCTTGAAAATCCAGGATAGCGTACGGTTTACTAATTGCGTTGAAGTTTGAATTTAACCATTATATCTTAGCTAGCGTTTATAATGCATTTGCTGTTCCATATCTACTTGCCTTCACACCATTTTGGTCTCCGATTTCTGAGACGTTCGTTAACCTAGCTTAACCACTCATTAAGAAAATCTAGGTTAGAAACGCTTGAGTAAGAGAGGTATATTGTGTCTTAGAAATACAGAATAAACCATCTTACAGAACACATTGTTTGAAAAGACCCTTCCCACCCAATGCTACCCTCCTCGTTCCTAGCCTTTTTTGTCCTTGTTTCCCATTTGATGCTGTACCTCCAGTAAAAAAGCTTTGCAGTACCTCCAGTGAAAACCCTATACTACGAAAAATATATATAGAAAATTCAGCTAGTTTTCTTCGTCCTTTCAAATATCAAAATTCATCAAGATCAGATCACCCACTTGCAAGTTAAAAGTACCTCCTTTTTCTAATTTTCTAAATCACCAATTTTCATCGTCCTAGCACATCCAGAAGCACCAAAGCACAGGACCCTCCTAACTCCCCCAAAGAGAGTGGATCAAGTCTGGTTTCATCAATCACATATCTACAACATTTGCTTATTCTACCCACCAAGTTCCATCCCGATCTCTCCACTCTAAGCGTTTTACAGTATTTCCAGTTTCCCCCTTCAAATCTCCCTCAATTTCACGCCAGTGATTGCACTTTCATTGATACCCTCAGAGTTTTTGATGTAGGCAAAGCCCCAACCATAAGGTGAATCGACAAAACTGCCAGCTCCTGCACCGTCATCATCAATCATTATTTTTGCAGCAGTTCCTGATTGATCACCGTTTGTATCAATACCTACACTGTAAGACAGTTTGTAGAACCCAGCTTTATCAACAGTAATTTCTTCAGGATTAGTACTGGTAGAGTGAGTGTATGTTCCAACAGGGAAAGTGTTTGCCTGAACGGTCCAATTAACATCGGTATTGCCAGTGTCCAATGCATTTCAAATCAAACTGCTGTGATTATTTTAAACATTCCACAGGACGAAGATAATCCATATAAACTGAAAGACTTTATAGAGAAAATCACAAGTCATGAATGCATTGCGGAATTGCGGCTCTCGGATGATAGATAGATAGATAGATAGATAGATTTATTCACACGAAAAGCCCAATTGGGCCATGGTAACATAAACAAAACAAGTGTAAAAAAATACAGCAACAAACACAGACTGAAAAGACATTAAACTAATTATTTAAGAAAACATCACGATACCTCACAACTCTGTGAATTGCGTCCAGCCGTCGGACTGTATTGAAATGCCCTTATTAACAAGCTGGCCTTAATATGAAGATTTAGAATTCTCATCTCAACTCTTATTACCAAATGGGTTTGTGTATTATATGTTATTTTGGTCATAGTGGACTAAAGTTAGTAAAGAATCGTTGTGATTAGATTTTAAATAAAAAAACAAAACATAAAAATGAACTTAAAATATGTTATAATTAACTAGGAAATTTACGTAACAAAATATTAAAACATAACAAAATAATGTAAATATGCTGAATAATCCGGATCCGGTTCGGGTTCCGGATCGGGATCGGGACCAGACGTTCCTCCACCGGCTTGGACATCGATTTGGACTTCGACAATCGCGCTTTGGAGCGACCCGTCGGTTACCTGGTAAAAGAACGTGTCGATGCCAAAGAAACCGGAATCCGGGATGTACAACAAGCTGCCATCGGCATTGAGTGTGAGCGTTCCGTTGGCGGGCGGTGTGGTCAAGATGGTTGTCAGCGGGTCTCCCGCGATGTCCGAGTCAGTGATGATCACACCGTGGCTGAGAACACTCAATGGGCTAAACTCAGGGGGTGGGTCTCTTATCTAAATTCCGTGAACGCTTACCCGCATCCTCCCCGGTCTTCCGGGGCGAAGACTTCAGGCTATGAGAACGCCGTCAGAAATCTATTAGATCCCGGCCGGAGGAGTGCGGGAGGTCGAGAGCTCCCCGGCTGCCTGCAAGATGGCCGGTCGACGCGAAGATCTCCTCAAGGTGATACTCAAAAATGATTTATGGTGAATCTGGCCACTTCGCTTCGTTCGGCAAAGTTGGCCCGAGGCCGAATCGGGGGTGGAGGCATGGCGAGAAGATTCCTCTTGTTTTCACATGATCTATCACTCAGATAATTCTTATAAAAGCCCCTTTTCCTCTCTATTAAACATAAATCTTTTTCACTAGTATTCCTAGCTGTGTGCCTAAGTCTCTTCCCCAAGACATGATCAGCAAATTCACAAATTGTTTTCCTAAAATTATTCCATCTATCTTCTACATTGTCAAACTTTAAACTCTCCAGTTTAGTGTTCAACTGTTCCTGGAAAGTTACTCTCAAATACTAATCGTGGAGTTAACCAACATCATAACTTCCCGGGAGGTAGTTACATTACAATATGGCTATTTTTTTAGTTTTCTCTGTCATTTTCACTTGATTTAGAAAAATTGGCTCCAACTTCCCCCCCCCCAGGATCTTAATTACGCCATTTGCTGAGATATAAATTCAGCAATTCACTAAGAGTGTTGTTGCAAGCCTTGAACTGGACGACCTCTAAATCCCTTTGAATCAAAACACTTGACAAATACCTTACCGGAACATGGTTTAAAAATGAGTGCATCACATTTACAAAAAAAAGTGAATTGTCTAAAGAATGATTGTATTGAAGGCATACAACCGTAACAGTTTACTTAAGCTGCTCAACCTGCAGAGAATAAAAATACTTTACCCAGGATAAAAATCAGATAAAAATAAGAGACACGTTTTATGACAATAAGAAACACGCTCATCAACACGAAGTGTTGATTAGTTGAGTATGTAGCTCATTACTGAGCTAATAGACAGGCTCTGCGATCACAGAATAGCATTGGTGGCAACAAACATTAGAGGGGGCATTGTCAATGAATTGACATATGCTTGAATTGAAAACAGATTTGTTGAAACGATGCTGCCATCAGGCCCAAATTTACCATGGAACTCCTCCTCATGCTGGAATAGCTTTAGGATTTGATCGATTGATGTCAATTATATGTGGAGCACAATCTCTAAGAGAAGTAATTGCATTTCCTAAAACAGCTTCAGGAAATGAATTAATGACACAATCTCCTTCTCCAATTGATGAAAATCACTTAAAACAATATAATATATCAATTAGAGATAAAAAATCAGAATAAAATTAGTATTTTTAAATAGAATTTATCGTATGATCTTTTTCAATAAAACAAAATTAGATTTATTTACCGTAAGAGGAATAAAATTGGAATAATTACACCCCTCTCCCACAGTCCGAGTATTCAGCTTCATTAGTCAACTTTCAATATGCATCATTGCTGGCTGATGACTTACAATTAAGTTACTGATTTACTCCACATTCCCAAAAATGATATTTCCCATCTTTGTTACTATTTGGCAAAGCTAACTGTTATAATACAAGTTTGTTTGACCCTATTTTTAGCCATTAAATGGTCTTACTCTTTTGATGCCATACTTTTAACAATACCCCCATTTTAGTGGTCTCTTTTTAGTAATATTCAAGAATAAATTTTAAGATGGCGATGTTACTAGCTTGGTACCTATTGGCATCGGGGTCCCTTGAAAGAGACAAGGGGACCCTCTGAATGTTGAGGGGGAGGGTATCTGGGTTTGCAGGGACATGAATGACCATAATTTCCTTCTGAAAAATCCTCCATTAATTGATTTATATGGGACAACTGTCCCCTTGCATGAATTTTATTGACATTGGGGTTCCTGGAGTGGGACATCTGGTTCAGAGGTTGCTCAGAGGTGGGTTATGGGTTATTAGGGAATTGAATGACCCTAAGTTCTCTCTAAAACCCATATCTGTGAGCTGCCCCACAATTACTGAGCTTCCAACACCAAGATGCTCCATAAGTCGTCCCTCGGATAAACATGCGCTATTCCTGGGAGTTCTTTTGGATGAAAATTTATCGTTTAAGTGGCATGTTCAAATAATAAGAGAGAAAATCTCCCGTGGACTTGGAGTCATACGAAAACTAAAGCGTTTATTTTCTTTTCCTATCCTCTGTCTTTTATACTTCTCTCTCAGTTACCCTTATATATGTTACTGTTCGTCTGTGTGGACGTCTACATTTCATTTGGTGTTTGCTCCTATGTAAAGCCAAGACAAATAGTCTGAGCGAGAGGAAAAGTTGGCATGAGCCTTTTTCAGGATTGTATAAAAATTATGTCATTTTCACTTGTTGATGGATAGTTTACAATCCATACATCCATCCTATCATCTTCAACCTGACTAGACAAAAGAGATCAAACATCTTCATCTTTTTCAAACAGTTCGTGGTAACGAACTGTAGTAAGGAGCGACCCGGCTCAATAGTAAACAAAACTCTAAATAACGGAATTTTGATGCTAAAATATACATCAAAAGAATCGGATTTTCATGGGTGGAGTGCACCTGGCAGTTTGACGGTAAATCACATCACTCCAGTCTTTGTGAAGAAAAAGTAACTTAATAATACTTTGTGAAATAAAATAATATTAAAAATAATTTGTGCCCCCTGGCATTCTGCTCCCCTATGTCCGGGCCTAGCGGGCTTATTTGTAAATCCGGCCCTGTTTAGAGTATGATGATTTGTTTGTCGTTCCGAGTGCCAGAGATAAAAAACTTAAGTTTCAATTCTAAATTTCATGTCAAACTGTCATCTTCAATTTCGTCTAGACCTACCCTTTTCTTACGATATACATTGAACACGAATATATCTATAAACAAAAATCACAATTATTTAAACAACAGTAATAGCAACAGGAAATACAGTGACTCGTCGAGAGAAACGTAACGCACACAAAAAACCCTTAAAAAAGCAACAACAAAACAAACAAATAATAGTAATTATAATAATATTTGTAATAATAGTAATAATAATAATACGTAAATATGTTATTATTATAATTAATAAAGTAAATCGTTGATATATAAAAAAATAATGAATACAAGGTGCAAATAAGCTGTTGGCACTAATTTAAATTAACTTACGTAACAAACTTCTATATTTGTGTATTTTTATTACGTATATGAGGGGGTTCGCCCCCTCGTTAATGCTTCGTTCTTTACACCAAAGTTTGAATTATGTCCCAAATCTTTAAGAATGACCCCTGAATCACAAAGACCACAGAATAAATAGTTGAAATTACTAGAAATACTTTAGTCGAAAGAGCAAGGTATTGTGGAGGAGACGAACCCCCTTTTATACGTAATATTTTATGTTCGTTTTAAGTTTTAATGCTGCTCATTACTTCCAGTTGAAAACAAATTAATAAAAGGAAAAATAAACAGTCTCTTAAGTTTGAGAATCAAGTGATATATCAACCAGTATAGCGATTATCGGACTATTTGTGTACAGTGAACTCTTTGTTAGAACACCAAAGATTTAATATGGTTAAGATAACTAAAGACTCGTTCGATTTAATGCTGCTCTGTTGACAAGGAGCATCGATAAAATAAGACAGGCAACGTTTTATTACATACTTCTGTCGACTGGGGACAGATAGAGATAAATCGAGGCAGTGTTCTAAAAGCTTAGTACCATCAATAACAATTACTTTCTTATCATTTCATATGAGATTGTGGGGTTAATTGACATAGATTTCTATGTCTAAAAAATATATAACCTCTTGGAAGACTGGACATATAAGTTGACAAAAGGCAACGCTACTCTTATTGGGTATAAGACACTTGCGCCTACAAAGGGCACAAGTTGAAAGCCAACATTCATCAGGATCTGAGATTCTAGGGTTTCTTCAAATGACTTTCTATGCCTAGAATATATATAGCTTCTTGGAAGACCGGACATATAAGTTGACAAAAGGCAACGCTACTCTTATTGGGTATAAGAGCCGAACTAGCAAAAAAAGACTATAATAGACCTACAGGTGCTTTAATAACCGCTTGGGGCTTATATACGAACTAAATTTTTTCTTGTACTTCGGAGATAAGAAAAAAAGAAGAAGAGAAGAGGTTTGCTGAAACAAGAGCAAGAAAAGTAGTACTAAAAATAATTTATATTTATTTTTTTTGTTTTAAATTTCAAATAAAGTCTTTGTATCCATATTCATTTTTTAAATGAGCATTGGAATTGTAAAAGAAAAAAAACTTTTTCAATTTCGATATTTCTGATTGTTTAGTAGAAACCTTTTCACGAAAAATTTATAGAATGAAGAGAGCCGAAGCACGTCGCCGAAAATAAAGTGCACGTGAGCGACACATTTTCTGTCACTTGTGTAATGGAAAACGTTCGAGTTGTAAAGACACTACTTTTTTGACACAGCACCCACCTCTTTGTTTCAATAAACGCGGCTTCTAATGCGGCAAAATGAAACTGAGATCGCGCTCTATCCAATATTTTAAAAGAATAATAACAAGAGCTTATTTACTAATGCGGATAGATCACTACAGCAAAATGAAATATCTTGGCACCGAAACTCTAAAAAACGGAATTTCGATACCAATAGTTACATAAAAAAATCGCATTTTAATGCTGATTTTAAATATATAAATTTCATCAAGATTAGTCTTACCTATCAAAAGTTACGAGCCTGAGAAAATTTGCCTCAATTTAGAAAATAGGGAAAACACCCCCTAAAAGTCATACAATCTTAACGAAAATCACACCATTAGATTCAGCCTATCAGAGAACCTTATTGTAGAAGTTTCAAGCTCCAATCTATAAAAATGTGGAATTTCGAATTTTTGCCAGAGAAGAAGACATTTTGTTCAGTAGTTGAAATGTCCGGAAATTATATATTTAAGGATGACAACCCCCACAGCCCTTGGGGAAGGGTTTTAAGCCATGCCCGGGAGGTATATAAAGTTTCTATAGAAAGTGTGATTGTATACTTTGGAGGGGGCTCTTTGGAATGCCAATCAGAGGTTTTACTGCCCTTTTGGATATTCAGAATGATGGGAGAGTGAATACCCCCGTACACCGCGTATTTTCCCGAACTGCATCTGATAGAAATTTTGAGATGGCCATTTGTTGTCGTAGAAACTTCAAAAAACGATCAAAGCATGTTTTCATTTCTCACCCAGAATACTAACACCCTTGTTTCTTTTCCTTTCATTGTTATACATAATTTCAATATCGTTTTAATCAATCTCAAGTCTATGGTGTCCAGGCCATCAGTAACTTTCTTCTCCTTACTTTTTGCAACTTCTTAACTGTCTGTTTCTTCCCTCCAAAGTTTCTGTCTCTGACAATAGCTTCAACTTTCTTACTTATTTCTTGACGCGTCTTAAACTGTATATTCTATGTTTGTGTTTGAGCAAAGACAGCTCGCAATACTGATTCTTACGTAAGTTAAGAGAACTTTTACCAAAAGAATCTGTAATTACAACTGAAGTAGGACAACACCAAATGTGGGCATCATTATTTTATGATGTAATTCAACCTGGCACTTTCTTTAGTTCTACTGGATTGGGTACAATGGGTTGGGGTTTCCCTGCAGCAATTGGTGCAAAAGTAGCAAGGCCTGATGTTCCTGTTGTGGACATTGCAGGTGATGGAAGTTTCAGTATGACCGAAAACTCTCTTGCCACTGCCGTTTTGGAAGATATTCCAGTAATTGTATTCTTGTTAAGACAAATCAGAGCCTAGAAGTAATCACCATATTTTTTTATAATTAAAACGTTAAAATCGTAGTTTAAATTTCGGTCATTCTCTTGTTTATTCACTATACGAAATCACAACAAACTACCATTAAACTCTAATCACTTGATATACTTTAAAGTAGAATTTTAAAACTTTTATCTATGATAACCCCCTTTATGATATTAGGATGGCAATACCTAAAAAATATATCAAAGGTTAGAGTACGAACCTACATTCTGTCACTGGCCATAAAAACAGTGAAATTGCTTAATGAGATACCAATTATCCTAAATCAAGAGAAAATGACAATGAAAACAAATAAATGAGCCATATAGTACCATAAAGGTAAAGATACCCTAAAGAAAACTTAACCATTTCTGTAAAGCTTGAATTATGCAGGCCTACTATAGTTTTGACAAGATTTTTGAAAAATAGCAAATTACGCACCTGAGCAGAATTTGTTTCATGCGTCAATCAATTTTTGATCAAGTAGACAATTCTCTAATGGGCTGGGAAGCAGTCATAAGGAACGATTCAGAGGATGTTCATGAGGGGGAGAGGGAAAGTGCCCAATTTAAGAATAAGCAAGTATTTTTTTTCATAAAGACCTTTTGAAAAAATAATTCCTAAACAATGTGCCATGGACGTGGATATATAACGACATATGCTAAGGCTGTTTAAAATACGGCTTAAAAAATCAATATTATTCAAATGACTTCATTTATTTACGTTATCTAGGTGCTAATTAATTAAATATGCTTTCATACATGAGAGGGGAGGGAGATGGACATAAAAAATAGACAAGAAATTTTCAAGGACGATCATATGAACAAATATTCCAAATTATTTAAAATCTTGACCTCTGCGACGTAGTCGGTGTCACGCCGGTCCATCAGCATGTGATCGGCGCCGTGCAGGCAGACGAAACTCTTGGGGTGCTTGGCCGCCTCGTAGATATGCCGGGCGTTCTCGATTCCCACCACGTCGTCCACCGGGCTGTGGAACACCAGCAGCGCCTTGCGCAGCTTGGCCAGATGCCGATCCATCTTCTGGCCTTCGATGTCGTCCAAAAAGTCCTTCTTGATGGTGAAGCTACGCCCGCCGATTTCCACCTGGGCGACGCCGCTGGCCTCGATCTCGGGCCGGGCCTATTATATAAAATAAAATGCTTCACGTCTCCAAATATAGGTCGAACAACGAACTTTAGCGCAATCCTAACTAGATACAGAAGGTTGAGGGAGATTTTTCCAAGTGGGTTTAACCGGAACCTACCTTCTTCTTCCACTTCCAGGCCAAATTAAAAAAGTTTAGGTTCAATTACATGAAATTCTAGATATTTTTTAAAGAAACAGTCCTAAACGACATGCCTATTTTAGTACTTATGTACTAATGAAGAAAAAGAAATATTTATTTTGAAAGTCGTTATTTTGCCTTTGAAGGTGTCATTATGAACTTTTTTCTTCTGCCGAAATATGGTTAGCAAAAGGAAACCTTTCTTTACTGAAAATTTGTATCTAGTTATGTTTAGAACAAGGATAGTGTTAATAGAAATAAGATATGTATACTCCACATGCAAATACTCTTTTTGTAGATCGATTTTATTACATTTTAGAAAATCCCTGTTTTATCAGGACAATGACGTTACTTCTTTATCATGTGCGGACTGGACTTAGACTGATCCAGGGGCGTAGCTCCGTCATTTTTATTGAGGGGGCGAAAAAGGTCCACACAGACATCACATTAAGTTTGGCTGAAGTTCAAGTTTGGCATCAATTTCACTTCACATCAACTTTGGCTGAGATTTAATGGCCCCTTTTTAAAAATGGTATAACTCATTGTGAGTTATCCCAATCTATTATTGGGTTCTTACTTTCCTTTCCTTTTGTACTTCTATTAAAACAGAAATAAACTCTTTTTGTGCTTCTAATAAAACAGGAAAAACAACATTACCAATCTTATCTGATTCATAAGGCTCTTATGGACAGTGCTCTGGACTAGACAAGCTTTCATAGACTTCAAACAACAAAAATCCCTGAATAGTGTGGTCTTCAAAAATATTACTTTTGTTTCTTCATTTCCACGGTTCAAAATGGTAACAGTGACGAAAATGTGCCACTACCGTTAAAAACTTTGTAATTTAAAACAAAAAAAAAAAAATCCCAGTAAATCGCAATTTTAAGGGGAGTAGACCAAAATAGACCTAAGATGGGTCCTGAGGGAAAATGTTTTTACTCCGATGCTAGCCGTGAAAACGGGCACTCAGCAGTGAGATTTCATTAAGGGAGAATCTTATCAAAAACTGAATTTGGATATTAAAACTTAAAACGAACAGAAATTACTCCGTACTTGAAAGGAGCTTTTCCTCCTCAACACCCCGCTCTTTACGCTAAAGTTTTTACTGTTTTAAAATGTAGAGTTAAGAAAAAGAGTCAAACTTTAGCGTAAAGAGCGGGGCGTTCAAAACCCATTCAGCCAATGTGCATGAGGGAAGGCTCCCTCCACTTTAATATTAACTGGTACTGTGCTATACTACAATTGTAACGGATATTGGTACTATAAATACTGTGAAGTATCTAAGGTTAAGGTTTAAACAAAGACTGTAAAACAACTAGCTGTCCTATTTCTTTAATGATTAATTAAAAGGAGTGACACTACTAAATACCGTACATAATGACGAAAATCACACTGCCTTTCCATCATAAAAGCAACAATAATTAAGGCAAAAGGGGATTTACCTAAGAGAGTGAAATTTGTCTAAACCTAAAGAATATTTTGGCTCTATATGTAAAAGCCGTCCTCAGCAAACTGCGTATATAAATAAAATAAAACGGTACTTATGTATTATAGTGACCACACTAAAGAAGTGAAGTTAGGTTAATCTTAATAAAAAAGGTTAAGTGATAAGATTAGAGATTAGGGAGGTTAGATTGGGGCAAAAGTCCCCTAACCTTCCCTGAACAGTCACCTAAAAGACCCCCTCCCCCTAAGACTCAGGATTAAATACAAATCCAGAAAAATCACAGTTTACAAGACTCCTCTCCTTTATCTCAGCCAAATGCTGATTGAACACACCTTCCTCCTCCTCAGTATATTACTATTCTGAAATCTCCTCTATTTTCTAATCATCTCCCCTCAAGCAAATCTTATTCCCGTTATTGATAAATGCACTTCAAAGCCCGTTAATTCGAAAAAATTAGAAAAAATGAGGTATTTTTAACTTACGAACGGGTAATCGGATCTTAATGAAATTTGATATTTAGAAAGATATTGTGTCTCAGAGCTCTTATTGTAAATACCGAAAGGATCCGGTGAGATTGTGGGGGGGGGGGGGGGGGGGTGGGGGGGGGGGGGGGGGGGAGGGGGAAACCTAAAATCTCGGGAAACGCTTAGAATGGAGAGATCGGGATGAAACTTGGTGGGTAGAGTAAGCAAATGCCGTAGAGACGTGATTGAAGTAACCGGACTTCTTTACATATTTTCCACATATGGGTCTAGGAAAAGAATTAGAAAAACAGCAACTAAAATAAAGTAAAAAGACTAATAAAGGTGTTCAACTATTCCAAATTGGCTAACAAAACTACTTTTTATAAAAGGGGCGTATTAAGAAAAGGGGGAAATGCTTGGGGAGAATAGCAACATTAAAGTATCGATATTAAGGTAGAAAAAACAATAAAGAACAATACCTCTTCTTTTTTTATTTTAAATTTAATTTTCTACTCAAGATGGAAAATTTTCTATGAAAAAAAAAAAAATTCTCAGGGAGAAAGCATAATTTATCATTGTGAGAACCTTTCTTGCAGTTGCTTATTAGATTGTGTACTAAACGTTGTGAGAAGCTGAGATGGAGAAAAAGAAAGATTGTGAGAAGCTTTTTGTTGAGAGAAGCTGAGAAGGAGAAAGAATGAAACATTTTGATAAGCGTGCTCGAAATTGGCCACGAAATATTTTAGCAAAGGAAATGAGAAGCTAAGGGGAGAAAGCATAATTTATCATTGTGAGAACCTTTCTTGCAGTTGCTTATTAGATTGTGTACTAAACGTTGTGAGAAATTTTTTCTTTCCGTAGCCTTTAACATAATACCTTTATCTATTTTTTTAAATGTACGTTCAAGATTCAAGTGGGGTTTTTTAGTAGTACAAACAAGTCTTAAAATTAGTAAAAAATGCTGTTAAGCCCACTGGTTGTTTTATATAGAGGTTATATTGAGGTTGCCCATTGTAAATGATAAATTCTTAGTTAAGATCTGGGTTGCTGTGGCAGCTAGTTTATGGTAAAGAGTCAAGAGCTAAGAGCTCATATGGCACTTGTGACGAGTTCGGAAGAGCCAAGAGCTCTAATATCATTTAACTGCAACTACGTGAAATCTTTAGGAATAAGAAAGAGAAATTATAATTTATGAAAATATATCAATTTTGTACAGAGCTGTTCCTTCAGGCACAAAGATATTTCTCAAGGGTGTGTTACCGAAAGAATTAGCGGAGGGGGGGGGGGGGGGGGGTATTGAACAGTTTGGGAAATGTTTGACTATAGCTTTTGCAGAAAAAAGTTCTAAATTTTGTAATATAATGAAAAAAAAAAAAACAATAAACAATCAACAGTTAATTTTGCGAATTTGACATGGCCCTTCACTGTAGTCCAAAGTAATCATGCTTGCAGTATAACATGATCATGACAGAATAACAGCAACTTATTGTAGGAGGTACAATGCCAGATACTAGCCAGTAAAGCATAGTTTAGCCTTAAGCAAAGATAGTTCAACATATAGCCTACTACAATGCAAGAAACTTATATCTAATATAAATGCTTGCTTAGGTAAATATTCAGTGGTTGGTCACTGTTAAAGGAAACATAACAAATAAAGACTAGTACTACCATTAGATTTGTTATTCTAAGTTATTTCTATATATAATGGTTACTTAGATCAGCGCGCGATGCCAGGATATTGACTTTGAGCGTGTAGGCGTTCGTGTTCTTTTCAAAACCACGAATGCGATAGCTGCGATCGTCCCGCACGAAGGTGATTTGGTTTTCTTCGATAGAAAGGTCATCGTCAGCTATGGTTTCAGCCGGAGTGATCGCCGATCCGTCATCCGATACCACAGGTGATTGATCCGCTGCGGAATCGTTCGCTTCGTTCGCGTTGCCGTCCGCTGACGCGACTGGCTCTTTGTCACCGGTGATGGGAGCGCGCAATTCGCCTTGGCCAATGAAAGAGGTAAAGTAAATATAGACAAACACTGCACCAAATGAAGGTATTTTTTTTTTTAATTAAAGAGTAGTTTTGTTTTTCTTTTTTATTCAATGCTTTGTTGAAATTGAAACCCGTTTCTCTTGTTTAGTTTTTCGTAGTAGCAGTAGTTATTTATTTTCAAAAACCCGAAACAAAATCAATCATTAACACCAAAAGCGTCACTTGCTAGGTTGTGTTACCAAGAAAATATATATAATAATAATAACAACAAATAAATGCTACAAAAAGCTGGAGGGTGAAACATTGTATTATACTTCAATTTAGTACTGAATTGAAATATTACACTTCAGTATATCTAATTAAGTATAGTATACTTCAATTAAGTATTGGATTGAAATATTACGGTTCAATATACTTCCAATTTCTAACAATATTATGCTTCAATATTTCAAATAAGACAGTGATCGATAACGAAAAGATCTTCTTTGAATTACACTAATAAAAGTTCGACTCTTTCGGCTTCACATCCAGAAGCCTTTATCTACGAAAAAAAAAATAAACTAAACTAAAAAATACGTGTAAAGAAAAAGGAAAAACTCAAGTTTATCTAAAAATTTTAGTACTTACATGCCCTAGATCTATAGATGCAGCTATAGTATATGTATATACACTTATAGTAGGCTACTTATTCAATGGGTAAAAGATAGCATAGGAAATTTCACTTCTGGGTACCAGTCCTGTTAATGTACATCACTTTATAGCACAGCATTTTATAGCTTTAACTGCAACAGCTGTCTCAATCTGTAAAATTGTATACATTTTACATAATTAGCTTTTCTTTTATTACAGAGTCATGTAGTACAGCTACAGTAAAGAGCAAATGCTCTCTGCCTTCGGCAAAGGGTGGTATACATGGTTGGGACATATCATCTGATACTTCCCGTGTACCCTCCCCTTTCACATTTCTGCAAGCATTTTGAACTGGGTCAACTCTGGCTGAGTCACACCATTGATTTCCGTTTCAAAACAAATAGCCTACCCTTACGGAAACGGGATTGCAAATCCAGCACACCAACCTTTCGTATCATCTCACACTTTCCGTGTACCCTCCCACTCTCCACATTTCTGCAGGTAGCCTACCCATTTGGAGCTGGGTTAACTCTGGCTGAGTCACACCGATACAAATTTTTTGGTCAGCTTAGCAGATGTTAGACATTAAAACTGGAAAATCAGATTATTACAAACGAGATGAATCTTCAGACAAAACAACAGCAGAGAAGGTTATACTGACTAACCGAATAATCTAATTTTACAGACGTTAATTAATGCACTGCGGTTGTCCCGTATGTTTTTATTCCTAACTTATCAACTTGCATTTTTTTTTTTTTTTTTTTGCTTCGACTGTATAAGATCTACATTTCACGTCATTTAGAATCGTGATATACGAATAAAGAGCAACGCTTTTCTCTTTCAATAGTTAAATGAGACGCAAACATGCTCAAAAAACAAACTCTGACATTTTACTTCTTCAATTAAAAAAAATGGATAGTAGATTCTGAGTTCACCTTCATATTTCCGTCATAAACGTCTCTAGGAACTGAGTATAAAGGGAAAGTGCGGACATGCCATAGGTTTCAAAGCACTTTTAATGCCCGTCAAACTTGCTGTTAACAATAGAAACATTTTTACACTGCACTCCATGTTCAAATACGTCTATTGCAATAGTATTAAATATAATTATAATAAAATACTAAAAAAAGGTCTTTCAATTTCCTGGGAGTTCGAACTGATTTCCTAAGGTCTAACTCCAATGTGTTTTAAATAATTTTCATAATATAAAGGTGAACAATTTGCGAAGATATCTTTATTATCAAACAGTTCGGACAGTATTATCAAACAGTAAGGAGCGACCCGGCTCAACAGCAACCAAAACACTAAAAAATGGGGTTTTAATATCAATAGCTATATCAAAAGAATTGCATTTTTATACTGATTTTAAATATATAAGTTTAATCAAGTTTAGTCTTACCCATCAAAAGTTACGAGCTTTCTACGTGCAGAATTGATTCTATTGATTCTAACATTCTTGGATGCAAGGAGATTTATAGGCTACCCATTAAATAAGCAGTTTCCTTAAACTGTTTCATCCACTCATTTTCTTTGGCAGAAGTTGAGAAGAGCCAGACTGAAACACCGCATCAACTTGTATTTAGACGAGTCAGACAAGTATTGATTATGCTTCGAAAATAGTCGGAAGTTTTTTCGTTTCAGAAAAAATTAGCCCCATTCTTTTATTTGGTTTGTGACTACTCTGCGTCTTACTAGTACACATCTTTCCCGGAATAATTCTGTCCAAAAAATAGTTTTTAAAAAAATGTGGAATAATTTCAAAGTTCAAACAAAATTGAAGTTCAAATAAATTGGGGGAGGGGGTCATTGGGGCTCTGAAGGGCAACACAGGGGCCTGAAGAGGAACTCGGGGCCCTTTTGGGGGGCATTGGGTCCTCGGTGGAAATTTGGGGATCCAAACTCATGCGCAAGCCCAGTAATAGAAAACTGATGCGCTCAGGACCATTACATTACAATAATGATATCTGGCCAGTTATACTCATTAGAATTTTTTTTAGAACTCATTTTCTTAGTTTTCACTTACTTAGGCGAGGGGGGGGGTATACAAGAGGCGAATAGTAAACATCCAGTTAAGGACGTTTGTCAGATTACAACATTACCCTTGTAATACTTGACTACCTTTCTAATCCAGACAAGGCTCAGGAAAGTGCCTTATAGCAGCATGTACAATGAAGCTGTCGAAACAAATTTATAAGAGGCCATAGCTTTTACTTAAGATCAGTAAACATATATCTGCGACCTTGTGGTATCCTGCTAGTCTTAGCAGAAAAAAACATCACATCTAACTGTAGTAGTTGTAGAACACTACAACTAACTCATTCTTAGATCTCGATCTAAGAAGCTAGATCGAGATCATTAAGAGGGGCTAACAAAAACCTATAAATAAATCATTAAGGCTGACATAGTGAGACAGTTTATGCAATAAAAAGCAGGGAATAGTTATAAGTGACCGAGGAATTACTTAGAACATTATTCATGTGACTCTCTGAGACAGCCCAGCAAGATAGGTGAGGTACGCCAAAAATAAGATTTTGAACGGCATCTAAGCTGAGCAATATAGAGAGCGGTAAGATTATAGTAAAGTGCTTACAGTTGGTGCCTTCTGGGAAAGAGTAAGATAGGTTAAGATAGGTGTAACCGAACGGAAGTTAAGCCTGGAGGAAGCATTCCTCAGTATATCAAATTTGGAGTCAGGATAATACTCTCTGCCAGAAACCACCAAGCCTCAGAGTTTTATGTACCCAGAGGTGTGTAAAGAGAAATGTGATAAGATGTAGAATGTGTATAGTTAAACTCATGTTTATGGATGGTTTCATAGTATTGAAGCGACTTGTAGTATTAAAGCAACGCCACAGAGGGAGACCAACGTAAGGAGCAGCATTAAAACTTAAATCGAACAGAAATTATTACGTATATTAGAGGTTCACCTCCTCCTAATAACTCGCTGTTTACGCTAAAGTAACTTTATTAATTTCAACTATTTTTTCTACAGCCTTTGTGATTCAGGGGTCATTATTAAGGAATTGGGACAAAATTTAAGCTTAAGTGTCAAGAGCGAGGTATTGACGAGGTGGTGAACCCCCTCATATACGTAATGAAACATACGAATATAGAAATTTGTTACGTAAGCTAATTCGCAAGTTATGTATATTTTTACGAGGACGGGCAGACGCCGATTGGTCGCCGCCACCACCCGAACGTCGACCGAACGAGGGTGGTTCTCGCCCACGCGCCGGACCTCGCGCTCTTGCAGCACGCGCAGCAGCCGCACTTGCAACGCGAGTGGTAGCTCGCCGACCTCGTCCAGGAACAGCGTGCCTCCGTTGGCGGCCTCGAACAGGCCGGCGCGCGCGACGCTCGCGCCCGTGAACGCTCCCTTCGCGTGCCCGAACAGCTCGCTCTCGAGCAGGGTCTCGGGCAGCGCGCCGCAGTTGATCGCGACGTACGACTTGCGTAACAAACTTTTATATTCGTATGTTTTTGTTATGTATATGAGGGGGTTTGTTCCCTCGTTAATACCTCGCTCTTTACACTAAAGCTTAAATTTTGTCCCAATTCTTTAAGAATGACCCAAGAATCAGAAAGGCCGTAGAATAGTTGAAATTGCTAAAAATACTTTAGCGTAGGGAGCGAGGTATCTAGGAGGAGAAGAACCCATCATATGAGTAATGATATCTGTTCGTTTTAAGTTTTAATGCTGCTCCTTACTTTCAGTTGAACTCCCCCCCCCAACCAAATTTGTCGGCAGTTCCAGTATCCGCATGTGGAAAACGGCCGAGCGGTTCCCGATGCTCACCGTCATCAACCGAGGCTTTGGCGGCTCTCATATCTCGGACGTGCTTCACTACCTCGACGAGACGACGCTCGCGTACGCCCCAAACGCTATCGTTTTCTATGCAGGCGACAATGACGTTGCCGGAGACAAAACCCCCGAACGCGTATTGCGCGATTACCAGCGCTTCGTTGAGCGCGTTCACGCCTCGCTCCCGGGCACGCCTATTATCTTCGTTGCCATCAAACCCAGCCTAATGATTTTGGGAAAAAAAGGAGCGGGGGCGGAGCCCTAGTTGCCCTCCGATTTTTGGTTACTTAAAAAGGCAACTAGAACTTTTAATTTTTTTGCAAATTAACTTACAAATTAGCTTACGTAGCGAACTTCTGTATTCTCATGTTTTTATTTCGCATACTAAGGGGCTCACCACCTCGTCAGAACCTCGCTCTTTACACTAAAGCTTAAATTTTGTTCCAATTTATTAAGAATGACCCCTGAATCACGAAAGCCGTAGAATAAATAGTTGAAATTACGAAAAATACTTTGTCGCACCTTGTTGAAATAAGAATTTTTAATAACTTGTAACCTGTTTGATTGAGAGGGCTCAAAGTGAAGCCTTTGGGTACAAAACATCTCCAACATCAAATTTCTAAACATAAGCTTGTTGTACCACCTTCGGTCAACCGGTAATCATTTGTTCAATGGACTGCACAGGTCTTATTCAATGCCGTTTGGTCAAAATTCATTATGCATAGCCTTCAACTCTCTTTGGTTGATAGCGCTTGCGATGTAGCTCCAACCTTTAAATAAATAGACCGCCTCCGACGCCCTATGGGGTCTTTCGAGATAGCGCGCCATTTCGAAGGTTCAGAATTCATTTAGAGAGTGACGTTCGTCGTGTGACTAACAAACCGTGTATTGGTCCAATAAGAGGCACCCGAATACTTCTGCCGTTTACCCAAGCCAAATTAATCAAACACTTGGAAAACTATAGGTTCTATCACTATATTAGCTCTATGACTATATACCTTGGTTCTACTGCCCTAGCAATGATGCAGGGACGGATAAAAGATGGACATATCTATTAACAAATGAACTAACTTCCTTTTTATACAATCCTAATAACCAGCCGCACGCGTCCGCGCCCTCGCAGAAGAACCCGTCGAGATCGAGGTCTTCGCCGGCCTGCAGGCGGTACGTGGCCGCGGGCAGATTGCGCATCCAGTAGCGGTAGCCCGTCTCGGGGTAGGCGAAGGCGCGTCGGCGCGCGATGTCGCCGTCGGTGTCGAGAGCGACGACCGGCAGCAGCTCGCCCGCCCGGGTGCGCTGGCCCACGTACATCACGACGCGGATGGAGCCGAGCGTGCCGCTCGAGTTGCCGATGGCGACGACACCGCTGTAGCGCCCGGGATAGCGATTTTTTACTTCAATATGGACGAGTTTCATAGTCACAAAATGGTTAATGGATTGAAAGGGTTAAAAATATTCTGCAGCAAAAAAAGACATTTAAATTAATGACTATTTAAATTTAAATCAATGGTTAATTAATTCAATAACAATCAAATCGTGTCAGATATTCCAGTGACTATAAGTTTCTCTCATATTTGCAAACCAAGTCTAAACACGTATGTGTCTTAAAATAATAATAATAGAAATAAATAAAAATGGTGTAACTGAATGAGTATGAGTCTGTCCAAAAAATGTTAAAATCTTCATTTCATATTAATAGGTAGGGGGAAATTTAAAAGCCTAAATTCTTTAGGCTGTCGAAATGATATTTCAGGATTGTGTTGTCACAACGGGGTTGAGAAGCAAAAACTAACCAGTTACAAGATTTAGTTATGTTTTTGTATAGGGGTTGCACATATTTGTCCATGAAATTGTCTAAACTGCTATATATATATATATATACCACTGAGGATTTTTATACTTATTTTGATACATGCCATCAATTCACATTTCCACGGTTAGTAATTTATAAATCAAAGTTTTTACGTTCCTCCCCGCTTCCCCTACACCACCCTCCCTCCCTCCCTCCATTCACATCGTAGCGTGGATTTGACGAAAGGTACCGTGACGGACAGCATATCCTGCAGCGTGTCTTTCAACTTCGGCCACGCCATGAGCAACTGTGCTAGCCACCACGGCTGGCGCTCGAACAATGCCTGAAGGAGAAGACAGAGGCGAGCACACAAAGTCCACGGTCAACGGCTTTCCCGGTTCTGGGTCGCACGACGACAAACGACACGCACATCGAGCCAGCTCTTCGAATCGCCAGTTTCCCCAGGCCATGGAGGGATAACCAGGGGTCAGCTCCCATAACATTTTTAATAGAATGTCGTCAATAAGATTTGTGTGAGGGAGGGGGCTCCCATGATTTTTTAAATTAAATATTGTTAATATGTTTTTTGGGGAGGAGGGGAGTCAGGCCAGAGCTCAGATGCCATGAGTATTTGAATAAAATATCGTTAATAATTTGTTACATTTTGAGAGGAAGGGGTTGGGACACAGAGGGAGGGCCAGGGGGCAGCTCCCATGATTTTTACAATAAAATATCATGTGTAAGCTTTTTAAGACTCCTTTTGACTTCAAAATTTCCAAAGGGAATTGAACAAAGAGCAGGAAATTACCTCCCAAGGCCAGTTTAATAGAGCCCATTCAAGGTTATACAATGACCCGAAAAGGCGTAAACCTGGTTTTGATGGCAACTTACAGGCAAAGACCTTTCATTTGCATCCTCTATAAAATCCCAAATATTGGTAATCCGAATACAAAAGATTTTTATTTCACAATCTTTTATTGAAAAGACAAGAAATCCTCAAGTGGCAAAAGAATCAGCATTTGTGAATCTCAGTGTGAAACTGATAATTCAAGAATTTGGACTAATTTATCATGATCAACAGTTTCAAATGCATTTTTAATGTTTAAAAGTAAAACTGCAGGTATTAGGCCTTTATCAAATGCATAATTCACCCAGTCAACCAATTTCAGAATTGCAAGGTCCATAAAAACTCCTTTGCAAAAGCCAAATTGGGTATCACATAGAAGATTCTGCTCTTGGAGGTAATCATACATTCTTTTATGGACTGCTTTCTCATAAATCGTTGAAAAAAAAAAAGGTAAAATAGAAATGGGTTGGTAATTACTCAGGTCATTTAAAGAACAAATCAAGCCCAAAACGCACAGAAATTAAATAAACAATTATAGCAAAAACATAAAACAAGTACTAATATTAGTGAATAAATAAATCTTATTGATTAATGCTTAAATTGAATATACAAATAAACCTTAAAACAAAAAAAATTTTGTTATTGAAGCATAACTGAAACTCAATACGAAAAGAATTTAAACGTAGAATCAATACAAACAAACATACAATAGAAACTAAAATAAATGAATAAATAAAACTATATGTGTCTTGAACAGTCTTGGAAAGTACAAATAAAGTGGGACCAATGTTCACGTTGTGCTGGAATCGCCGCCAGAAGCGGTTGATATCGAGCAAAATGATTGGGATGGAGTTGATCGCCCGCTGCACCTGCTCAAACTTTCGGCCCAAACCGTGCCAGCACTAGAGATACTGCATCATCGCTACGCCAAGCTTCTAGCGACAGAGCCAGAACGAAATCTGGCCGATATCTGTTTCAGTGCCAACACGGGACGCTCTGACTTTGCCTATCGCACGAACCTGGTTGCCAGCAGTTGCTCTCAACTACATGCACAGCTGAGTAAGGGATCAGGCGTTTCCATATCAGTTCCCGAATTCAAGTGGCTCAGTTCACGCTTCCCTTCTTTGCGGGGATTGTAATTCAAAAATATGAAGAAACCGACCGTTGCCTATTTGAATATAATATGCTGAAGTCTGTATAGTATATCCTGCGATATAAACTGTTAAAGTGCTTCAAGCAGCACAAAATGTCACTATCAGCTAAGAGTCTATCTGACTATACCTGCACACAGAGCTCAGAACTCAATGTTTATCTTATTATATATCAACTCCTAGAATCAAAAGATTTACTGAACAAATAAGCCCTACCATGCTTCAAAAATGATTACTATCCTTGAAAAAGTGCACTTTTTAAAACTCTTATGTTATGTGTGGGGGTGTCTGAAATGTAAAAGCTGAACCCTAGGGTAAAAATTTTTACATTTATCAAACGTGTTTCTTTGGAAAAATGTAGCTTTGACGGAATACCGCACAACCTTTCTCCCTTGTATGCAAGTAAGCATATGAAAGAACTCTTTTACACGAAACTTAAAATCTTTCCGTAATAAGCCACACAATTGCTTTCTTTTCAGCAAAGAACATTTCACACACCAAAATTTTTCTCTATCTCAGAATGTCTTTCATTGGTGTACACTGAGAAACAATCAATAAACTGAAAACACACTGAATAATGGTAAAATTTTAGTTAATTGACTTCTTGCTATCTTGGAAAGGGTTTAGGTTAGGAAAATGAAACTTTCAGGGATGAATCTACAGATTAAAGTGTGTCCTGGGAAGGTATTTTGAAGTACCTGCCTCTACCCTTTCTCCCTCTAGAGTGCCCTGGCCTTTGATGACCTTCAAAAATATATGTTTTATAAAATTGAAACCTTGCAAAACCAACGCCCAATTTTTCTCCAAAATTATCTGATCAGAATTTTGAGATGGCCATTTTGCTCAGTATAGTTGAAACATCAAATAATTATGTACTTAGGGGTAAAATGACCCCCCCTCCCAACAGTTCGTGGGATGAGGCCTGTAATATATGAAATTCACCCATTGTTTACATATAGTATTTGTTATTGATAAGTATACAGATATTTTTAAGGGGGTGGTTGCGCTTTAGTGGATTCCTATAGGGATAATCTTCCTTGGAGTGGGAAATTTTTGGGGGTGAATATTCCAGGGGCTTATATATATACACTATCATTGTGAACGACCAATAATAAAACTGAAAACGTAAATTAAAAAAATGATAAGAAATTGGAAGTAAATCCAAAAAAGTGTCATTAGAAATACTATTTTTCTTAAAATTATGCATATCTTTAACCGCATATATATTTCATCATCCTATGGATTTTCATTACTTCAGACATTTTAGCAATACCCTTTGCTTTAGCTGCTCCTATTGGCCGTGTCTCATTTGATGTTCTAGGTTCTTGATTTTCACCAATTGTAAATTTTATATGTTCTAGCACCTAAAATTCTAGTTTAGTGACTTCTTGCTATCTTGGAAAGGGGCTAGGTTAGGAAAATGAAGCTTTCGGGGATGGGTCAACAGGCTAAAGTATATCCCAGGAAGGTATTTTAAAGTACCAACCTCTACTCCTTCTCCCTCTAGAGGGCCCTGAAATTCGCCTACAAGGTTGAAACTTTGACTAAACAACATTTTACCTTAATTTTCAGTTACCAGCTGCTTTTTCTCTGCCTTTAGTTCTGAAAATGCAATTCCTGTTATTTGAGTAGAATTCTGAGCCATATCAATGTTTGTTATTGAAAGCCATTCCTAAGGGAACACTAGTTGGAGTCACGAATCCCTTTTTGCTATTTAGGATTATTTCAAAGATCTAAATTTGACTTTACAATGCTTAGTTTTCGGAAAACACAGATTCTTGCTTCTTTTGAAAATGAGCTTTGGTGCTGAAGAATTGGAGTTTTTGGGGAAGAAATAAGACTGAAAGCTTCGCAGGGTTGGACAACAAAGCATAACCGCAATTAGTGAGAATCAGTTATAAGGTAGCTCAAGGGTGTTTGAGGGTAGCTTAAAAGGATAGAAGTAATATGTTTTAAGGATATATTTAGTTGATTTATATATAAAAAAGATTTTTCTAAAATATATATGAATTATTAAAAAAGTAATTCAACGCTAAAAATGTGGAATTATTATTAAAAATTCTATTTTTTAATATAAATTTTCCATTTTTACTAAGGGTATACAATAAAAATAAGTAAAATAGGAAAAATAAGCATATATTCTGATAGATCTAAATTATAAAATACTTTTAAGCATATTATTACCCCATTAACAAAAAAATTCGATACCCCAAACGTATACAAAAAAAGCTATAAAAACGTTTCAAAGTCTGTTAAGGGTGCTTCAGCAACACAACCGACGGGACCCGCCGGAGGAGGGTTTTTTCCGTACAGGACAATGAAGACTTCTCTACATCAAACTATCGTATGACGGGACCTAATGCAAATCGGTAAAGCCGAATTGATCATCATGTAATCGATTCTGGCTCCACGTGTATGAAGGCATTAGAAATTATTGAACGCCTCCCAATAGTAAAATATGCGGACAGCTCCTTGATTCAACGTAACTATTTTTTAGCCGCAGCACTTGCCTTATAGGCTTTGTCACCAATTGGTCTTGGTTTCATCGCCAAACATTCACGTCGGCCTGCGTCATAGTCGTCATGGCTTTTGACAACTGAACATGCCCGATACAGTTCATGGCGGATGCAGGACGAATGGACAGGGGAAAAAATGACCAGGTGAGTGTCTCCATCCACTCACGCTGATCTACAGCCCTTGGTTCAGTTGATGCAATACTGAAGCCAGCAGTCGAGCATTGACTTGTCATAGTCACGAGCCGCATGGATTGTCTGCCCTTGCCTGCTCCAGGCATTCCAGCATCTGATCAAATGAAAGGAGCTCTCGACCGAGCGCCACCGCTGCGCGCAAGTGCGGTTCGGCGTCGTCGAACCGCTTGTTCATGTGCAGGCACATGCCGAGGTTGAAGCGCGCGGTCACGGCGTCGTGCGTCGGAGACGCAGGCCGTTGTTCGAAAGCTTCGACGACCTCCTCGTAGAGCGCCGCCGCTTCCAAGTAGTCGCGCCGCCCGTAGACGAGCGCAGCGTGGTTCATCCGAGCCGCGAGCGTCTGGTTGTGAAGCGGTCCCAGGTGTCGGGCGAGCACCTCGGCCGCCCGGTCGATCATGGCATCAGCCCGCGATCCGGACGCCGACGACACGGCGCTTGTGCTGCATACCTCGGGCACCACGTCGCGGCCAAAAATTGTCCCGCTGTCGCACGCCAACCTGCTGGCCTCTGCCGATCACATTGCGGCAACGCTTGCGCTCGATGCCAACGATAATTGCCTGAACGTGATGCCGCTGTTTCATATCCACGGCCTGGTGGCGGGCGTGCTGGCTTCGCTCGGCGCCGGTGCGCAGGTGTCCTGCACGCCAGAGTTCAGCGCGACGCGTTTTTTTGCCTGGCTCGACGAACAACGGAAAGCCTGACTGACAGCGCCATTGGAATCGCGGGTGGAAAAGATGATGTTGCTGCGGATTCCAATGATCTGCACAAACTCATCCAACTGCTTTTGCCCGATCAGGAGATTAAGCCTGGACTTTAAAGTTTCGCCCGTCTCATTGATTTTTTCGACGACTGGATTCTCTTGATAGAACTTCATGCAAGCGAGGCCAGCAGCCAGCGAGTGAGACTCGGCACCGTGGGTCGTTGAAAGCAAAAAGACTCGCTGCTGATCGTGAAACAAACCACCACGTTCCATCAGCCGCCACATTTCATCATAGACCCGGGAGATGCCAGCCACTTCATTGGCGACGCTGAACATCGCCAGAGCCCGTTCCCGCGCGATTGCATTCATTGAACCGCGCCGAAGCGGTTCACGAAGCAGCGCGTCGACGGCCTTGGCCACCGCGTCCGCATTGGTTTCGGCAACCAACAGGCCGGCTTCATTGTTGCCGATGAATTTCGGAAAATACCCGGTATTGGTGGCGACGATCGGAACGCCGCTGGCCATGGCTTCGAGCGGTGTCATCCCGAAACCCTCATAGCGCGGCGCAGCGGGAAAGGGAGTTGTTGTACCTTAACCGAGCCGCATCACAGCTTTCAAATGCTCAGCCGGGTAAGAGTTTTATATTTTCTGCGCTGGAATCGGCGGTTGAATTTAGCGGTGCCCATTGTGGAAAAGCATTTATTGTAGAAGGTGAAGCGCTAACTGTGGGGGATGATAGCCAGGTGCTATCTCACGAAAATGGATGGTATAGCTCTCCCGAGCTCGCCAAACTTCTCAAAGACGTAACCCCTCTGACACTTCGCGAGAGCTATTCCCACTGGTTCGTTAATTCAGTGAGGAGGACATGTCATGCACATCGGATGCCCCACCGAAATCAAGCCCCAGGAATTCCGCGTGGGCCTGACCCCCAACGCCGCCCGCGAAGCGGTGGGCCAAGGCCACAAGGTCACCATGCAGGCCGGCGCCGGCCTTGGTGCCGGGTTCACTGACGACGATTACCGCGCCGCCGGTGCCGCCATCGCCGACAGCGCCGAAGAAATCTTTGCCAGCGCCGAGATGATCGTGAAGGTCAAGGAGCCGCAGGCCGTCGAGCGCCGGATGCTGCGCGAGGGCCAGATCCTCTTCACTCTAGGTTGGCGCAGACAAACTGCACATCAGGCACGCGTTGCTGCGCAACCTGTAATAGATCTTCTCGAGCATCAGCCCCAACGAGTTGCTTGGTAACATGCTGCAGTTGCTCGGAAAACCAGCCAGGTCCACAACCTAGATCCAAACAAGTGTCGGGTTCGGTGATGTTAGCCTGACTTAGGATAGTTTGGGCGGCCTGCCAGCGCGCATGATTTATTGCAATGTAGTAGGGCTGATCAAATAAGAGTTCTTCACTCACCATTTGCGCAACGCAAAGCCGATACCGTACCCTAATTTTGGCTTTCTGAAATTTTAATATTTTCTACAGTATCTAAGCGAATTATTATTCTGAGAACTTGATTGAATTTTTGTAGTCGCTTTAAAGGTTTTTCAAACAAAAGGTCAGAATATTTAACATATTAACGACCTCATTGACCTCAATATCCATCCTTAAATACTGCTTATTAATATTGTCTTCCGGGGATCCATCACAATTCATATACATCCATAATAGTGGCAATATTTCAAAAGCAAAATTTTGAAAAGCATTATACAATACATCGAATTATTATTTTGAGCCACATTATATTTTCCCAAATGCATTTAATAGAAATTTTGAGATAGTGATTTGTTCAAAAATTGTCAAAAAATCACACAACAAGGTCAAAAATGTCAACTGTGATGGAGAGAAGCTATCCCTCCTCCCTTTCCTTGACATCCCCTTTTCCCCAAGTACATTTGATTAAAATTATGAGATGGTATTTTTGGTGATTGTCTATTATATAATACACTCTTTAGAACTGAAGTTTGGTGAATGCTAGTGAAATAAAACAAATTATGGTGAAAATACAATACTTTTGTTGCAAAAAATACAACAACAAAATACAAGCAAAAAAATACAACAACAAAACGTAAACTGAAAACAAACCAAAACTGTCTATCTCAGAAACTCATCACGATTCCTCATACCTACCCGGACGAACTTTAGAATATTATTTATATCTAAGTAACATCTCACTTTTCAAAATTTCCAAATCCAATCTCTCCTGCCGACCTTTTTACCAAATATTTCCATGCGTAAATCCCTCAATTCCTTACATTCCCCTAAAAACTGAAGCAAAGACACATCCATCGCTCCATCATAGGGCAACTGTAAGGACTGAAGATGCTTTCCATGTACTTATGCAGCGGACGCGCCTGCTTGTCGTCCAGATCCACACCGAGCGCCGGCAGGCGCCACAGGATCGGGGCGATGCAGCAATCGACGATGGTAAATTCTTCAGACAGGAAGAACGGCATTTCACCAAACAGCGGCGCAGTCGCCAGCAGACTCTCGCGCAGCTCTTTACGAGCGGCATCTGAGGCCTTGGCATTCGGCTGGGCCACGATCTGATCAACCAGACCACACCAGTCGCGCTGGATACGGTGAATCATCAGACGGCTGTTAGCTTCAACTACAGTCAACAAAATTGCTATCTCCAAGTTTTGATTGTGTCTTTGGGGAAATAATGAGCATGTGGGAGGGGGCTGATTTCTCTTGAACAACTTTTGACTCTAAAAAACTCATATGGCCCCAGACCATAACTTACAACTCTATCCACAGAGCACTGGGAGGTTGTGTCAATCCTAGAGGCACTGTTTAAGTTCTCTGGACTATTTTCAGCAAAATCACTATCTCACAATTTTAATCAGATTCGTTTGGTAAAGAAAGGTGGTCAGGGGAGGGAAGGCTAGCTACCGACAGGGGAGTTTGCTGATATGTTCCCAAATGAAGTAGGCATTGATTTATTAGATTGGTATTTGAGCATTCCCACTGATGAAGATGGTAATGGCAGATCAGATACGATCTCAGAATCTGAGCTGGCGAATGGCTATACCCACTCTGAATTTTTTTATGCGTCTGAGGATAATGGGATAGTGATGCGCTCGCCTAGCTATGGATATAAAAGCTCAACCAATACGAATTATGTGCGGGTTGAATTACGAGAAATGCTACGCCGTGGTGATTCTGATATTCGCACGCAGGGCTAATGTATGAGTTATCAGTCGTTTCCGACAAAATAATACTACGTTTTCTCAGTGCCAAAATTATTTATAGTTAGGTTAGGTTTTTAGGTTGGGTTAGGTAAGGTCAAAAAGTGCTTAAATTTGAATTTGCGACGAAAGCGATTATTATATTTGTTAAGAACATAAAAAAAGGCATCGAGTGGTATGTTCACTTTATTGGTGAGTCTATTATATGAACTGAGAAATATTTACCAAATTTTATAATGAGCATTTCTTATCCTTTTTGTACGATATTTTTCACTCTTATTCCCAAGAGCGTCGGCGTATCGCTGGTAAACTATAGTACGCCGTGTCTCTTTGCCGCCCAAGCTGGAATGGAAAGGGTTCTTGGTGATTTGCAAGCAGAAGACGGATTACTAAAATCCGGTGTCGGTCATGTAGGTGTCCAGGACTGTACGAAAATACTTCGAGAAAATCTAGCCAGACGCAAAATTAGCTAACCTCCAACTCCATCGTCGGGATAACGCAACCCACTCCGGGAAACCGCCCGTTCCGCTGCGTGGCACCTTATTCTGACGCGATGATCCCTCAAATAGCGTATGGCTGGCATTCGAGGGTTTCGCATATGCGCCGCATGACATCGCGGGATATGCGGTCCCAATCGTCGCGGGCGATATCGCTGACAGTGGTGGGCGACAAGCGGGCCTTTTCGGCCAGTTGATACTGCTTGAGATCGCGTTCGGCCAGTAAGACACGGAGGCGGGTTTTGATCTGCGGCATGGTCAGTCTGTCCTGGGGTTTGCGGTAGGGTCGCGGGTCGGCGGTGGGGCTGGGTGGGCGCGCCCGGGCCGCGGGTGGATGCCTATACAGATCAATTAAACTAAGGGATTAGATGAATTTGTAATTCGTGTCAGAATAAAACATATTGGGCTCATACCATGTGAAAGTTTAAATTATAAAAACTGAAGGACATGTCGGTCAATCCTTTGCAGGCTTGATGGGAGGCATCCCATTAGGTCAATATTGAAGCCCCCAAGGATAAAAAATGGCATTCAAAGATTTGATATTACTCTTAGTGTATTTTCAAATTATTCAATAAAGTCTGCCATGCTAGATGAGGGAGGACGATAAATTACAGCAATTAAAATTTTTTCATTGTTGGATAAAAAAAAACATTCAACGATTACTTCTCCTCTAAGAGAGAAGGAAGACGCGCATGATTATCGCTATTTCCCAGAACCGGATTTACCGCCGGTCGCGCTGAGCGAAGCGTTTATTGAGCAAATTAAAGCCAATACGCCCGCTCTGCCCTGGGAACTCTTTGATCGATTGACCCGGGAGTTCAAACTCCCTGCTTATGACGCTGAATTATTGACCGAGGACAAAGCGACGGCCGCTTACTTTTTACAATTCCTTCAGCATACAAAACGTTACAAGGCGGCCGCCAATCTGACAATCAATAAAATTATACAAGGCTGTCGTAGTGCCGATCCGGGCCAAACCCGTCCCGAACCACGTCTTCCGGTGTGCAGGCAAATCCCTCCAGTTCGCCCACATGAGCTGCAAGACTGCGCACCATTTCAAAAACGAAGCGCGCGTCTTCTTCGCGGGCCGTTCTGATCTCTACACCTGACATCTCATACCTCTTGGGGCTTGGTCTGTATTTCCAGCCATTGATCCCGTGTCACTCTGAACCCGGTCAGATCCTCGGCGTAAGCCCGCCGTGGCCCGGTCTTGCCAAGGCCGGATTTGAGAAGCACGCCTTCTTTTTCTTGGGCTTCTTCTTACCGCCCTTGCTGAGTCCCTTGAGGAAGCTATCCACCCCTCCGGTGGCCTTCTTACTCGCCTTGGGCTCTGCCTGGCTCGGCTTGATGGTGCGCTTGCCCCTCTTGGGCTTTCGGCTACCGCTAACGGCCATTGGTTTCTCCTGGCTTGTGTAAAACGGATTCCCTGACGTGCCTTCTAAGTTAGCACACAGGGCAGGGTTGTCAAGAGATGAAACCGCTTCATCTCTGTAGTGTAGGAGGGAGCCCCAGGATTTCTCACCTGGAAGACTTGTTTCAGTAAATTGTTCAAAGTTTGCACCCTTATTAAGAACCTAGAGTTTGTAATAACTAGTAATAACACCCTAATAAGTTAGTAATAACACCCTAGAGTTAGTTAGAATTAATAAGTAATAAGTTAGTTAGTAATAGTTAATAAGTTAGTAATAAGTTAGTAACAGTAACCAGCAATACCATCAGTCATAATTTCTCCACCATTGTTGCAATAATTCCTGAAATCCAGGTCTTGAAATCTCAATCCAGGTCTTGAAGCTACCTTCTGATATAGGTCGAATTTCAAAAAAGGAATTTAATATCAATAGATATATCCAAAGAATCAGATTTTTATGCTGATTTCAAATAAATAAGTTTTATTAAGTTTAATTTTGCCCATCAAATCTTATGAGTCTGAGAAAATTTGCCTTATTTTAGAAAAAAGGGAGAAACACCCCCTAAAAGTCATAGAATATTAATGAATCTTAATCACACTATCAGATTCAGCGCATTAGAGAACCATTGTGCCGAGGTTTCCAGCTTCTATCTGCAAAAATGTGGAATTTGTATTTTTTTTTGCCAGATGAAAGATCACGAAAAGTACCGAACCGAAGGGTATCTCATTTCGGTTCCGGCCGAAACGATTTCGGTTCAATTTCGGTTCGGTTCGGTTCGGTTCGGTTCGGTTATTTTGGTAAAATTTTTTTCGGTTGCCATCATTGATTATAACTAATCATAATTTTAATAATTTAATAATAAATTTAGATAAAATTTACATATTCTTCTTTTTAAAAAATTATTAATTTTTCTAATTAGATATATAAATTATCAGGTGATAATAACTGTAAATTATATTTAATTTCTTTATCTGTTTTCAAATTTTCAACACCGGCGACGTCGCCGGCGCCCGGCAGGATTTCGACCAGCTGCTCGCGCTGAACCCGAACAGCTACGAGGCGTGGCTCGAGAGCGGCAAGCTGGAGCTGAACCAGAAGCGCTACGCCCGCGCCGAGCAGGAGTTCCTGCGCAGCGCGGCGCTCAACCCCCTCGACCCGGGTCCGCAGATCCTCGCCGGCGTGTGCGCGTGGCTGCAGCAGAAGGAGGACGTGGCGCGGGCGACGTTCGCCGTCGCCGCCGAGCGCGGTGACCCGACCGCTGCGACCTACGTCGCGGCCAGACGTCCTACTTTTGAAACGACCAAAAGAAAAATCGTAGTTTTCGGATATAAATATATCCAAGGCGGATGGTCTATCCTACTCCCTCCTCTCTTCCCACCCCCCCAAAAATGATTCACTCTTTTTAGGACAAAAATTTGCCTCAGGGGGTGGTAAAAATGCTGTTTATTTTTATGTCCTTGGTACTTTTAGCTAGCACGAGCATGCCAATATTAAAAAAAAAATCAAGTAAAGCAAAGAGCTAAAAAAGCCACAAGAGCAAAAATCCAATAGTAGCAAGTACTACTGCAATAAGTCACTGCTTTTCCCGAATCCTGCATCAGCATTCTAACAAGAATAGAGTCGGAAGACATTGAACGCGACATTATATAATTGAGAAGAATAGTCAATAAGAGAATGACAAAAATGAAGAAAAGAAAAAAGAAAAATCCGAAGCATAACTTACATAACGGGGCATATAATGGCGACTCTAAGAAAATAAAATGTTAGAAAGCAAGAGCTGAGGACATAAATGAAGTAGAACGTTTAGGGCTAGTGGCTGCTCTTGACGAAATATTATGTCCAACGAGTCAACTTCAACAATTTCTACACGGAAGAAAGATGAATACATAGTCAAATAAAATCATCAAAGATAATCTCGCCTTCTTTTCCGTTAGTTTTTCCTTAGAAATAAATTTTTCAGTAAAATGTGAACTTCCTTTATTAATTATCTTCAAATGAGCAAAGGTCAATGTGCAAAAGAATGGGCCGAAAGCTAGCAAGATTTACTTATAATTTTGCTTTGTGTTTTTCTTTATTGAGCAATAAAAATTGAACTTGATATCAAATTTTACAACCGAGCAAAACGAATTTTACATTGGTAGATAGTTCATGCTCGTTCAGAGACGGTCGCGGAGAAACCTTCTTTCCGAAAGTCGTTTCGGCGACGGCGGTGTTTGGTACTGGCCGATGGATTTTATGAATGGCAGAAGGACGGTCGAGTCAAACAACCCTACTATATTCGAATGAAAAATGAACGACCATTTGCATTCGCAGGGCTCTGGGAGCATTGGGCCAATTCTGATGGGCACGTCATTGAATCATGTGCATTGCTGACTACGGAACCTAACGAGCTCATGGCTCCCATTCATTCCCGGATGCCAGTAATATTGAATCCAGACCTAAAACTTGTAATATGTCTCAGTATTATTACCGATTTTGCCCCGAAATTCATGTCACTATCAACTGACGATTTATGAACGAACATGGAACTTACTGCAGGATTCACATCATACAGTAGAATTTGGTACGAATATTGTAAACGTATATTGTAAACGAATGTAAATATTGTAAACGAATATTCGGAAACGTAAATGACGTAAAGAAACGTACTTTCTTCTTTTGAATACTCAATCGTTTCTCTTGGAATGAGGTTCTTCCTCTCACCCCCCCCCCCCGAAAAATTGCCTACCTGGCCATCGCCGCGGCGGCCGAACGCGGGGTAATGCCCAGCATGGCCCAAATCACCTTTGAAACCGTGGTGACCCAGAGCAAGTTTAACTTTGGCCTGCTGCTGACCTTGACCCTGTCGTTCCTGCTGCTGCAGACCAGCCGCAAAGCCACCGTGACCCGCTGGTGGGCCCGTGCCGTGGTGCTGGCAGCCCCGGTGGCGCTGCTGTCCCCGGTTACCACGCTGATCTACCTGAGCATGAACATCGGCATGGGCTATATGATCGCCTGGACCTATTGGCCACGCTCAGAAGGGAAAAAGTTAAGACTGCAGCTAGGAATATTAGTGAAAAAGCTTTATGTTTAATAGAGAGGAAAAGGGGTTTGTACAAGAATTATCTAATTGATAGATCATATGAAAACAAAAGGAATGTAAAGAAAGGGGAGAAATAATTAAAATATGAACTAAAGATGTGTGAAGTTGAGGCCATGAATAAAATTGCTGAGGATCTGGAAAATGCAGCCAGACGGCATAATAGTAAAATACTGTACTAGCATGTTAATAAATTGAGAGGGAGTAGTCAATATGGACTTTTCCCAGTCATTATAAATTAATAGTCAAAACAACATTATAATATTATAAACAACATTAAAAGTAGGTTAAAAACCTTTGTGTTATCATACCCGTAGTGGTGTCACATAAAAACGGTCACTAAAAATGGTAACATAACTGCAGCTAAATTTTCAGATGGTACTATAAAGACGGCCACAGTATTTTCAATCCCAATTTGATAAGTCTATTCTAGGTATTAATCAAGTGAAATATAGCAATTGCAAATTCTGTTGGTCTGTCTGTCTTGGTTTTGCTACTTCAGGCACTTCCAGGCAAGGTTCATAATCAGTGTTAAGCAGTTAAAAAACAGTTCCCCTAGAGCAAAAAAAAATAAAATCGATCCTTTACAACACAGGATGCTTTAATCACATTGTGCCTCTCAGGATTGGCAGCTATAGTAGTATTTTCCTTAACAAGTCCAATAATCACGATGCTATCAGTTCCTGGAAAAACGGTTGCTGTATACCTGGCTGTAACAAGGCATAGTTTGCATTTGCGAACGCCAATCCTAAAAGGTGATTTGTCTTTATCCGATGCATTCATTGCAATTTTTGGAAAGCTAACCTTAAAGACCGACAGGTCCCGCCGGCCCCTCGACCTCAAATGCCTCTCCGAGGCGCATGGGTTTGCGTTGGACGAGATCCGGATTGAGCACATCGAAGATGCTGTTGCTCGAAAGGACATCGAGCACACGCTCGCTGCCATAGACGGTCAAAGGCTGGCTTTCGCGCAAACATAGCAGCCCCGCCACGGCATCCACATCCCCGTTGGTCAGCACGACCGCTTTGATGGGGCTGTTGCGCGGCGGACCGTCCCGGTCCGGCTGCAGTTCCGGCGTGTCGTTGATCTGCTGACGCAGATCGGCTATTGGATTTTGAATTAAATATGTTACTGTGGTGTTTTCCCGTCGGATTTATTTTTCCTTTTCGGTTAACTGCATGACAGAAAACAAAGATAAAAATGTGTGTTTTGAAAATATTAAAAAAAAGAGAATATTCATTCTTCTAAAAAAAATATGCAATAAAAATAACATTCATTAAAAATGAATAAAAATTACTGTAAAAAAATCACTTATTAAATCTTTAGCCTAGTCCTAAATCAAGTTTCAGACCTAAGCAACGTTCTGGCAGATGACGATAAATTTTTTCAAGCAGGGATGCACGGAATTGCCGCTCTCCTTCTTTTTTTGATGAACAAGCGTTGCGAGGACAACTGTTCGTTATCCGCCAGATCCTCGATCGTGTAGTGGACCAAAGGATCATTCGCCTGCCAGGTTTGGTAGATTGATTTACGAACGGTAGGCGTAAATGGCACCTGCCGGATCCAACTCTTAGCCGGGTCTCGCAAACGGGCGAACGCATTGGCCAAGGCATTCGGCGAGAGGAATCGCGGCGGGAACCCAAGAAAAGCTCGGAACAAGTCCATCGATTCCTCGCGATCGATTCATTAATCGACATGGGGCTGCTCACAAATGAGCAGGTGGATGAAGTGCGTCCCGAAGCCGAAGGGGCTGGCGAGGGCGTTTTAGATACTTTGATCGCTCGCGGTGAGGTGATGGCGGAAAGCATCACCACAGACAAAGCGGCGCAAGCCGGGGCTGAGGTCATCGAGCTTGGCGCCATGCGCATCGAAGACAGCGTAATTTCGGCGGTACCGCGCAATGTTGTTAAGCGGTTTAATGCCGTGCCGGTGTATGTCTCGGATGACACTGTGACAATGGCGGTGAGCGAAACGAATAAATAAGTATGCCCATTTTCTTCCATTTTTTGAGCGCCGTGGACAGATATATCGGAGGTCTTTGCCAAAAAATATACTTTGTCTAGTTGTCTTTTTTTTCGAAGGCTGGAAATCACCCTTGTTTGGTTTCTTGGTTATTTTTTGTCTTCCGTTTATTTTTCACAAAACTTCTAATTTAATCACATTGAAACCTGATTAACATGCAAATTATTTCCGGCAAGTTAAACATCAATGTTAAGTAAAAATTAAACACAAAAAATATTAATTATTATAAAAGTTTGCCATCACTCACAATAAGCCCTGTTAATTTCAACTTCACACACCAAACTGTTGCTGAGATATTGATGTTACACCCTTTTGACAACATGCGTACAGATGGCGTATTGTTATTCAGTTCACCTTCCCCCCTTAAAATTCCTTGATGATTTCACTTTCATACCCTTAGACATAGTTGTAATAGTAGTCACAGCAGTAATATTGATAATGTATTGAATAGCCGTATTACTACTAGCAGCATTAGCATTAACATGTTGCCTTTTGGTCAGTAGAACATACCTCTTATCAAGCCCTAGAATTTCCGCGCGGCCGTTCACCCGCAGCGTCTCCTCCGTGCCGGGCACGAGAAACAGCAAACCGACCCGCGGATTCTCGAGAATGTTCTTGGGTCCGAACGCGAGCTTGTTACCCGGACGATCGGGGATCCATAACGTGTTCGGGTCTTCGATCCACACGAAACCGGGTGCATCCCCTTTCGGCGAGACATCCTGGTTGCCGGCGGCATCGCTCGTCGACATCAGCAGAAACGGCGAGCGGGCGATGAAGTCGGCCGCATTGTCCTCGAGTTCGCTGAATATCTTTTGCGGTATCCTACCTCTTGCTTTTAGAAGCAAACCAGGGTCAGGTTAGCCCTCAATGATTCCCTGTGGTGGTTTCCAGCTTATGAAAGTGATTAAAAAACAGCTTGAAATTAGGTTAGAAATTAAAAAATGCAAAATCGTCCTTTTCGAATGAAAGTTGTGGGATTGGATTTCTTGCTGAAATTAAATATCTGGGAGGAATTTCAGGCTACTATTTTCACCTTTGCTCAGGGTAAAGAGTTACCCTTCAGACAAGTTTTTTTTTATATTCTATAGAACTTAGTTGAGCTAGGTAACCTCGTACGTGTCGTCGGCCACGCAGAAGCCGGCCTCACAGAGCGTGTCGACCGGGCACTCCGAGTCGCTCACGCAGCCCGTGTCGTCGACGACCGTGACCTCGGACGAGCATCCAGCGAGCGCAACGCCCAGGGAGGCGGCGGCGATGATCCAAGCAGCTTTCATTCTCTCTCACTCCAGTGTGTGGGTCCTCGCCCCCGCCTGGAGTGAGCGGCTACGCGCCAGTGAGGCCGATCGCCGCTCCCCCGTCCGTGCCCCGACGCATGAAAACGCTGCGAATGAGGCGTCCTGGAAATTTTCGCCGATGATGTCCAGTGCGCGCATGGTGCGACCGTCACCGATATTGACGACAACCATCTGTTCTACATGCGTGCCCGCGGCATCAGCGAAAAGATGGCCCGGGCGTTGCTGGTCAAGGCATTCATTGCGGAAATTGTCGAGGAACTCGAACACGAGGAACTGGTGGAAGCGCTGGAAACGCGATTTGAAACCTGGCTGGACGATCATGACTGATATGCCAACGGTGCTGACTTCAACAAAGGATATGGCAGCCGGCTATGACGTCGACGCCGTCCGCCAGGCGGGCATGGGATCTCAGGTGGCGCGGCTGCGCGGACTCACGCACCCCCGCACCGGGATGCCGACGCACGTTTATCTCAGCAGCGACGAGGTTGACCGCCAATTTCGCAAGGAGAAATTGCGGCTCTTGAAAGCGGACGGTCCTGGTACTCTCGGCGCGGCGTATGCGCCGTTTGAGCCCTCCAGCGGCGGGCAGGTCAATCGCGACATGCAGTTGAGTATTCCGCGGGCCCGGTTGGCCGATCGCCGCCAGTTGCAATCGGCGCTCGATCGGTTTCGGCGGCGGCTCAATAGGACGGAGAACGCCTAATGAAAATCCTGTTTTTTGGCGCGGGGCCTTTGGGGTCTGTCTATGCACACCTGCTTCACGAGAATGGCGGGGATGTGACTGTCCTTGCCCGCGGCGAGCGGTATGACTGGCTCAAGAAAAACGGCCTTGTCTTGCTGAATGAAATTACTGGGCAAAAGGACTCGTCGCACGTCAACGTGGTTAACGAGCTGAATACCGAGGATGAATATGACCTGGTGGTCGTTCTCATCAGAAAGAACAAACTTCTCCCCGTCTTCAAAATCCTCGCAAAGGACTGCGAGTGATGGTATTTAGCGGTAGAAAGGATGCCAATATGGGACAACCGGATCAACCCAATTCGATGGCAACGGGGCTGGAAAACTCACCTTGTTTGCAGGGGGAACGGGTCTGTTTTACGGGCACTTTGGCCACCATGACTCACCGCCAAGCCATGCAATTGGTCGAGCAACATGGCGGCATTTCTACTCACGATGTCAGTCGCCAAACCACAATGCTGGTTGTGGGCGAAGAGGGTTGGCCTCTCGACGAAGATGGCCAGCCATCGCAAAAATGGCTGCACGCACCACGTTGTCGCCCACCACCAGGCCAGGCCAGTTGCGGTCGAGCATCTGCTCGGACGAGACCAGCCCGGGAGCGGCCTCCGCCAGTTGCAGCAGCACGCCCATGTCCTTGGGATCGAGCACGTGGGATTCGCTGCCGTTTTCCAGCCGCTGGCTGGGGAGGTCCAGAGTGAAGTCACCGATCTACAGCGCGCGCTGCACCTGGGTCGGGTGGTCGCTCAAGCCCCCGGCGGCGTCATGCAACGCGCTTTCCAGCCGGCGCTCGTAGCGCGGTTGTGACTGGTTGTACACAATATAAAATGTCTTTATTAGAAGGACACGATAAATGATGGACCTAACTAACTTTTTTGTCTAACTAACGATACCATCGAAAAGTTAGGAATTTTACTATTCCTATTAAGAAAATGGTTATGAACACCTCCCTTTTTATAAAGTATATTAAAAGTACTAAATACTAATGACAGTCTGCTGTTTCTATACCATGGAGGTAATTGTAAAAAAAACAACTTTGCAAATCTAAAATACACCGAATTAATGGATCTTTTTTTCTTGACTGTAGAAAAAAGACCACACAGGGGCGCCTGAACATGATCGTCGGCGATCGCGTCCCGGAAATGCCCCATGAAGGCCTGGCGCATGGGCAGGCCCAAGGCGTTCACAGGGGGGGCATTCAGGGTGATGACGGCAATGGCGCCGGCTTTATCGAAATTTATCAAACTATGGGTCCGTTCCTGAGATCTGTGGTGGCGCGGTGATGCGCCGTGGGAAGGAGCTCACGATTCGGTGTATCGCGCGCGCAGCACCTTCTTGTCCGTCTTGCCGACACTGGTCTTATCAAGGGCCTCGACGAATTCGATCCGGTCCGGCACAGAATTGGGATATTGAGAAAAGGCGGTCATGTCGTAAAGCGACTGTCTACATTGTATCATACTGTTTACATCCGAAGCTATGATGGTCGATCTAAGTCAAACTAGCGGATTACCAAACTCAACTAATCGATCTCTCCTAAATTTTATCACGTTTTGATGCAGTACTCTACTTTCTCGTCGTCTGTATGTCGTAGGTGATAGGTGGTTGCCCCGACCTCTAATATCGGACAGAGTACAGACAAAAGTAGCTCAGAGGAGTCCGTGCGACGCAGTCAATCGCAGGCACAAAGCATTTTGTCTTTTCAATCAATGTAAAATTGTAAAGGTGTGTGATACTTCACATTAGAGGTATTAATGGGATCAATGACAACGTTTCCTATAGTGAGAGTTACGACCTGGAAACTGCCGTATTTATGAATAAATCAGTAGAACCGTACGATCAGTAGAAACCGTAGAACCGTACTAAAGGACTTGGTATGCGTTATTCAGCAAGAGATGTACACATATGAGGATCCAATTACAGAATTTATTGAATATTTGTATGCCAATTTGACTTAGATGCAGCACAGAAAAAGGTGAGCCTGGTGATGTCAATTGGTCCGGTCCTGTAGGTCTTTCCCGCCTCAAAAGCCACGATTCCCATCGTGTCCTTTGCGCCTTCCGTCACTGTCGGCGTGGTCTTGCCTTCAATCGCCTCCATAATCCTGTCTGTATGATCGTAGGTGTCACTGACATGTTCCACGAGATAGATATTGCGGGGTTTCAGGGACGCCGTGGTTGCGCCTGTGTAGTAATCAGGAACACTTGTGTAGTGCGCGTTCTGAGAGTTTGCCGATGTGATACTCGGCGTCACATAGTCGTAAAACGTTCCGTGTACCGGGTCTGTAAGTGGTGCCCCCATCGAAAGGGATGCCGATGACGGCGGCATCATAAGCCCCGACCTTTGTCACATCCTCGATATAGGGCGCCTTCAGGAAGGTGTTGATCCCCGCATAGTGGGGCAGTTCTCCACGGGCAAAGGTCGGGATCGATTTGTCGGTGAGACTGTCCGATCCCGTCAGTCCCATTCGCAGTGCCCAGGCTTTTTCCTTTTCCCACGCGGCAGAGGGTAGGGCACCTTCCTTTTCAGCGGCCTTCCAACCTCGTAATTGCAGTTTGTCCCAAAAGCTTCGGATTGGGCAATTTTCTTGAATACTTCTCAAACCCCGCGCTGTTCGATTCGATTGGTCACTCGCTGATCATCTCCGTTGTGGGCACGGTGATAACCGTTCTGCTGGCCTTTGGCTTCGCCTATGCCTTGAACCGCAGTTGCATGCGTTTCAAGGGCGTATTTCGGTTGATCGCGATGGCGCCAATTCTGGTGCCGTCCCTCCTGCCAGGCATTGCGCTGATCTATCTCTTCGGCAATCAGGGAATGCTGAAGGAACTGTTGATGGGGGAATCCATCTACCATGGGTTCGTCAGCGTCAGGCTCGATGTGCGAGGCACCGGTTCGTCACAGGGCATCAACACCGACGAGTACATGCAGGTCGAGACTCAGGACGGCTACGACGCCGTGGAATGGCTTGCCTCGCAGGATTGGAGCAACGGGAAAGTCGGCATGTTCGGCTCGTCCTACGGCGGCTTCACCTCGTACCAGGTCGCAATGCTCCGGCCGCCCTCGCTAAAAGCGATCGTGCCGATCTATGCGACCGATGACCGCTACACGGACGACTGCCACTACAAAGGCGGCGCGCTGAAAATTTCTAACGGATACATTTTGGGAAAATACGAGGTGTTTGTGGAGTATCAACCCTCTGATCACATTGAATATTAAAAAAGCACTAGAACTTCTGATTACCAATCCAACTAGCCCCCTCCAAAGTTTATACCATCGTTTTTTCTATATATACCTTATATGCCCACAGGGCGTGATTTGTAACCCTTGCCTAGAGGTCTGTAGGGGATTGTCAACCTCAAAGACATAATATCCAGACCTTTCAACTACGGTAAACAAAATGGCTATCTAAAATTTTGATTGGATGTTTCGGGGTTTTTATCACGTGTTTGCTGAGCCTACAATCACAGCCTTTCCATACAAACAGTCGAGTAAACTACAGAAAAAGGATTTATCAAATGATAGGTAAAAAAACTAAAATATATGCATTTGCTCACAGAAGTATAGAAGGCCAATATAGAAGTATAGTGAGGCGAAAACATTCTTCAGTCCGTCATATGAGAAATATTTTCCTTCAACCAACATTTTTGAAAACTAAACAGTTATCAACATCTATGCACTCCAGCAAATGCAAAAATATTTTTTCCTATGTTTTCCCTATAAATGATAATCTTCATTTTATTGAAAACTACATTGTTATCATAGAACGATGCTTCCCTTTTGAGAAAGAATGGTCGAAATTTAGAGTCATTTTTTATTTCAATGTAAATAATTCATTGAACGAATTCTATACGGAAATTGATGGACTTGATCACTCAATAAAAGGAAATTGAATTTCTTTAGTTTCGCTTGATTTAGAACTTGTAAAGAGATTTGTCGAAAAACTGATTTGTTTGGCTCATACTGGTAGCTAGAGGTGTAAGCCGAGCGGCTGAGCCGCCGCCGCCGAGAAGACTTGAAAAACTCGCCCTCATAACTCCACACCGGCTCGGTCCACGCCGTCATAATGACGTCAAACGCCTCGCCAAAGCGCCCCCTCGACTCAGACGGTGGGACATTGTACCAAAGATATTCAGAGGGAATGCCCCGAACAAAACCCGCGATGAGCCGGCCATCGGTCATGCAATCGAGCATAGCGTATTCTTCCGCCACGCGCACCGGGTGCTGACGCAAGGGCAAAATGTTGCCGAGAACGCCAATTTTCATGCGCTGCGTGCGCTGGCTGAGAGCCGCCGCGATCAGGTCTGCCAAATTTGTTAGAGAGGGCTTCATCCGTCTCAAAGCTGTTGTCGTTGATGGCCGTGTCCAGCTCTCTGTCGAAGACTCAGGGCCAGGTATTCCAGAGGAGAAGCGCAATAAACTCTTCTGCAAGTTTCAGGAGAGCCTTGACTCTTTGAATCAAGGAACTGGGATTGGTCTTTCTCTTTGCAAGACATTGGTTAGTCTCATGCAAGGAGATCTATTCCTGGATGAGCTGTACGATAGTGGCATTGATAACTGTCCAGGTGCCAGGTTTGTGATCGATCTGAAAGACTTGTTCTACTTTCCGTTGCTTTATCAAGTTAGTTCTAATCCAAAGAATGTGAGTAAGGAGCTCCGCTTTGTACTGATCTCATTAGCCTGTTAGAAAAAATACAAATGGATACTAATCATATTTTCAATAACGTCATGCAGCAATTTAAAGTTCAGAGCTGGAAAAAGCTGGTTTTTACGGATCTGGTTAAGAAACCAAAAGTTCGGCCATCTCACATCGCTCTGGCTAAGGAAGCACTTCTTCTGAGCTAATAGTTTACAGAACACGTAGCAGCCCAGCTGTCCCTGTCGTCTTGTGGAAAAAATTGCAAAATTCCACATTAACATCTTTCCCTCGTTTAAAATTCCACATCGTTAAGATGCAATGACTTTTAAGGGGTGTTTCCCCCTATTTTCTAAAATAAGGCAAATTTTCTCAGGCTCGTAGCTTTTGATGGGTAAGTCAAAACTTAACTAAACTTATGTATTTAAAATCAGCATCAAAATTCGATTCTTTTGATTTAACTATTGTTATAAAAATACCGTTTTTTAGAGTTTCGGTTACTATTGAGCCGGGTCGCTCCTTATTACAGTTCTTTACGCTTCACTGACCCTGCTTCAGCCGGGCCTGCGTTCTGGCAATGGCCTGCGGAAAGCTCTCCTCGATTTCCGCGGCAGAATAGCTTTTGCCGTCAACCCCGGCTCCCGTCACCGCGCCTCGGTGAAAAGCCAGGATCAGCACGGGCCGCTTTTCCGCGCTGTAAACGGCCGCCGCCGCCCTGTTGCGGCTGAACCGAACAACCCGGCACACCGCCGCAAAGGCCAGCGCCCCGGCCCGGACCGGCGGGTCGACCACCCAGCTCACCGGACCGGCCCGAAGGCGTCCCAGCCAGGACTCTGTGCCGCGTGCTGTGCCTACTATCCAGGGCGCTAGTTGCACCATGACGCATCCAGTTATACGGCTATGTGAAGAGTGCGATCTACCATCCCTACGTCGTTTGGACCGCGAGATGCAGATGGAACCAGAGCGTATGGAGCTGGTTCGAAATGCCATTGTGGATGCTAGATGTTGGGTTCTAGATCTAGAGAAAAATATTTTGGGTTATGGAATATTGACGCACGGTTTCTTTGGTCGTTCTTTTCTTGACTTAATATATATTGATGAATCACAACGATCTAAAACAACTATCTGGCTTCATTGCATAGTTTCTTGCTTGTTCATAATTTGACGGCAATATAATGGGTCAAGTAGGTATGTATGTGGGAATGTATTTCTGGAAGGAAGATGAATAGTTTTGTAAAACACGCGAATTCTAAGAAAACTGCACGAAATTATCACAAGAACGACAGTATCTTTGAAAAAGTAAATCAGACCCTTCCCCTCCTGCCCCGATCCTGCCCCCTTCTGCTAAACTCGTAAAAAATGTTTTACTGGGGATAAACAGTGGTCCATTTTTCTTTGAAGCGGGAGACTTTTAATGAAAATCCCTCGTTTCTTTGAGCCAAAACTATAAATTTTCTTTGACAAGCGCTATTTGAATAATATTGTCTCTTCAGATTTCACGTAATCTGATTATAGGTAAATTTAAACCAGATTAATATATATTTTGTGGGTTTTTATTGAAAATACCTCGCTTCTCTGACTCTGTGCTACGTAAAACTCTCCTCAGTCGAAAAATTTCTTTTTTCACATCCCAGCTTAACTTTAAGCTCTAGTAAATGTTAGTCCAAATAGTTCTTGCCGCTCTACCACGCTATTATGTAACGCCGAGGAAACACTAAGAAAAACACACACTACGTTCATCCAGGCTATCAAAAGGGCTTCTCTGTGTAATATCTCGGGAACAGCTACCCTTATTAAGATGAACTTTCAGGGGATGTTGAGCTAAATAATAAGAGAAGTAAAGGTAATTGACAACTTTAACAAAATAGTTTTCCACTGAACCCGTAAAATGGTTTTTACGATTGCGCCGACGGAAGCCGTGTATTGACAAATTGCAGGATTGAGATTCTACTGTCTATGGAACTAAATCGTAGAATAAAACACAGAAAATTTGCACCGGAGAATATCCCAGGAGTAAGGAGACAGAAAATTCGCTGTCATGGACATTTTAATGGACATAATGAATATTTATATATTCCATCCACCAAGCTTCATCCCGATTCCTCCACTCCGCTTCATCCCGATTCCTCCACTCCGCTTCATCCCGATTCCTCCACTCCGCTTCATCCCGATTCCCCCTCTAGATCCCCCCAATGTCAAAAGATCTGGTCGGAATTAGAAATAAAGAGCTCTGAGACATGAATTCCTTCTAAATATCAAATTTCGTTAAGATCCGATGAATCTCAGACGCTACTCGGCCCACCAATTGTTTGTCTGGACCCTCAATCTTGACGTTGGTCCCTTCAGCAACCGTCACTTTGACACCGTCCGGAATGGGATAGTTAATCACGTGGGAGTAACCCAGATTCAAATCAATCACCTTCCCCTTTACGGCGGCCTTGAAACCCACGCCTTGGATTTCCAATTCTTTGGTGAATCCCTGGGAAACACCGATGACCATATTATTGATCAAAGAACGCGTCAGACCATGCATCGCTTTGGCCTCTTTGTCGTCACCGTCCCGTTCCAACATCACGAGCGTGCCCGCGTCGATGGTGCGGTGATGGCCCGCCGCGCGCTCACTCTGATCTCGCTCGTCCTCCTCGGGGGCTCGGTGCTCGCGTGCGGGCCGTCGACCGAGCCCGAGCCGATCGTCTCCGATCCGCTCGACCCGACCAGCGGCGAGGAGGGCGAGGTCGTCCTGCCGTTGCTTCGCCGTCTCGGCCGCATCGCCGCGGGCACCTACCTGTTCGAGGCCTCGGCGCTCGGTCTCGACGGCGACGGGCTGCGGCCCGCGCAGCTGATCGAGGTCGGCCCGAACAATTTTAGTAGGTAATTTTTTAATCATTTTATCATTTATTCAAGAAATTAGTTTTGATTGTCTTGTTGCTAAGACGAGAAGTATCACGGTATCCTAATTATACAGAAAAGGTTTGATAATAAAATGCACTACTTTATTACTCAACAGTTGTTTAAGCTTTTTTCCATTTTAAATACTAATAAATTTCTATTTAAACAGGTAGTTTCATTATTTGGTCATATGACGCAAAATAAAATCCTGCTATAGACATGAATTTTTAGTAGTGATTATGTTTTGAGAACCATATAATTAGTACTTGAAGTTATCTGGATTTTGCCAAGGCCATTATGTATGACTGCCTATAAAACTTCAAAGTCCTGGAAATTATTAATTTGATAAAAGAATTACTTTTGGGATGCAGAAATAAAGGTATTAGGATGTAATTAGGATTGATTTTGGTCAAACATTTTGCATTGTTGCTTATTATTTTGTTGTTTCTGTTTTTTGTCTCTATTAGTCTATCCATTGATTCTATTGCACTTTTCAGACAGTTATACTCTAAACTATGTCTATTGCACTTTTAAGACAATTATACTCCCATATTGAAGATTAAGAAGGAAATTTAACATCTATTATGTCAGGAGACCTGATATAATAGTTTTCATCAAGTTCAAAACATCCCCTAAAAAATAATTACAGCAGCCAGTTTGCGACCTGCCAAATGACTCAACTGTTTAGTATTTAAGAGAGGCTAGCTGCTGCCTCAAGTTAGCCTTGAGGCAGCTAAATACTGCTGAAGGTCAATTTTTATAGGTAAATTTATATTTTAGAGCCCTTTAAAAAGATTCAAACTATCGACGGTTATTTTACGGTGACTCACAAATAAGCGGCTGCTTCATAAGCAGCCTGCATCACTCCTATCGCTCGAGCTGCTGTTTGTAATCTGCCGCCAGCGAATCCAGCCATTGTGTAATAGAAGCCTTTACCCTCACCTGCTTTTTCACCCACCAGATTAGATTTCGGCACAAAATAGTCATCGAAGAATAATTCATAGGAATGCATACCACGATAACCCAAGGTGGCAATGGCTTTTCCACTGAATGATCCACCACCTTCCTGCTGGTGACTAAATTCATGACCCGCAAACTTGGGCTTCTCAATCAGAAACAGACTCAACCGTCAACCCCGCGAATCCCAACGACGAAGCGATACTCGCCGTATCGATTCGGGGCCACCTTGTTGCCCGACCAGCACTTGGTCTGGGCGGTTCCGGTGTCTTCCCAGATGAGCCCGTCCGGTGAGCCATCGGCCCCGGGCTCTTCGGTGACGTTGTCCCAACGATCCAGCATCGACCAGATGTGGAGAGTGTAGTGCCGACCCGCCGGCGCCCGAACGCAGAGGTTGCCGGCCCAGCTGGTGTCGATGAGGAAGTAGTCCTCGTCACCAGCGTGCGACAGGTAGCTGTAGAAAAACAAGTTCTTAAACTTATCAGTAATGGTAAGTGTAGACACCAAGGAAAGCTAGTTTGCAAGCACTAGGTGCCATAAAACACCCTCAACTTGTAATGTGAAGTTACTACAATTGTTACCTCACACTGAAACATAAGGCTTTTCGATAGGTAAATTACTAACAATTCCAGTCCAAATATCTCCAAACATATACATTTTTCAATAGTTGCAAACTGAACAATACCTTGCAATATCGTTCAACGCTGGTTTTCAGTAACTAAATTCAGAGATGAAGCTGGTCACTACATATAGATTGCCCCGTAAACTTTTGAGACATCTTATCAATCGCTGTTTCAGCTAATTGGAATACTCTAGGATAGCCACCCGTGGTTTGACAGTCACGCATCAGCACAATGAGTTTTCCAGATGGCGTCAGTTGTACCGTTCCAGGTATGACCAAAGATGTAATTATTGGTTTTAAATCATTTTCAAATGGCTCCTTTAATTGATAGGCCATTCGTGAATTCTCTTTAGCAATGGTAAACTGTAAATTCATTAATTGAGACTGTTGATCCATAGATAACAGATCATACTCCGGACGGGGGCTGATCGGATCTTAATGAGTGGGTGATCGGATCTTAATGAATTTTGATATTTAGAAGGACCTCGTGACTCAGAGCTCTTATTTTAATCCCGACCGGCATTAAGTCTCTGATTTTTCTTTTAAATCTTTAAATGGCTAGTAGGGTGGGGCGTTTTTCAAAACCAATGATTATATATTATATACAATTAAATACAATTCGGTAAATGCTCTTTTTTAGTTTTGATATTGTTCTTTATCGTCATCTGAAGGTCCAGGCTCGAAAAAATCCATGGGTTGAATTCAAAAGAGTACTGGTCCATAGGATAAGTAAAGAGCAAAGTGGGCTCTGTAGCTTAGGCCTTTTCTTTTCAATGAGGCACCTGGTGGGCGGAATTGTTGTAAAAACTTTGAAGGTATTCATTTGATTGGAAATTGAAGGTTGTAGTTCCTTTTTAAGAAGCAAAGTAATTGGAGAATAACCAACCCCTTTTAAGGTGATATGTGCATTGTACTGCTACTTCTACTATGATTAGCTTACTACTAATAAGCCTATTAAGCTCAAAATTCCATTAAACAAAAATACAAATGATGACTGTCGGTACGCTTACCACTTTCGGCTCCCGTTATCATGGCCGGCATCCGCACATCTGCAGTGATTACGGTTGGCACAGCCACGCTCGCAGCATTTATTGGTGCCGGTGGTCTAGGCGTGCCCATCGTTTCAGGACTTCAACTCGCCAATACCACCTTGATCCTTTCTGGCGCATTGCCAGCTGCTCTGTTAGCGCTGGTGGTAGACGGAGGATTAAGCCTTATGGAGCGCTGGGTCAACCCCAAGGGTATTGAGATACACCGGTCGTAAAACGATATCGAGGCAGAACTCACGAGTCAATCGGGTCTTGTCCCAGTTAAAGATAGGAACGGAACCACAATTAGTTATAGGAAACAGTTAAAGAGAGATGGGCAGAACATTTTGAGAATGTGCTAAACTGTGATAGAGTTACAGGAAAAGATGTAGAAAAGACCGAAGAAGTCTATAACACTTTGGATATGAAGGAACATTTATTTTGTGAGGAACTATTAGGGATATTACTTTTAAACGTATCGAAAATCTAGTGAAAAATTCTCTATGTACTCGCCAGTTCAAAATGTTGCTTCAGAAAACAAAACTTGCGTCAAGACATCAAGAACGTGAATGCACAACAACGTGCCCGTGCAGCCGGTGCACATTAAAACTATACTAGAGAACACAGATCTTTTCTTCTCTCTATACGACTACTACTATAAGAATGAACAACATTCAAGCCAAACAGAAGCAAAAACCATTCCCTTCTTTGTTTGGAGGCATCATTGACTGAACTCAACAGGAATGAGTTGCGTAGATCGCGTCTTGTGCGTGTGGGTGGTGGCGTGTGTGTTTTCGTGATATGTTCTACTTTTCGTAGAGGAAAGTGTGGTTCTTGTGTCCGACGAATGGGGGCCCACCATCTCTGGGGCTGAATGGTTACGTGTGGGCTCACTCCAACCCTTCACAGAGACGTTGGAAGAAGCGGAAGGAGGAGCGCCTGCTGCCTGTTCTGAGTGGCGTTGGCTCGGGGTGGATGAGAGGAGGGAAGCTGTGGATGACGGGGGAAGGAGGATGTCTTCGGGCCGGTGCTCTTCGTGGCGGATGACGCATAGCTCCACATCGAGAGGTTTGCTGTGGGTTACTGCAGGCTGCTGCAGCTGTTGCTCTTCGCTTTGTATCGCTTCGAGCGACCGGCGGCTTGGGCGGACACGACATCGAGTTTGGAAATCTAGCGATCTACCTCAAGGCATTGCTGCATGCGAGTGAACGCTTGGCCGTCTCCGCTGGTCTAGGTGTCACCGAGCCGACTGCCGATGCGGTTTCCATCGTGATGGCGAACAATACACCGGTGCTGCGAATCGAGAACGAGTCGGTTCACTTGCAGCCGTTCCTGGCGGCGCTCTACACGCCGAGCGACCGCTTCTTTGCTCAAGGGTTCCTGCAACTGGACTTCGACGCCAACGGTAACCAGACCTCCGTAACGAACTGTAAGTAGAAGCGACCCGGCTCAATAGTAACCAAAACGCTAAAAAACAGAATTTTGATACAAATAGATACAAATAGATCATCAAGTTTAGTACTACGGATCAGAAATTACGAGCTTGAGGAAATTTGCCTTATTTTCGAAAAAAGAGGAAACACCCCTAAAAGTCATAGAATCTTAGTGAAAATTACACCATCAGATTCAGCGTATCAGACAACCCTACTGGAGGGGTTTCAAGATCCTATCTGCAAAATGTGGAATTTTGTATTTTTTTGCCAGACGAAAGCAGTATTTTTATTTTCTATTCCTGGCACACCCCTAAGACAACTTGCCTTTGCAAGTTTATGGCAGGCTAGAAGATTTAGTTGAAAGACTTTGTTTTCTATGTATTATATAGATGTATTTATTTTGTTAAGTTTTATTCTAATTAAGAGACTTAGCTAACTTCTGTGAACTGTGAACACTGGAGCGATTTTAACTTAGGATTCATTTACATTAGACATTAAGATAGTCTTTTCTTGTTTTTTAGTATTCTTCTTTAATATTTCTTTTCTTCTTTAGCATTAATGTTTCTTCCGCCTCGTCATAGAACTCGGCCCCCGACTTGCGCAGGTGGCGGCCGCCCGCGGTCATCTCGAGGCCGACCCGCTCGAACACGTCGAGGTCGATCGGGAGCAGCGACTCCCCGACCTTGAAGCGAGGGAACTGCTCCTGGTCGATCACCAGGACCCGGCCGCCCCGCTCCGCCACGAGGTGCGCGAGGGTCGTACCGCTCGGTCCCGCTCCGATGACGATGACGTCGTATGTGGGGTCCGCGCCCAAGGAGCTCACCAGACCGCAGCTTAGGGTCCGATGCGGCGAACGTCTGAGAATGATAAAAGACGTTAAAACATAAATGAACAGAAATGATTAAATTTCAGTTTGGCAAGTGCTTTCATTAAGGCCTTTTAGAAAGTAATTAATATCACCAACAGTAAAATTAAAGTATGTTATTTGCCGGATTGTGTTTGAAAATATTTGGACAAAAAAACTCTGAATTGATGCGGAGTCGAGTCGAGTTGATGGCTGAAAACATGAAGCAAGGGCTTGTGAAAAAATTTAGAAAGGCGTCTTTCGAATAGGTGTTTTTTAAGCAATGCCAGATATTTCGTAATAACCCGGTGGACGGTCGCCTCGGTGCCGCGCCACGCCGGCGAACCGGGGGCGGCCTCGGGCCGACAGCGCAAGCACGGGCGAAACCCGGCCTGCTGTGCCGCGGCCGCGGAGGCGAAGTACTCGACGTTTTCGCGGTGCGGCGTGCGCGCCGGGCAGATCGGTCGGCAGTAGATCCCCGTGGTGCGGACGCCGAGAAAGAAGCGCCCGTCGAAACGGGGGTCGCGCGCCAGTCGGGCGCGCTCGCAGATCTCCGGTGCCAGGATCACGGCCGACCATGATCGGGCTTCTCGGTAGAAAAAAAAACTCGACCAGCAACTGCTTCGTTTCAACCAACTTGGTTCTCTTCCTGTTTTGAGTGGACCAGACCTGTGTAGAATTTCATAACCATGACTCGATTTTGGCAGATCCCAAAAAAAATTCGGTCCTAGAAATGAGTTTTGGGCTCCTATCCCACAAATAAGCTTTGGACTTCGAGACTAGAATAGGACAACTATGGTTTCATTTTATGCTAGTGCCCCTTCTGATTTGCTGTTTATTAAAATGTTTGAATTATAAAAGTCTTGGGAAATTTGCTGTTTGGTACTGGCGAGATGGTCGACGGGACGCCCATCTGGATCATTGCACCAATCACTGCCATTCAGCAAATGCTCCTCGTGCCCATTTTCGGTGGAATCTTGGTGCGTTGCTCCTCTCCCGTGAAGCTCGTGGCCGCAGCTGACACCGATCGATCCTCAAGTCCTTTTTCGGACTGCCTCGATCCTCAGAGGAGTGGGATACGCCTATCTATCTGCCAGCAGGTGGTGTACGCGGCTTTCTCTCTCTCGTGCTCGCTCGACGTCATGCTCACTGGTGACGTCTCGCAGTCGGCGGCACGAGAATTTGGCTAGCGCCCAAGATGAAACAGAAGAGTCCAAAAAAGGTCTGGCAGAACAATCCATTTTGTCGGAGCTTTACCGCGGGCCTTGGTTCTTGAGAGCAAAATCCAGGGCGATAATTGATCAGACGAAGAAAGTCGGTCGCAGATTGATTTTTGATTATATACCTTTTGTATTCTCAAAGAACCAAAAATTAACCGCGTTGTCTGGAGAGGGCAAATTCGATTTAGGAGAGTGGAGGTTAGATTTAGAGAATTCTTTAGTTCTTTTGTCAATCGACTTTGACAAGCAGAAGATCCTTGACACTGGTGGTCGTGTTGATCGCTTCAACAAGCGCTTCGGTGCGCTATCTGCTAAGCGTTAATAAACAGCTTAGTAATGCAAAAAAGCACCTACGGGTGCTTTTTTTCGTTCTACAACACGTATTTCTTCTTCTCACCTTATTCCACATGCTTCTTTCTAAGACTAAATATTATCCCAATTTGGTATTGTATTAAAAAGTTGCCATATTTGTTGTATAGCATATGTGTAACTTAACATCGCAAGGCGAGGGTGTTTAGCCTTTGGTTTAGTCGCACCAGACCACCCGACAACTCGCCGGAGTCAGGAGCGGAAACCAACCGATAAATCAGCGATCCGGTGTCGTCATCGCCGTCGACATCATCGCTGAAAAGCACACCATCCACGGATTGGGCGACCTTGACATTCAGTCGCAACGACTGCGCGGTCGGGGCGTCGTTGGCGCCGTTGATTGTGATGGCGAGCACGGCAGTATCGGTAAGGCTGCCGTCCGACGTCGTGTAATTGAACGTGTCGGTCAGACTCGTGCTCGCCCCGGTGACGTTGAGCGCCTGCACGGCGGGGTCAACTTGTTTTTTTTTTATTTAATCTCTATTCAAAAGCAATTAACTTAGGTTCAGTGGAAAAACTGCGACATACGTATATAAATTTTAGAGTATGCATTTGGTTAGGTAAGATATTTAACATAAAGCGTTCCCTTTGAAGTGTTCTGAATTGACTTTGAAGTGTACTGAAGTACCTTCCTGTAGTTTTTTGTCCCTCTTGAGCCGTGATTCCAAACTTCGGGCGCATGTCATATCGGTGGGGCATGGCAATATTTTGGTGGGTCAAGGGCAGGACGTACACTCTTCAGCTGAAAAAAGGCGGACGTCATCCGGTAAAAATGCCGTATATTTGCACCCTTTAAAGATTCCCCACGATAAAGCGGGAACCCTATACAATTATGAAGCATATTCGAAACTTTTGCGTAATAGCGCATATTGATCACGGAAAGAGTACGCTTTCCGATCGTTTATTGGAATATACCAATACTATCTCCGAGCGCGAGATGCAAGATCAGGCGCTTGATTCGATGGATCTTGAACGAGAAAAAGGCATTACTATTAAAAGTCATGCCATCCAGATGTATTATAAACACACGGACGGACTGTAAAAGTCTAAAGCCTACTGCGTCATTTGCGTTTTATTGAAAACTATGTGTGTCTTGAATAGTCCTTGAAGAGAACTATTTAAATCGTAATAGAAATGACAATGAATTATAAGTTGAATATTTAATAGATAATGATATTAATTGCTAAAAGCTTATCAGTTCTAGATTCTATTTCACTGTAGTTTTTATTTTCAGTATTGTAAGTACATAAGCAAATATGTGTAATGTAATTTGTTTTCAGTAAAGCGCAAATGAGGCAGCATGCTTTAAACTTTTGCAGTTAGGGCCTGAAGACAGTGGCACCATTGAATTGGGGTATCCTAGTGACACAAAAATGCCTAAGAGCTTTTTTGGTCAATTTTTCTATGGATTTAAGAAGAGTGATTAACCCTTAATAGTACACAGTAAAAAGCCAGCATACTTAAATTAAAAGTGTGCTGGCTTTTTTATTTGTAGTAATACTAAATTATTCCGCTGCTTGAATCTCTTGAGCCACTTTTTGCACTTCGTCTAAAACCCTTAAAAGGTTTCCGCTCCAAAGTTTTTCAATTTCCTCCTCAGTGTATCCACGTTTTAAGCGACTCGCTGCGACTGATGATAGACTTGAATTCCCGGGAAATTATTTCGCACGAAATTGTCCAATGGGTCCTCAGTATCAAGTGGATCCTGTTCACTCGTGAGCTGCTCTTCTTTGAGTTCATACTCTACGCTCTATTCCTTGTTGCCCTCATGATCACCAGCCTGTACGGGAGCCAAACGTTGTCGCTTTCGACACTGTGGGGTTCCCGGGAAGGCGGCCGTGCGTGGCACGTTCAAGAGTCGCTCGAAGTTCTCTTGGAGCTCTATGTCTGCGCGAACAATCTGCGCTTACATGATCCCTAATTGAATGATCCAAATGAAGCTTCCAATTCAGATCGCGCCGCTGCTGATTCTGTTAGCGGGCGTATGCAACGCACAGGAACGCCCCAATATCGTCTTCTTCTTTGTCGATGATCAGACGACTAGCACGCTTGGGTGCTATGGAAACGATGTCGTCCAAACCCCGCACATCGATGACTTGGCCAGACGTGGGACTCGTTTCGAAAACGCCTTCGTCAGTCATTCGATCTGTTGGGTCAGCCGAACCACGATACTCACGGGACTGATTGGTCGAAGCAAATAAGGCAAATTTTCTCAGGCTCGTAACTTTTGATAGGTGAGTCTAAATTTAATGAATCTTATATATTTAAAATCAGCATTAAAATGCAATTCTTTTGATGCAACTATTGTTATAAAAATTCTGTTTCTTAGAGTTTTGGTTACTATTGAGCCTCTTTACTACAGTTTTAATAGGGTCGCTCCTTACTACAGTTCTTTGCCACGAACTGTTTGATTATAGACTTTTCCTTAGGCTTTTCCTTACCTTCCTTTCTTTCTTAAGACTGTTAAAGAAAAAACTATAACCACTGTCGGTCAGAACGTCTTTCATCCGGGCTTTGGTTTCGTCGTAGTTCAGGATACGTGGGCCGGTGACATATTGGCCGTATTCTGCAGTGTTGGAGATCGAGTAGTCCATGTTGGCGATGCCGCCTTCATAGATCAGGTCCACGATCAGCTTCACTTCGTGCAGACATTCGAAATAGGCCATTTCAGGCGCATAACCCGCTTCTACCAGGGTTTCGAAACCGCAGCGGATCAGCTCAACCAGGCCACCGCAGAGAACAGCCTGCTCACCGAACAGATCGGTTTCACACTCTGTCTTACTTTAAATGCGTATTCACAAGGTTAACAGTAGGCCTGTGCTTGAGAAGCCACATCAGTTACTAAGATTAAATATCTAATGTGATATTTACCTCCTTGTTCACAAAACCCAGACACTAGGTCAGTTATGGCCACTCAAGACAATCACTTCTATTGTAACAGCTAGCTAAGGAAGCTAAGTGTCTAACGGCCTCGTGTGCATTCAGACAGTCTTCTTCAGTAAAGAAGCGATAAATCTTTTCATCTTGCGCAGCCTCGTTTTCATTTTAGTCAGTGCACATTATTAAAAGACTTTCATTTTCTCTTTTTACTATATATATTGTACCCGAAAAGTGCCAGCAAGAAGAATGTCAGAAGAAGAAAAAAAGAGGACGATGCGATAGTGAAAAAGAACAAAAAATAGTTTCCTTTGTGTCAAGAAGAAGTCGCTGTTTTCTTGTTCTCCTTGTGTTTGTCCTTTACTTTTTTTTGTGGTTCCGTTTCAGAAAACGAAGATACAAAGGCGTCTTTCACAGAAAAAGAAAGATGAACGAAAGATATATGGAGAGAGCGTGTCAAAGAGAGGGTAGGAGGACAAGTATTACAGCTATGAATTTCAGTTGAGGCATAATACACAAGGTTGTTTTTCTTCAGCCCTTCAGAACGAATATCATATCCTGCTTTTACATTTCTGGCAACAGCCAGGGCTGCGTAATTAGCCATAGACCCTCCACTTACTAAAAGACCGCTAGATGTAGATGGAAATTCAACAATTTCTTTGATCCAGTTAATTACCTGCTCTTCTACTTTATGAGCTGCATGATTTCCTCCTCCTAAATTTGGATTGATAACTGATGCCCAGAAATCTCCCATGACACCAGAAACAGCACCATGACCTTCTAAGACTGACCGAGGAGACAAAAACGTCTCCGTTTCTATTTAGCTACGTTACCTGAGTCTATTACTTTCTAAACGTCAGGTTTTGCCCCAACCCCCTAATATACAGAAGGATCCATGCGTGTTAAGTCTTGTTACTGCTCTCTGCTTTCATTTCAAAATCTTGCTTTCCTTTATTTTAGCACAAAATGTTTTATTTCGGCACTATTTCATAATATCTTCATCAAGACACTGAATACAAGAGTTAAAAGCATTTTCCCAAACCCAAGAATATTTTCCCCAAATGAAAATGTAAGGCGACAAAATATAAACGACAAATGAGAAAACCTAAAACAGCAAAGAAAAACGAAGTAAGTCAAAGCCGGTGTGAAAAAGTAAAATGCAAATACTTTGACCAACCTTTTGTTGTCCTACCTTTTCTCATTTTGCTCTTTAAGCCTTTCGTTAGCCCCTCGTCTATTCTAAAAGCCTCTATATTGTAAATGCTTAGTTAGGAGGAGGCGTTAAGTTGGTGTTCTACTGACGGAAGCTCTTTAATATAAAATCAAACGGTTCGTGGTAACAAACTGTAACAACATCCAAATAAAATAAATTTAGTGCAGATAAAGAAATAATATTGGTTGGGGTTAATTGGCACGCATAAAACGAAATCGGAAATTTGGTTTACGATTGGAAAACTAAAGTCCTCATTGTAGAGGGGAAGAATGACTAAAAAGGATTAAACGAGGGCTAACGTTTAGTATGCCTTTATTGCAGAGCAGTGATTTTCACGTTGGGGCTCAAGCCCCACTAGTGTGGTTGGGTAATATTTTGGTAGGTCATGGGTAGAACCCAATAGATTAAAGTAAAGTCACTCTTTGACAAAGGGGCCCGCTTCAAACCATACATCTATGTGGTGAGCGATTCTGAAAACCGGCCGCGAATGATTTTTCCCCTGTCGGTTCGGCGATGGATGGGTTTGAAGATCCTGGAACCTCTGGGTGGCGGGCAAAGTGATTATCTGGGACCCTTGATTCATCGCGACTGGATTGAGGATGCTGAAAATATTCAGGCTGCCTGGAATGAAGTTAAAGCACAACTACCCGCTCACGATGTCCGGCATTTCACCAAGTTGCCTGAGAAATGGGGAGAACATCGCAATCCCATGCTCACCTGAGGTTTTTCGTCTCGCAATAAGAAAGTATAGATAGATAGTTACAAAGGATATTACTTAAGAAATAGCAAAAGTAAGTTTTGTCTAGGAGTAACGACACAGTAAATTTTAAAATCATATGATAAAGTTAATGTCATTCAATGTACAAGGAGTAGGAAGTTGATTTGAAAGACTTAATCTTTCTTTCCTTCTTGGAAATACATGAAATCATGCTAGTTTTAAAACTAAAGAAAAATTTTAACGACAAGTCTATTTGGTATCTTGAATTCAAGAATTTTAAAGCTAAGACGTCAAATCCTCTGGCGGCCGGTTGAGATCGATCACAAGACGAGAGTAGCTGCCGAGGATCGCCGGGACATCGAGTTGCTGTGCCAGACTGCGCGCCACCGCCGAGGCGCCGATATCCCACGCAATATGCCGCTGTCGCTCTGCCGGATCGAGCCCGAGCCCGTTCAATTTTTCAGGGACCGCATCTCCGCCGTGATCGCAGGTCACAACGGCGGGCAATCGTCCCGCGGCATTCAGGATGATCGCCGGCGGCGGATCGCTCGCGGCCAGCAATGCCGAATCTTGCGTCATATTTGCCTTTCAAAATAGATCGGATATTAAAAAACATCACCTTTATTCTGGTTTATTTGCTAGATTCCAAACTTCTTCAACATTGATTTCAACTTTGAACAGTGAGTGCATAAGATGAAATAACTTCATAATCCTATCTTTCATTTCTAATTCCTTGATTTCTACCACTTCTGGCACTTAAGATACAAATAATACTAGCTCTTGAAGGGTCTTTTTAGGTTCAAGGAGGGATTGCTCTTTCGCGATCTTCTTATTCAGTGGATCCGCATAACTCTGGTATCCCTAGCTAAAAAAAAGGCATCGAATGGCACGTTCACTTTATTGGTCAGTCAATTATATGAACTACGATACGTTTACCCAGGTCTAATTGTTTTATTGTCTAAACATTAAAGAATACCAAGTTACCTTTTACATCAGCTGTTTAATTAATGCTTTAAAACCTTTTTCTCATACATTTGTCTCACGACCAGTTTACATTTGCAACTGATAGTACTGAACCAAGGAACAAACCGCGAGAAGTCAAAGAAACCACGCGCCGCAGTGTCTGTAGTTAGACCGACTCTCATTAATAAACAAAGAAGGCGGCAAACCCGGGCCGGATCGTCCTGGGACACCCCTTCAACCCGCCGCACCTGATGCCCGTCGTCGAGGTCGGCGGCGGCAAGCAGACCGAGAGCTGGGCGGTCGACACCGCGATGGCGTTTTACGAGGCTGTCGGCAAGATGCCGATCCGCTTGCGCGCGGAAATTCCGGGTCACCTGGTCAATCGCCTGCAGGCAGCGCTGTATCGCGAGGCAGTGCATCTGGTGGCCGAGGGTTACGCCACGGTCGAGGATATCGACAAGGCCGTCAGCGGCGGTCCCGGTCTCCGAGCAGCCGAAATGGTTTGGCCGCCTGCCCGATGCGCCGGACAAGCGCGGCACCTTCAACACCTGGGTGAGCCACGTCCAGGAGACCGGCCTGCCGATTCTGCTGAGCTTCGCCAACGGCGCCACCCAGATCCGCCTCGACCGACAGTCGAGCGACGCCGAGGTCGAGGAGGTGGCGATGGGCTCGCTGCGCAAGATGTTCGGCAAGGACATTCCGCGACCCCAAGCGATGGCCTTCCCGCGCTGGGTCAGCGACCCGTGGTCGCGCGGCGGCTACTCCTATCCTGGCATCGCGCTCGAGTGGAACGTGGGCGCGACGCCGAGCTCGATGCACTTCGCCCAGACCGGATCGTAGTCGTAAGGGCTCTCGGGTCCGAACGTGTCGACCCAGCGCGCGCCCCGCGACGCGTTCGCGCCGTCGACGAGCGGCCGGTAGACGAGCCCGTTCAGGAGCACGGCCTTGAGGCCGAGCTCGTTCACGCAGAACTCGAGCTCGTCGAGGGCCTCGCCCGGATCGTACATCGGGATCATCGCCACCGGCGTCAGCCGGTCCGAGTACGGCGCATACATCTCCGCCGCAGCCCTCAGAAAAAACTATACGCAAATAGTTTGAACAAATTTGTCTCTGGTGAAAAATGCCATTATTCGGTGGATCTAGAGGTATGTATAGGGAGGGGAGGGGCCACTGGACAGAGGGCACATAAAAGCTGTTCAGACTCTTTTGTTAGTAAGTTTATTTGATTGTCTTTACGTGCTCATGTTGAGACAGCCGTTATAAAGTGCTAACTTAACTTTCTGCTAACTTAAATCTTGCTGCAGCGATTTAATTTTCAGTGTCACAGTTGAACGGCTCACCTTACATACCTCAGCTCGAACTGCGGCTTGACCAAAAAGACACCCAAAGCCCCGGGCACCGCAAGCAACAGCGTCGGCGGAAGCGCCAATTTCAGGGAAATGAAACTTACGTCGGAGACGATGAATTCCGGATTGCAGCCCTGCAGATGCTCGCGGGTCAAGTCGCGCGCGTTCAACCCTTCCAGCGACAACACGCGGTTGTCTTCGGCAATTGACTTGTGTAGCTGACCCTGGCCGACATCGACGGCGACGACGCGAACCGCATGACGTTCGAGCAATACCTGCGTAAACCCGCCGGTCGAAGAAATACCCTTTTTGGGGCATTCTCATTAAAAACCAATTGCTCTTCCCCCTAAATTTTTGTGAATTGACACCACTAGCCTAGCTTTGTTAGTCCACAGACAATTTTGAATCTATTAAGGGGGCTGACAGGAAGTATTTACAAGATGGGGGCTTATAAACATCACTTTCAGGGTTTTTGACCATGAAGATTTGGATGTTTACCCTTTTTGTAGTCTCTAGCCTTTCCACTCTAAGAACGGCAGCCAAAGTGCCATTTTTGGGTACCATACGGTACTTTATGATTGCACTAGGGATCAGCGACGAGGGAGCCTGGACCGACCCGGCACTCACCTTGACCCTGCGCCCCGAGCGAGTGCGCGCGCTGCTCGGTCACGACGTCCCTGACGATGAGATCCGGGACATCCTCGAGCGCCTGCGCTTCGATGTGAGGGCCGAGGGTGAGACGTGGAGCATCGGGGTGCCCGCCGAGCGGGCGACCAAGGACGTCACGCTCGAGCAGGACCTGGTCGAGGAGGTCGGCCGGATCTTCCGCTACGGCAACGTCCCGGAGCGGACGCTCACCGCCGAGATCGCTCCGCCGCTAAGTTCCAAATTTTTGTAGATAAGAGCTTGAAACTTCTACAGTAGGGTTTTCTGATACGCTGAATATGATGGTGGGATTTTCGTTAAGATCGTATGACTTTTAGGGGGTGTTTCCCCCTGTTTTCCAAAACAAGGCAAATTTTCTCAGGCTCGTAGCTTTTGATGAGCAAGACTAAATTTGATGAAAATTATATATTTAAAATCAGAATAAAATCCAATTTTTTTTATCTATCTATTGGTATTAAAATTCCGTTTTTTAGAGTTTCGTTTACTATTGAGCCGGGTCGCTGCAGGGCAAAGGACTCCAGTTGCTGGCACAGCAGGGTTGCGCGCTCGATACTCGCGATGGCTTCGTCAAGGTCGGCTTGAGCAACGGGCAAATGCTCGGCTTCCGTCTTTGCCAGCTCCACGTGTCCGGAGACGCTCGTCAATACGTTGTTAAAGTCGTGGGCCAGGCCACCGGCGAGGTTGTGAACGTTCTGCATCAACGCGGCGCGCTCTCGCATCAGGTCAGCACGCCTGACCTGCCAGTGCGCATAGTAAATGACCGATGGATACACAACGCCGATGGCGAGAAGCGAGGTTTCCCCCCGAGCCGACGAACTTGCCGGTGTTGACGTCGACGACCGTCATGGCCTCTGTCCGGTCGATCACGAGCGACCCACCCGAGGGCAGCCAGACCTTGCGGTCGAGCGCCTTCTCGATCTGCTCCGTGATGCGGAAGGCATCGAACGGGTCCGTCTCGTCTTCGTACGCCTCGACCCGCTCGAGCAGGTCGGGAGCGACGCTCTCCAGGTAGGCGCGGATCGTCTGCTGCGCGTCCTCCCCCTGGATCAGCATCTTCGTGAAGTCCTCGTTGAAGACGTCACATGCCGATGGTGAAGCAACCGACGAAGGCCACCGGAGAAACCTTCCAAAGTTTCAGAACGTCGATCCTGGAGCTTTCGGGGATCGCCGGCGCGGGGGAGCGTGACAGGGAAACCGGGACCACCGCGGCGCAGAACGCGATCGCCATCACCGCGAAGGCGATGAAACCGTCGGTTCCGATAATCGGCAGCAACAATTGCGAGCAGGTAACGAAGGACAGATCGACGAGCCGGTAGACGCTGAGAACACGCGCTCGATCCCCACTCTCGGCTTTCTCGTTGAGCCAGCTCTCAGCCGGACGGAACCAATGGTTCAAAGAAAAAGTATTTTATACACTAGTAGAGCAGTGTTTCAAGAAATGTGCCGTGTCTTGGAAATTCTCATGAAACAACGATCCGTCTCCATTTTTATTCCATTTGCGGACTATAGAATTCGGAGCTAAATTTTATGTTGCACAAAATTTTTAAACCTGAAGCGAGAAGCTTCAAGCAAAATTTTATCGTTTGAATTGTTCTTATAAGTATTTTAAGCACCCAGAATAAAACCATTCTATGGAAAAACTTCTTACAGAAAAACGTAGCTCGACCTTCCCAACAAGGAATTGGCAGACACCGTCATCCAGTTTGCCGCCGACAAGAAGCTGGTGATCACCACCATGCGGGCCAAGGAAGCGGTGGAAGCCATCTTGCGGGTCATCTTGCTTAAGGTCCAGCCGGCGAACTTCGTGCCCCTTATCCGCGGCGTCGTCAATCAGCGATTGATTCGCAAGCTGTGCGACGAATGCAAGGAAGAATACGAACCATCCCCGGAACTGCGGAAGAAGCTTCGCCTACCACAAGATCGCGTGGAGTTCCTGTATCGGCCGCCGACACCTTTTCAAACATGAACAGACTAAGGAGATTACTGCTTTCCTAAACCCAAACGGTATGTCTCTTTTTCTTTCCACTGGAAACATCGGAGAATAAACAGGCTTTAACTCTTAATAATTAGGTTACAACCAGGATTTCCACATGTTTCATAAAAATGTAAATATTCGCTAATGTGTTTCATCAAATATTTCACATTAAAGCCTATGGATATTTGTGCACTACGAAGTTGAAGTTTCGCTACAGATTGTTGAAAAGAAAACTCCTCTGTCACTTACTCTCTATAATTTTTGATAATTAATACCCAAACTCATAACAGCCCTATCAAAACACGAGCGCTTTTTCTGGAATTCAGGTTGTACAGTAGTTTGACAAAACAGGGGACAATATGCACCCCTGTTTGACACCGCTTTAAACATTAAAGGGCTCAGTTTCTTCCCCCAGCCCTCTTACAGTCGATTTGTAATACTCATAGTAGGCCTTCAACAGCTCTATGAATTTAACCGGCGTACCATCTTCTACCATGATTCGCCAAAGGTATTCTCACGTTACAGAGTCAAAAACAGCCATAAAATCCTGAAACGTCGCTTGCAATACAACTTGTTCTGAAGCTATTATAGGAATGCACAACCCTTTTTCACTGAGCTAGTGGGGTCACTGGATGTAGAGACAGTGCTCCTACACCAAAGCATCTTTCAGGAATAAGGGTTGGGTCCAACCAGAGCATCTAAGTATATCTTTCCCCTGCGGAGGAACTTTAAAAATGAGGACCTTACGGGATGACAAAACACTTGTCTAGTTTACTCCTTCAATTCTGAAGCAATAGGTGACGGGACTGATGGAAAGCGAAGAAATGTGACAACAAATACGTAAAACAAAATTTCGATCAGATGCATCTAAGGAAAAGAGGGCATGGGGCCTCAATACCCTTTGATAATGTTTTACTCATAAAAAGCAAACTAGAACTGTCAGTGTCCAATCAAATGGGCCTCTTCCAAAGTTTGTACGACAGTCCCTTTCCTTAAAAACCTTATATGCCCTTGGAACACAACTTACAACCCTTGTCCCCAGGCCCTAGGGAGCTATGTCAACCCCGGAGGCATTGTAATATGATCTTTGGACTATTTTGGAAAAATGGTTGTCTCAAAATTTTGATTTGATGCATTATCTTAAACTTGAAAGTGATGCCTGCCTGCTTGCCTGCTAGAACCGAGCTTTCCACTCCAAAGCAGAAACACGGTTTGATGAAACGAAAGCTTGACTGCACAACTTCAGATACTCCTCTCTGACATAGGCTACATAACTCTACTTCACTTCGCACACCATAGGCTCTGGCTACTGGATAAGCAAAAACCATCCTTTTCGGCCCCAGGCAAGAGTTCTACGGAGCTTTCCAAATGTAATGCCATATTCATCAATCCGGCCTGCGGTCCACACTATCCGTTAAAACCGCACAACGCGCTCGCGAGCTACATCCTGGCCGGCATCGCACACGTCAGGGGCGACAGCGACGTGCGCCAGCGCTTCGAAGACGCGATCGCGTCCTTCCGGGCGGTCGGTATGAAGATGTTCGAGTCCTGCGCGAAGATTTATCTCGCCACCCACCTGCTCGACGAAGAACGAAAACAAGTCCTTAACGATGCGACGGCCGCACTCGAAGAGCAGGGGATTCGCGACCGGCAGCGCTGCGTCGCCGCCTTCGGCTTCGGAAAACCCGAAGTCGAGCTGTAGTCGGGTCAAAACGCCCATATTAAATCAAATTCTCTCCGAGACCGCCTTTTTCGTGAATTCTGTAAGCAAAATGGAGAAGAGTTTGATTGGCTTGTATTACATACAGTGGTGAGATTGCTATCAAAGGGGAGTTGTCTTAAGCGTTTCATTGCACTTTGGGAATCTATTGTTTCCTATCTTGCTGACCCACAACATGGAGCAAAACTGCATGCAAGAAATGTGATGTTTTTTGCTTATCAGATATATTTGAAAAATTTAACTCACGTAATAAATAGCTCCAAGGAAACGATTCTGATCTGATATCTACAAAAAATTGACAACACAAAATTATCAACCCACATACCCTGCAACTGCTTTATTTGCCGATTGGTTTTCAAAATATTCCAACAAAAAATGTTATAATTCAAATCAAATACAACTAGAAATTCCTTTCACTCTCGAAGCATCAAAATGAAAATACTCTCGCATTATTCTTATGGTAAAATATTCATTCTTAAAGCTTTGAAATCAAAACCGAAATTTTTAAGCCCAAAAAATGTAAGGTTAAGGTCAATTACAGCAACTCTTTTTATATAGAATAATGTCTATTTGTTTAATCGAGCAACTCCGAGAGGGGCTTTCCACCGACCCGTCGGACATGATGGCCAAGATGAAGGAGATGGAGACAAAGATGGAGGTCCGTCGTCCCGATTCCGTCTCTACACGCCTAGCGGCCACTGCATGGCTTGTACGTACGTGATGCAGGAGCTTGAGTTGGCCAAGAGCGAGGCGTGGGAAGCCAAGGAGCGAACAGCACAGCAGCTGGAGGCTGAGCGTCAGAAGAACCTTGCAGACAGGTCGGTCCTACATGCTGTCGCTGACCCGAAGCCCGAGTTCTCTCATGCCAACTTCGGATAGTTCTCAGGGTTGTTGAACCCGTTCACGAACGGCGGATCGGGCGACATATCCACCGAGGCAATCGCACAGGTCAGACCATATTTTTTCAGCATCAGCCAATGTTCGGGTGCCACAAGTTCGACACTTTGGCAACCCAACTTTTTTCCCACCTTTGCGGTCTGTTCCATGTCCCAGTGTTCGGCGAAGCACCATTGTACGATCGACTGCTTGATCTTCTTACCCGCCGAGTTGCTCTTGGTCTCGCTGACGTCGTCAATCAGTGTGGTATCCGGGCGAACGGCACCGATTGTTGCGCCGGGCTGGTGTGGTTGGGGGCGAGATCGATCACCACCTTGATGCCGTGGCGGTGCGCGGTGTCGGTGAGCTGCGCGAACTTCTCCACGTTGCCGAAGAACGGGTTGGGGCGCGCGAAGTCTCGCGCCCAGTAGCCGTGGTAGCTGGTGCTGCCGCCGAGCTCGGGTAGGAGGGTGGTGATGTTCTCGACCGGCGGCGACACCCAGAGTGCCGTGATGCCCATCTGGGTCAGGTAGCCGTCTTCGATGCGGTCGATCAGCCCCTGCCAGTCGCCGTCCAAGGCTCATCATCAGATATTTGGTGGAGGCGTGGTTCAAACCCTAGCTCAGAAAAAGATCCTCGTTCCAGTGGATAAAAAGGTGCCGGAGCTAACACTTCAGATGTAAAGAACCATGTAAAAACGGATGCTGTCACAGAAAAAGACAGTTTAATGGAAAAATCAATCGCCAACAACAGAGACAAAGTCGCAGTTACCAATGTGTATGTGCCACCGTGCAGAAGAGGTGTAAACTACAAAACACAAGAGCCATATTCTGGTTCCAAAGTTATTGCAATTAGGCAGACACCAGATTTGACTTTTGCTAAAAACTATTTGAAAAAAAAAAAACAAACAAAAAAAACACTTGAAGTGCGCCTGATTTGCTTTCTGACCCTTAAAAAGCATCAATGGAGACTGGAACTGTCAGGAAGTTAAAAAGCATGGGTGACTTCACCAGAAAAAGCCATACTGAATAGAAAGCTAAATTTTCCGCTTTAAAAATAGGCAAAATCGTGCTAAATCTCTGAGCCATCTTTCAAATTTCAGGCTCAAAATCAAATCTCACCAGTTGCTTCTTTTTTTTTTTTAACGGATGGCAGATGATCGAGATCCGGATGGAGGAAGCAACTGGTGAGGCAGAGCGCAAGAATCTTGAACGGAATGTCTTTGCCGAACGACATCTGATCCGGCGACCGGTGCTGGAAGCGCTTGGCGGCAAGCACGGTCAGGCGCCGGTATTTCTCATCGATGAACTGGATCGGACGGACGAAGCCTTCGAGGCGTTCCTGCTGGAAATCCTGTCAGACTTTCAGGTCACGATTCCCGAACTCGGCACAATCACGGCCGAGGAACCGCCGATCGTGGTCATCACGACCAACCGGACACAGAAGACCGATCACGGGTGCGTGTTTATTTGTTTGTTTTTTGATTGTTTTTTTCCCCAGGGGTTATAGTATCGACCAAGTGGTCCTACAATTTCGCAGGAGGGCTCATTCTAACGGAAATCAAAAGTTCTAGTACCCTTTTTAAGTGACCAAAAAAATTGGAGGGCACCTAGGCCCCCTCCCACGTTCATTTTCCCTAAAGCAAACGGATCAAAATAGCCTTAAAGAGCGGGACGTTGAGGAGGGGACAGCCCCTCTCATATACGGAATATTTTCTGTTCGTTTTAAGTTAATTATCATAAACGTCTGCGTCATTAAAAAAAAATGTTTAATGTTTTATGTTAAAATTTAATGTTTGGTTCACAAAAATCAGATTGTTCTTCTGTTCCCATATTCACAAAAGCAATTAAATATAGCAATTAACTACTCGCCACTCGGAATAGCTATTTGGAAGAAAATTATCATAAGCGTCTGTGTCATAAAAAAAAATTCGCGGTGAATTATGTTTGGTTTAAACCAAACATAATCAGTCATATAGCACAAATAGCACGATAACGGTTTTACAAAGTTCTAGGGAAAGGCCTATTGTTCATCTCCGCCTGCGTGGTTTGTCACTTCCACCTGCACCGGCAGCCCGCGACGCTCGACCAGACCCGCAGGCTCGGCGAAGGCATCCGCTCCGCGCTTCAGCTCGCGTCGTCCGCGCGCGACGTGTACGCACACCAAGCGCACGTCATCATCGACGGGCTTCACCATGTCTCTCACTACGAAGAAGCACGTGTCGCGACCGATGAGTGGCGAAAGCGCGTCGCCGAGCACGTCGTCGGAGCCGAGGAACGCGAGGCGCTCCAGCGCATCGATGCCACGATCCGTTAAGTGCGCTAATTGTGGAGGGAATCATCGTAGCAATAGCTTGGTGTGTCTGGAGCTTAAGAAGCACCTCCCCGTTCAAAGGGCCTCAGGAAGAATTAATTCATCTTCCCGTGTTTAATTATTAAGTTATTATGATTTTTAACTCGTGTTGTTATTTCATCAAAATGTTAATGGTGCTCGTGATAAGCTTTTTAGTAGTTACAAAATTGTGTGCATCACTGAACACCTTCTAAGTATTCCCAACAGATGCAGGAGTATGATGGTTGACGTTTCAAGTGACATCCTAACATGTTAAATACAAGGTCAGTCATAATACACGAAATTAGTCGATGCTCAAATCGCTGGTTAACATCAAAAACAAACGTAAGGTTTTCTTGCAACATTAGCTTTTTCTATTTTTTGTTATAACTTAAACTTATCGATATGACATTGCAGCTCATTCGTAGTTGGAACACAATCAACTGAATGCTTTGGTCTTATAGCTAATAGTGTGATTTCTATAATTCTAAAATTTGGAAGTTGGTGAGTATGAGTTAAACGCGTATGATAGATATTTGTAAAAATGAAAAATTTTGAAACCAGATAATTGGCGATGACCATCTTCTTGAACAGGCCAAGCAGGATCAGGCACAGCCCGAAGCACAGGGCGCGCCGGGTCAGTTCGGGAACCTCACCGAGTTGCGGCAGGAACCAGGCGGCGCGCACGATCGGCCCGGCGACCAGTTGCGGGAAGAACGAGATGTAAAGAAACAGGTCGAGCGGCGATTTCGCCGGCTCGACTTCTTCACGATAGACATCGGCGACGTAGGAAATGCCCTGGAACGTGAAGAACGAGATCCCCACAGGGAGCACGATCTGGAGGAACGGCAAGCTATAGTTACGGAGTTCCATCATTAGCTAATTTTGAAATTGAAAAATTAAAGTTTGACTCTTTGTTACGACTCGACTTTTAAAGTAATAAAAAACGTTAGCGTAAAGAGTGAAATGTTAAGGAGGGGCAGTCCGTTTCATATACGGAATAGTTTCTGTTCGCTGAAGTGTTTATTTTTAGGAAAGTAGTTGTGACAAAAAGTCAAACTTGAGTGTGAAGAGCGGGGTAATGAGGAGGGGACAGCCCCTTTCGTATATAGAATCATTTCTGTTTGCTTTGTTTTAATGAGAAGGTATCACAAGAAGCACTTTTAGGGATTTTTCATTTAGTTGAAATGATCAATTCTAGTGCAAAGGGACATTTTTGTAGAAAAATGTTTGAAAAACCCTTAGGTGTGATAATGTGTGCCAAACGGTGTCATTCGCTATCTTTAGTTTGCCACTGTGGCGTAAATTGCAATGGAGGTCATCATGTCGTTTGTCGTTAAGCTAAAAGGGGTTAAAATAATTTTTTCGACGGAGAGGGACTGAAGTTTACTGCTCTTTTGGAGAAACAGGGTATTTTCATTCAAACTTCTATCGAAAGTTAAGTTCTATATTTTAACCATCAAAACCTTATTTACCAGATCATAATATGGGTTTTAAAAGCTAAAAAAAAAGCTAACAAGCATTTTATGGAGCTATGCTCTATATCTGCTGAGTTTATTAATAATTTGTATTCTTTCTGTGTCTCTTTTGAGCAATAAAGTTTATTGACTCCTAAGTGCCCTCTTAAGTCGAAACTGCCTGTCTCAAGAGTCAATAGCTATTAGCAGTGAGTCCTTGCCATTTACCACATCCACTTGTTTAGATGCAACTTATTATAATCCACTCCTTCCCGAAGTCTTCAATAGGATATTATTTTTCAAGCAATAACGAAGAAAAGTTTTTATTTAGCAAAGGATTTACTCGGTTAAATTGAAAACATTACGTAATACATAAATAAACAATGCGTTCGCAACAAATGTAAATTAAGCAGTGGATTCAGCTTTTACTCAGGCTGTCAGCAATGAGTTGCTGCAGACAACAGTAATTCACTGTAAACACTTCGGGTGGATGATGGTAAGTTTAATAAGCTCGGATTCTTTGCCAGCTTTAAAGTTAATAGTAAAGTGTATACTGCATTTTATTGATGAGTTCGATCCTTCAAAGCAACTGACCCTAGGGGTCAATTGAGAACTGGAAAACAGGAAAAATCTTAGTTTTGAATTTTAGAGTTTCTCTCTAATCCAGAAGATCAATATTAATCAATATTAATTATCATTATAATGATATAATTGTTATATAATTATATAATTATAATTATTAATATTATAATTATATAAATATGTATTAATATGTATCAATATGTATAATATTATACATATTAATCAATATGTAGTTGTTCGATATTTTTTAGAATATGCAAGGACGAACTCAGACAAATACGGATCTTTCATCCAGAATACCAAGAGCGAAGGACTCGAATGACAGCTAAGGGCAATCCAGCATGGATTAAAGTGAGCAGAGCAGATGCATGAGAAATGTTATCAAAGGCCCCTTTGATATCAACCGAGAGGGCGTATAGCGTTTGACCAGAGATTATTGCTTCTTCAATAACTTTGCTGAAAGATGCATGGGCGTGGTCACATCCAAACCTCTCTTGAAACCAACTTGATTAGAACCAACGTCGAGAATTTCAAGAAGATCCTTCAAACACACTTGTCAAAACAAATACCTTATTTTTAAGGTATGCACACAAATTATTGATGGATTTTTCACCAAGAAGGCTGGGCTCTTGTTACTACCCTTCACTTTGCATCATGATGAAGCAAAATAGGAGGGGTCTGAAAACACATCTATATTTTTCTAGAATGCCACAGAAAAGTGGTCTTTCCTAATAAGAGGTCACTTACCCTAGGCTATATAAAATAAGAGAAAAAGGTATTGTCTTTGAGGGTCTGTAAATGACCTAAAACTGAATTTCTGAGTAGAATAATTATTATACTCGGCTATATCGATATGAGCCGCTGGCGTTTACTTGATCTGGTGCGGGACTATGAAGCGCTAACCGATATATGGATGGAAATCGGATGGCTTGAGGACCGGGACGATGCGCCGGGTTTGAAGAGCTTCTACGCCGGTGGTGAAACCTTGGTTGCCGATGTGCGCGGACGCGCAGAGTGTGCAGTTCTTACCTGTCCAGCATCGGTTCGGTGCGAAGAGGTTGACCTATCGATGGCAGCGGTGATGGCGGTTACCACAAGTCGTATCGCTCGTCGGCAAGGGTTGGCAACTGAGAAAGGGGCTTTTCAACCTCAACACCCCACTCTTTACGCTAAAGTTTGACTCTTTCTCTTAACTCTACTTTTTAAAGCAGTAAGAAATTTAACACCTTCTCGTCTTCCACCTTCTTAAACCTCGCCTCTTCTTCTAGTTGTTTATCATCCTCTTCTTTTGATTCATCCCCTTTTTCACCTCTAGATACACCTTGTAGCTTGTGCTGGCACAACCGGTTAGTTGGTTGTAGGTTAGTAGTACCGGTTAGGGAGGGGGGTTACAACTCTAACCCCCCCTCCCTCAACTCTCCCTCACCTAACCTAATTTTGATGTACAAATCTCATTATTCCAAAGCCTTTGACAATATTTATTTACGTTCTTTTTATCTAAATTAGGTTTTAAAATACTGGGAACTTAAATTTCTATAGTCTTTAAGTAATATCAACATTTTAGTGTTTTTGTATATTTTCTTAAAATTAGTGGGATTTTATTTAGTAGTGTACTTACTTCTCCGGTTAATAGGTATGTCAATGCACATTCAGTTATTTTCACAATATCACAAAAATTTCTCGAATCGACGTGGCAGTGGGGTCAGTTAATCCGGCACCGGCTTGGGGTGATCGGGAGCGGGGTCCTCGCCGGGCCCGGAGAAGGGCCCCGCCGGATCCTCGTCCGCGTCCTCCTCGGGGTGCGGCTCGCCGGTGGGCTCGGGGGCCGGATCGACCTCGTCCGGCTCTGGCTCTGGCTCCGGCTCCGGCTCTGGCTCCGGCTCTGGTCCTTCGGACTCTTCCTTCGGAAGGGGCTCCGGCTCCGGCTCCGGCTGCGGCTCGCTCTCCGGCGGGTCCTCGGTAACGACGACCGGGTCCTCGTCGGTGTCAGCGACCTCGGCGCCAAACCTAATCTAACTAACTCTATATATTAAATATTTAATTAAAATATACCTGCATAGTATTTTATATCACTCAGGTTAAGCTGAATAAGAGTGTTCAAGGAAAAACCAGTTTTGAAAAGATCAAACAAACTTCTTGAGTGTGGTTGGGATAACACGTAAGTACCCTTGTTTTAACAAATTAAAATAATTAATTAATCAAAGAATTTATGCAATAAATAGTACAGTTCAATTCAATTAAATAGTTACTCATTTTAATTCCTCATTTAATTGCAAATTTTACATTAATTAGGGTAATCATAGAGTTTCATGGTCGTTCCTTTCACAAGACAAAGGGGTGGCGTTCCAGCCTTTTGCTTGGCTGGTTGCGTTATTCAGATTGTCAGGAATTCAAAGGGTCTATGCGGGCAGACGCCCGCAAATATTCAGGCCGCTTTGGCCAGCATGGCGGCTTCGTGATCAAGCAGCCATTTCTTGCGCTCAAGCCCACCGGCATACCCGGTCAATGTGCCATTTGATCCAATCACACGATGGCACGGCACAATGATTGAAACCGGGTTAAGCGCATTGGCACGTGCAACACGCCTCGATGAAAATTTTCCGAAGCCAATACGATAACCCGGTCATTTTCAAAATCAACTTCTTTAGAAATTAAATATTCCGCTTCCTTTTGAGTCCACTTTTGAACATCCTGCCTTTCACGATTTACAGTTTCTAGTCCGTTAGCCAAATCAGTAGCTTGCGAAAGATCCTGGGAAAGTAATAAATGTAACCCCGAGTCGGCTTTTCCAAGTCTTCCAGCTGCATTAAGTCTAGGCCCTAGGCCAAAACCAATCGTTTGAGAATCAACATCGCCAGTCGAACCGGCGAGATGTGCGTGTCCCGCGGCGATTTCGAACGTGCCGAACAAGAGTATTTTCGCACGATCAAGCTGTTGGAGGACACGAAGCCCGACGTCTCCGAACCCGGCGTGGACACATTGTCGTTGATTTGGAATCGACACCAACTGGCTGACATGTATTGCCGCCAAGGCAAATTGGATCAATCCAGGCAGATCCATGAGGAATTGTTGCAGCAGCGGCTTCAATTGCAACGTGTGCATCCCGACGGTTACCGGTTTCACCCTTCCACGGTGGTGCATTACCCGTCGCCCAAACAAACCGATTTGAACGCGATGATTTTACGTCGTTGGATCCACGACGGCTTGATGATGCGGTTCGGCAAATGTGGGCAGAAGTTCCGACCCACAAAAAGCTAGCCGCCGGTTTGACGCCGCTGGCGGCCATGTTTGCCGTATTTGCCAGCGTGTTGACCATTCCGATTGACTTTGGTGGAACGGCGGCGATCCTGCATGCTTCGATTCCCGAGCTATTTGCGGCGGCCGGGTTCACCACGTTGGCGACCTTGTGGGCCGGCGGTCAGAATACTCGCAACGTGGGACAGCAGGCTGCAAGTTGTAGCATTAGTTGTCGTATTAGTATTAGTTGTAGTAGTTGCAGAACGGGTAGTCATGGCATTGATAATTGGAGCATAGAAGGCGAAGTGGTAGTAGCAGTAGTATTCTTAGAAATAGTAGCATTCGTAATAGTCGTAGCACAAGCAGTTGATCAGTAATAGTCAGAATAGGGGTAGTGGTAATCAGATTAGTGGTAGTCGCAGAAGTGTTATTTGTTGTAGCAGAGGTAGAAGAGCGCACAGTAGTAATAGAAGTAACTTGTAATAGAAGTAGTAATAGTAGGAGCGGACATTCTTGTTGAAGGTTTTCGCATCAGTGAAGAGATGCACGGGTTACAATATCTTCGGTACATTGGTGACGGGGATTCTAGCGTTTTTTATAGACTAAAGAAGAGTGTCCGTATGACTCGTTTACTGAAAAAGAAAAATGTGAGGAACATGTTGCAAAAATCTATGCGAAATACCTCCGCGGCCTTGTCACAGCAAAAAAAAGGAATGTATGCCAAATAAAACAATTCGAAAACTTATGAAAAACCCTCTTGAAGCAACAAAGAAAAAACCAGAAGACCAAGGTACACCATGGGACGGTTTGCAAGCGCCCTAGTTGAACCAGTTGGGGTTTTGTCGGAAGCCAGCGCAATAAACTCATCCAACGCTCGTTGTGCGATACCCACTGCTACCGCGGACACGCCAAGCGCAAGCAGGCCTAGAGTGGGAAATCGGTACAAGGGTGTATCAACTCTTGGTCTGTTACCCAGGACAGCCCAGCGCCCCTCCGGTACCAAGGCATCTTTGACTTCGATGTCGTGACTCCCAGTACCACGCAAGCCTGATGTGTCCCATGTGTCGGTATGGATTGTAACTTCAACAATGCTTTTTTCATGGCATTATAAGGTGCTTCCATGCCGTGCCAAATTTCAAATGCTCTGACTGCTTGACCTAATAGCATCTCATATCCAAAGATTACTGTGGCGTTTTTTTCTTTTGCTTTTTTTAGAAAATCAGTGTTCATTGGCAAATACACAATATCATACACCACTGTTTTTTCATTAATTCCTTCAAATGATATTGGACTGGATTCATTTTGTAGTCCTACTGATGTTGCATTTACAATAATGTTGTAGTCTTTTGCAGATTCTCCAACTTGGTCTATAGTAGGAATAACTTGAATTTTTGAAAAAGTAAATTTGTAAAACGCAAACAAATGCTTAGAAAACCTACAACTACAAAACTCCGACAAAAACAAACTTTAAAAAAAAACACACGTTTCTTGGACATACAAATTATTTACAAGGAACCACTCGTAGTGGTGTTGACCGGATAGTGATTCAAAGCCCGTTATAGGCTCTATACTTTTTAAGGGCTGTGTGAATTAGCTGTTGAGTTTACTCTCCTTAGGGGGTCTACAAAACTATTTGAAGAAGCTCCAGCAACCATGAAAATAACCATCTCGAGGATGTGGACGTGATGGGTCAGGCGGTCGAGGATGGCCCCGGTGAGGCGCTCGGAGCCGAAGACCTCGGTCCACTCGTCGAAGGGCAGGTTCGAGGTGATGACGATCGAACCGCGTTCGTAGCGCTGAGAGATGATCTCGAAGAGCAACTCGGCCCCTGTCTTGGAGAGTGGCACGAAGCCCAGCTCATCGATGATGAGCAGATCCTGGCTGGCGAGGGTCTTTTGAAGGCGCTGCAGGCGGCGCTCATCGACGGCCTCGACGAGTTCATGGACGAGAGCGGAACTGGTGGGACACAACAACCACAACCACAACAACAAGGATGGGGTGGTTTTGGTGTTGGTGGACCACCACCAGTTGTATTAGGTGAAGATGATGATACAATGTTGGATATATTAAACGAAACAATGGTTCCAGATCCAATGAGTGTTGTCCAAAATAGTGATATTGCTGATATGTTTGGTGCATTTCCAGCACCTGCACCACCAATGCCAAAACAACCATTACCAAATACATCTATGTCAACAATGCCACCACCACCAGTACCAACATTTCACGGAACAACTCTAAATAAACCCAGGGCAAATCGAGAACGGTTCAAATGGAACCTTCACTAACCAGAATGAGATCAACAACAATCCAGGGGCCACGCTCTTTAACGACGGGATGCTCAATAACGCGAGCACTGGAACGCTGAATAACACTGGAGTGACGACGAGTAGGGGACCGCTGCAAAACGATGGAACGCTAAATAATAATAGCGGCGGCACTCTAACCAATGCGAATGCGGCAACCCTAACTAACAGCGCTACTGGATCCTTAAACAATACGGGGATGCTCTTTAACACAGACAACTCGACCCTCCCGGCCTGACTCGGGGTCGTAGAAGCGGAGCAGGAGCTGGAGGACCGTCGTCTTGCCGGCACCTGACGGGCCGACGAGAGCGACCGTCTCGCCCGGCGCGACTTCCAGCGAGAACTGTTTCAGGGCCTCTGCGTCCGGACGGGAAGGATAGCGGAACGAAACCCCGTCGAGCCTGACCCGGCCCTCGGGGTCAGCCGGCAAGGACTTCGGGTTCTCGGGGGCCGCAATGTTCGGCTCCATGTCCATGAGCTCGAACAGGCGTTCCGTCGCCCCGGCCGCGCGCTGGAGGAACAGCATTCTGATAATATCTCGAATCTAATCAAGATTTACCATTCTTCTTGTCTTAAAACAATGCTAAAACAATGCATATGAGGCGTTGAATTAAATTTCACAAAATAGATGAACACAATTGTGCTAAAGACGATTCAGTAGATTTAAACCGTGCTAATTTTTTTACTGTTTTAAAAAGTACAGTTAAGAGAAAGAGTCAAACTTTAGCGTAAAGAGCGGGGTGTTGAGGAAGAAAAGCCCCTTTCATATATGGAGTAATTCTGTTCGTTTTAAGTTTTAATGTCGCTTTAATTTATTTTTTAATTTTAATGCATAAACTATCTTTTTCTGGATTGGTCAAATGCATTTCCTGGCATTTTTTATTATTAAATAAAAAAACAAGTTTTTTGTAAGTGCAAATAAAGAGCAACATTAAAACTTAAAATGAACAGAAATTATTCTGTATATGAAAGGGTTGTCCCCTCCTAAACGCCCCACTCTTTGTGATAAAGTTTGACTCTTTCTCACAACTCTACTTTTTAAAACAATAAAAAACTTTAGCATAAAGAGTAAGCTGTTGAGGAAAGGACAACCCCTTTCTCAAGAAGGGCAAGGATCCCTCGCAGTGTAGCTTTCACCAACCAATCAGCGCTGCTCCTGTGCAATATCTCTGTTTAGGTGGTAGTGAGGTGGCACTTGCCTATACTTGACCCTATTTTGGGACATTTTTGCTGAATCTGAATGGAGAGTGTTGCGAAAGTTCTATCTTAAGCATGTAAAGTTTCTGCTTGTGGCCCCTCGGTGGTTCAAGAATAGGTACATCGTTAACCGCTTCCTTGTGGTGGAACCGGCTCAGCTCGGGGATGAACAGTTTCAGAAACTGAGTAACGAGCGTTGCCGTCGTCCCCCACGATCCGAACTGGAAAAAGGTCTTTGCGGCCGAAGAAAAGGCAATCATGTCCGCGCTTGGGAGTGAATTTATTCACCTTCACCACATCGGCAGCACGGCCATTCCGGGAATCCTGGCAAAGCCGATCATCGACCTGTTGGGCATTGTCCCGAATCTCGATGAACTCGATTCACGGTCCGGCCAAATGGAAGCGCTCGGATATGAGGTGATGGGGGCGTACGGTATCGAAGGGCGCCGCTATTTTCGCAAGTTCAATTCCCGAGGCAAACCGCACCCGCGGCGCGAAACGTCGGTGATGTGTTGGTCCCGCGTCGGCGGCCAGCGCCGTTGCGATAGCCGGTCGCCGGGAAATGGCGGCAGGCTGCGAAGCGGGTCGTCTACGGTGGCTTCACGATTACTTTTTTTGGCCTGGGCATTTTGATGACTGGGCGCGCGCACCGCCTTGAACGATAATGACGCGCCGCCGTGCGCCCCCGTGGTAATGGCGCCGCGATGTATCATTTGTGATCCCAATCTGGAGAGCGTTGATGAGCGACCAAGCAGGCGATGCTCCTGCACCATTGGCGCCCGGGGAAGGCGCTGGCGAGACGCCCGATGAGGCGCCGAGTGAGCCGGTGCCGGGAATTCATCGAGACAGCTAGCGACGCCATTGGAGGCGCACACGCGTTTCTAACGGAGTGGTTGAGTGTCTCGATGGCTTCCCGGCACAGGCTCACCCGTCCACCAGCCCGGGGACGTCGATCTGGCAGCCGCCCGACCACACCCAGGACCGTTCTGCAGGGGCATGCCGTATGAGCATGTTTCGCTGGGGCTTGGGCACTGACACCCCCGAGTCTTCACGTGGCGCTCCCAACATTTGGGTTTTAAAGCAAAAAGATGAAATAAATCAATAAAAATGCATACAAATGACTCAAAATAAAACCAAGTTAATCAAAACAAACAGAAATTAAATAACAAGTAAAAATAAATTTAAAAAAACGTTCTCAACAAAAACAAAATAAAGAAAAGTCACGAGCGAGATATTAAAGATATATTTACTGATATTATAGCCTAAAACTATCAGAAGTAAATTAAAAATACAAGACAAAATTAAGACGAACAGAAATAACTATGAATGAATAAATAAAACCCAGAACGTCAAGTACGCATCACGCGCTTGCTCCAGATTTCTATGAATGATTATAAATACCTAAATCTTATAATTTACGGTTTTTATCAAAGAACTATAATTTATAAACCGCTTTAAAATAAACCATACCGCCATGATAACCGATTGGCGTACGGCGAGGATAGGGCATTCCCTGGGATAATCTTGTTGCAATTTCATCCGGATAATTATCAAAAATATTGTTAGCTCCTAAGATTAATCGCAGGTTTTCTGTCGCAGGATAAGTAAGTTCTACGTCCACTAGCGTTTCCGCGCTAACTTCATTAAAATGATTAGTGCTAGGTATGAGAATAAAATTGCTGCGGTTAAGGTAAAAAGTGAGCTAAGTAGTTAGTTTCATAATAAATCAGTAGTTAAGCAGGGCTTTGTTCTATTCCCATTTACATAAATCACTCTGATGAAATTTGTCCAAATGAGCAGAGCCAAGGCAATGGGAGAACATGGAATCAAATGGGGAAGCAAAACTCTCCTGTACTTACGTTATGTTGATGATTTGAGTATCCTAGATGAAAATGTTAGCATAATGAATGAACTTTTAGAGGTTTGGCGAGGAGGCTGGGGTAACGCGCAAGCAGCTCAACAGCTTTATTCGCGACACCGGCCTGTTCTTTCCGATCGACCCGGGGGCGGATGCCAGCATCGGCGGTATGGCGGCCACCCGTGCATCGGGCACCAACGCTGTTCGATACGGCACGATGAAAGACGCAGTCCTCGGCCTCACCGTGGTGACCGCGGACGGACGGATCATCAAGACGGGTGGCCGGGCGAAGAAGTCCTCGGCGGGTTATGATCTGACCCGGCTTTTTGTCGGCTCGGAAGGCACGCTCGGCATCATCACCGAGCTCGCGAAACGAGTAGGCGCTGATCTCATAATCAACACCGAGAAAGAAGATTTCGTCGAGAAAGTGCTCGAGTGGACCGAAGGCCAAGGCGCGGACGTAGTCATAGACAACCTCGGGGGCAACGTGCTCCCCAGGAGCATTGACGCGGCTAAACAGCTTGGAGTTATAGTTATTTTCGGGTTCGTCGCGGGTACAGAGACCACGTTTGACATACGAAACTTCTTCTTCACTCAGAAACAGCTAAGAGGCACATTATCAGGTGATAAAGAAGATCTGCAATGGGGCCTTAGCTTGTCGTCTTCAGACAGTTCATCCATACCCAAAATCGCGATGATATCTTGCAGGTTTTTATAGGACTGCAAGGTCTGCTGAACCTGGGTGGCAGTGTTGTAGTGCTCTTCACCGATGACGCGGGGATCAAGAACACGAGAGGTACTGTCAAGCGGATCAACCGCAGGATAAATCCCGAGTTCAGCGATCTGACGGCTAAGAACCGTTGTCGCATCCAGGTGAGCAAATGATGTTGCAGGTGCAGGGTCAGTCAAGTCATCAGCAGGAACGTAAATGGCCTGCACGGACAGCGCGGCCCATAGGACGCGCGGTCGCCCTTTTTGGCGGCGTTCTTGAGGCGCAGATCCAGCGGGTCCATGCCGATGTCGCGCGCGATTTCGTCGATCACGCTCTCGACCGCGAAGGCGATGATCGGAGCGCCGGGCGCCCGATAGGCGGCCTGCATCGGACGGTTCGAGACAACCTCGTGGCCGACGGCGCGCACGTTCTCCAAACCGTAACAGGCAAAGGCGCACATGGCGCCAAGCTGGGCGAACATGCCGGGGAACGCGCCGCCATTGTAGTAGAGCTCCGCGTCGCGGTGTTTCGTGACGCTGGCGAGCGCTCACCTGTACTCGGTCGCGTGCCGAGCGGTGGACGAGCCGAGCCGCGCGCCGATCGCCGAGTACACGCAGGTCTGCAACATCGCGATCCGGGACGAGGGCGAAGAGATCCCCGATGACTACGACTACCACCACGGATGGCACCAAGTCCTCGCGTGGTCGTCGTTCGTGCCCGGCTTCGTGGCGATCCGCGAGCGAATCCGCGCCGAGTGCGCCCAGGTGGGCCTGTCCGCCTGCGGCCTGAACGGGAGCATGTCGCTGCTCCCACCACCAACCAACGCCAAAACCAGACTCTCGACGAAGACCTGACCAACCAGCCGACGCCGACTACCACCCAATGCTGCTCGGATAGCCATTTCGCGCGAGCGGGCCGTTGCGCGTACCAATAGGAGGTTGGCCACGTTGGCGCATGCGATCAACAGGACGAACCCTACTGCACCGAGTAACGCAAGGACTGTGGGTCTTACGTGACGCGTCAGGTCTTCGTGGAGTGGTTCGACTCGGAGATTGTAACCGGCCGTTTCCTTGACCGAAAATTCCTCGCGGGCGCGTGCCGCGTTTTAAGTTTCAATGCTGCTCCTTACTTTCAGTTGAAAAAACTTTTTCATATTTATTTTTTCATTGTTTTTTAAAAATTGCTTAAAAATCCTTCGCCCCCTTCAAGGAAATTCGAATCTTATGGTGAGATTTTCGTTAAGATTCTATTTAGGGGTATTTTGCCCCTATATCCTAAAATCAGGCAAATTTTCCCAGGCTCGTGACGCTTCATGGTTAAGACTAAACTTGATGAAACTTATATATTTAAAATCAGGATTAAAACACAATTCTTTTGATGCAACTATTGGTCTGTAGTCGAGGGTCCGTTGCCTCTTGCACACCCTCGCCGATGAGGTTGTACGCGAGCACGGTAAGAAAAATGGCCAGACCGGGGAAAAGTACCAGCCACCACATGCCCAGATTCGTCCGTCCCTCGTTGAGTAGTCCTCCCCAACTCGGATTGGGTGGAGGCGCTCCGAGGCCGAGAAAACTCAGGGTGGACTCTACGAGAATGGCCGCCGCGATGCCGAAGGTAATGGGCACCATCACCGGAGCCAGGGCATTGGGCAGGAGATGACGAAACATGATGCGGTACTTGCTAAAAAGGGCACTATAACTTTTAATTTCCGTTAGAATGAGCCCTCCCGCGACATTCTAGGACGACTGGGTCTATACGATCACCCCTGGGAAAAACAAAAAAAAAAAAACAAATAAACACGCATCCGTGATTTGTCTTCTGGCAAAAAATGCGAAATTCCACATTTTTGTAGATAGGAGCTTGAAACTTATACAATGAGGTTCTCTGATACGTTGAACCTGATGGTGTGATTTTCGTTAAGATTGTATGACTTTTAGAGTGTGTTTTCCCCTATTTTCTAAAATGAGGCAAGGACAAACTCAAGGGAAATCTCATAGAATGAGATCCACTCAAAAACGAACCAGCAAGTGGTTTCAACGGAGTTAGAAGCTTTAAACCATAAAGGGGGTAATTACTGGGATGCGAAGGGGCGCAAATGGGATAAGAGGATGTTGAAGGTTTGGAAACGATTGGACGGTCGGTTTTTGTCAATTTGTAATTATTGTGTTGCGAGAGCAACACTTTGGTTTTGTCCCGGTTTTTTTTTGTTTTTTGTTTTTTTTTTCCTATGCCGCCGATCTCAGCTTATTCCTGGAAACTGGCGGTCCTTTCCGTCGCACGGCCTTCGGCATCGGCATAGGCGATGGTGATTTTCGTCTCGTCGCGAATGGCATGCCGAATGGCCGCCAAGTCGACGTCAATCTCGGGCTTCGGCGGCCGATAGGCGGTAGGAACGAATAAGGCAGTATCTGCCAGCCGCCTCGCCAGCTCAGGTGACAGGACTGCCTCGATTTTGGCCACCACATCGTCGCTGGCCCGTGCCAGGGCCGGATCGCCCGCCTGCGCAACCAGTCGAGCGCCCAAAACCACCGCTTCAATCTCATCGGCCGTACCCTGTTGATCAGCAAGGCAACGACCCCGGACCAAAACGTCGTCGCGACGACCTTGGCCCAATGCGTTGCCGACGTGGCAAAAAGCGGCGTCGTGCCGCCCGCGCTTTTCGTGGTGGGAACCGGCGTCGCCTTGCACGAACAGCTGGATTGGTACCGCGCCTGGCTTTCCGGCAACGAAAAAGGAGGAAGCACGTGAACAAACCCCCCGCACGCCTTTGGCTGCCCCTGGCCTTTCTCGCCGCCATTGCCCTTGGCTTTCTTCTGCTGCAGATGCTGCCCCCGGCCGAGCGATCCTTACAGATTAACAACTTCAGCGTTTAAAGCGAGGAAACAAAACCCAAGTGTTGGCCTCGGAACACTTTACTCGGCGAAGCCGAACAAAGGTTGCCGCTATACTTCACGCTGCCCCTGTAACCTAGATCTAGTTATATTTAGGCTTCCCAGTTGCAAAAGAAGTAATGCCAAACGGTATCTGTACTGGATTCAACCAAGTTGAGTCGCTTTATTTGTAATGAAATTAGGCAACGATCAATGATCTGTAATTGCGTATAAGCTATAATGAGGGGGGATCATTGTTTTATCCGTGTCGATTTTTCAGAATTTTGTTAAAAGAAAAATTGTACAACAGTGAAAGATATGAATATAAGGTTTCCCCCCTGCAAAATATTTTAACTAGGATTGATCTGCATATTATGAAGTAAGAACTGTTTTCTTAATATGTTTCCTTAGGTATAGCTGGTCTTCTAGGCTTATACCTAGGAAATATATAATTTAGGCTATATATTTGCTTTCAGAATTTTATAACATAGTGCTTTCTTTTACACCTGACAGAGGACTAATACCAGAAGATTTATTATACAAGGTTTCACAAAAAAATTCAAACAAAAGTTTTAACCTACGAATAAATAAAGTAAAGATTTTAAGTCATAATATTTAGGATTAATGAAAGCATGTGACAATAAAATCGATAAGACCAGGCGTAGAAGTTGTGGTCCAAACCTGTTTGCCGTTCGGTGTACAATGAGTGGAGGTCGTCAAGATAAAAATTGCAAAGAAAGCCCAGTACTGTGTGCTGTCGTGTTAGCTTGAGGCATTTTTGCATTAAGATGAATTTTATGTTTTTATTTAGAGTCCCTCTACCCTGCCTCTTAAAAACTAAAACAAACCATGGATTGCCTCATTTTTGTTCCAAATTAGCAATATACTTGTTTCTTCTACAGCAATAACTTATTTTTTTTTTCTTGTTATCATTCCCTCAAGAACTTCAAAGGGGTCTCAAGGAAGAATTATACGCAGCTTTCCCAAAACTATATTCACTTCCATTCATCCCGCCAAAACAAACCGCTTCCGCAGAGGGTTAGACCCTTTCTAGCTTCTCGAAATTAACTGAAAACGACGGACTAGAGAAAAAAAAACGGCTACTACCAGTGATAAACAAATTATCCAGTTCGAGCAACCAATGCCGGATTAAAGACATTGAATCCCGTCCCGCCAAAAACCTCTTTTCCGATAACGACACCGAACGATACACCAACCGCAACCTGCCACAGCGGAATCGTCGGGGGTAACGTCAGGGGAAACAAAAGGCCAGTGACAAGAAACCCTTCGTTGATCTCATGCTTGCGATCAACAGCGAAAATCAGTTCCCACAGACCTCCGACCGCGTAACTTGTGATAACAATGGGCAATACATATCGCAGTCCGATGAGTGTGCACGGCAGAAATGCCGTAGGTTCTCCGGGCCTCATTCTGTGCGATTATTCGGGTTCGAGCGCTTTTACCTTTGGAAACTAGGACGTTCCTAAATGAAATTGACTATTTTTGGTACCGGCTACGTTGGCTTGGTGACCGGTACATGTTTTGCCGAAATGGGCAATCGAGTGATGTGTGTCGACGTTGATGCAGACAAAATTGAACGGCTTAGAAACGGCATCATCCCAATCTATGAACCCGGCCTGGAAGACATGGTCAAGTCAAATTACCAGCGCCACCACCTGGACTTCACCACCGATGCTGCCGCAGCTGTGGAGCTCGTCTCCTCTGCCTCAAGGCGGCGTGGTACATGGATCAGGGGGACCCCCGCGCTGCTGCACCCTGGATCAGTCAGATCAAGGTGGTCGCCCCCCGCGTCGCGCTGAAGGTGATCGACGAGGCGGTGCAGATGCACGGCGGGCAGGGCATCAGTCAGGACACGCCGCTGGCGCAGGCCTGGACCCATGTGCGCACCCTGCGCCTCGCCGATGGTCCCGATGCCGTCCACCGCAGGCAGGTCGCGCGGGCAGAGCTAAAGGCCTACAGTCAGGAAGACCTGGGCTGAAAAATAATACTACCAAGGTAAGTGAAGCTCACGACCTGATCAATCTTTTCGTTACCTAATGTCACCTCTTCATCCTCACTTATTCCTAGCCTTAGTAACAGTCTTCTTAACATTAATTTTCAAGCCTATTTTAGCACCCTGAACTTGCAAAACCTCTAAAAATTGATTCATTTTACTCACACGTTCATCTAATATGCTTAAATCATCAACATAATCTAAGTCCAGGAGCGTTTTTCCTCCCTATTTGATTCCGTGGTCTCCAATGGCCTTTCCTGTGCTCCTTAAGGAAAACATAACTTGTCTCAGGTTTGGCCACTGATGCCGCTTCAGTTGAGGAGAAAAAATTTCTCATTATTCAATGAAGGTATTATATTTGCAAGAGTAGAAACTTTTCAAGGTTATCCCATAGCCGCTTATTGACATTAAGCTATCATTCTATCTTCTATTTGGTCTAAACTCAATGAATTGAATTTCTCTCAAATGTACCCTACGAAGCGAATTAGAATTGACTGGAAGCTCTATAGCCTTCAAATCAAAGCTTCAGTTCTAAAATCTTGTTCCTTTCAAATTTAAAAATGGGAAAACATGAACTTAGACTTCCCATGCGCACCCAATAGAGATGCGAGAAATAAGTCACCAGAAAAAGCTTTATGAAATTCACTGGGTATGACTCCTAGCACATTTCTATACATAGCAGTCTGAGTCATTATTCCGCCCCAGCATTTCTGTAATTCTACGCCCGTAAAGTCTTTCCTATAAAAGTCTGGCAAAAAGACTGGTTCGATGACTTCATTCTTCTCACAAATAGAGGTCACATCATGCACTGCAAGTACGTAGTCTGGATTAGCATCTAGGAAAGTAATTTGCTTTTGAGGAAGACAGGCATGAGAAACATAAGTAAGGGTAACCAACATGATCTTCTATCAAATAAGACTACTGAGTTTAGACTTCTAAAACTATCTTTCGCAAATGCTGAAGGAAGGTTATCTTGGCTTTTTGGCTCTGAACCTTTTGTTTATTGATCACAAGCATCAAAGAGATTCCAAAATCGGAGATTTTACAAATTCAGAAATTTTATTCAATAGAAAGCCACTATCGGAGTTGGCATAGCATAAGCTAAATATTTTTTATAATTCCTTTACTCAACATTTTCATTTATCATGGGGTACAGAAACCCTCAAAACACAGTTTAGGAGACTGGTAGATTCCGATCCTCTACTAAAAAGTTGCGTTAACTCTATTCTACTTATGTTATTCTCTGGAACCGCTACTCTACTATATATAGCTAATTGTTTTCACTACTATCTGTACCAAAAATTGTGAATTGCACTTTATGACAATGGGAGACTGCATGCTAGGCCTATTACGGAACTATGCGTAATAATGAATTCGGTAAACATATCAAAATAAATATGAAAAAATGTTATAATTATATTATATATAAAAGCTTTCCATTTCCCTAGTCGCCATATTAGCTCTCAGTCATCCACCGGTTGACATCGGCATCCAGGTCCCTCGGGAGACCGGCCTCTCGGCGCCATGTGAGTTGACCAAGGAAGGACTAACATGTAGTCCCTCTATCTATCCAACGCCCATTTAAAGTCACAAAGTATCATCCAGAAGAGAAGCAAACATCATCATCATCATCATCATCATTATCATCATCATCATCATCATCATCATCATCATCACAATCATCATAATCATCATCATCGTCAACGTCATCGTCATCATCATCATCAGCATCATGGGTTTGAGGAACAATACTATCTACCGATTCTTTCATCGTATCTTTGTCCTTTAGCCTTTGCACAACTTTTGAGCTTATGCTTTTCATTAGTTTATTTTTTGTTCTCTCTAACTCAGATTAAGTTGCCGCGATTCTGTCTTGTAAATCTATAGCAGCTGTAGACATTGCTGCAGTAGGCTGATTTTGGGCTTCGGTCTTTATTGCCTGGTAAGTTTTTGACTTAGACTTGTAGACATCTGGTGAAGTAGAAAGTTCTGCGAATGCTTTCTGTACAGATTGACTTAATCAAATAAAATTTGCTTCTTTAAAGTTAATTAACTTAAAAACAAATTATTATTAATTAGAATTAAAATTATCATTAATTATCAACTATAATGTTAATAATTAAATTTATGATACTACTATTCGTAAATTTAAATACTAATATAAATAATTATAGCTATAATCAATTAAATTCAAAATTTTTAATTTGATTTTTTTTTTTAATTAAGCTAATTTATCCAAAAACTTCCCTCGCACGCGTCTTGTTGATCCTGAGAAAAGTTTGAGAAAAGTTTAGTAAGTAGTTGTTTCAGCACGTCCACCACGGCAGGGTTACTGTGAAGGGCGGCTTGCATTAGCGGAGTGACATCCCTGTCAGACAGAGAGCACAGGTACACAGACACATAAACACACACAGATACACGAACACACAGATATACACATACATACGCACACACACACACACACACACACACACACACACACACACACACACACCCACACACACACCGCGGGCTGAAGAGAAATATATAATCCCTCAATGCAGGAATTCAAACGATTGCCAAGCAAGACCAAAATCAACGCCAACAATCTTGGTTTCTTTAGATTACCGTCATATTTAAAGAATAAGGGAAACTTACCTTAGACCTTAGATCAGATGCACCATGGCAAACACGGTTCAGGCTTTGCAAATTTATTTTATACGTTCTTTGCATGCTGTTTCTGGGCCTGCGTCAACGGTGTATACTTGATGGTTGCCAGTGCAGCGCTGCATTCACCAGTGAGGGATTGTTCATAAGTAGTACGTAGCCAAGGCATCTCCATCAACAAACTTTAATTACATTTGTCACAAAAAGTTGATTTGATTTATCAAGGATGATTTGGTTGGTTGTGAAGCTGCCGACTTGATCAATCTTTTCGTTACCCAACGTATCCTTTTCATCTTCACTTATTCCTAGCCTTAATGACTTAATCTTCTTAATATTAATTTTCAAACATGCTCTAGTACCCAAAACTCACAAAACCTCTAAGAGTTCATTCATTTTACTCACACTTTCATCTAGGATGCTTAAATCATCAGCAAAATCTAAGTGCTCCTTAAGACGAAGTCCATCAAAATGATCCAACCTTTTCTTTTTTTTCTTTGAACCTTGATGAAAGAACACACTCATATCTCAACTGATGGGCTTTGAGTTTAACGATGATAGATGGCGTTGCGACAAAGCAAAATGAATCAACCTTGTGTAATGTGGCTTCTTCGTATCGAAACGTCACGATTAATGCACTTAATGAAGCTAGAAAGGCTATTCTTAGATTACTTGCACTATTTCACGGAAAATCGGCAGAAAGAATGCACAAAAAGCTAAAATTGGAAGAGGCAAACATCAGCTTAAGCAGTACTGCAACCCCACCTCTAAATTATTTCTAATTAATGTCCTTAGCTATTCTAGAAATATTACAGATACTCCTTATAGAAAGGCAGTGCAGTCTTGAAAAAAAACAATGTTGTATATATGGGGGTGATAGACCAAGGAAATTTCATAACCATAAATTCAGCAACATTTCGTCTACCATTACAGGAAGAAGTAGATTGTACCAACTTTATTAAGAATTCGACAAAAACTTACACCAGACAACTACTAAGACAATTACTAAGACTGAATGATACTAGGACTAATTACTAAGACAAGATTAAGGAACTCAAGACTTTGAATGAACTCAGTTAATGAGCCTTCCAAGCCAATGGACCAGTAACATTCTACTAAAGTTCCTTCCCACGAACTGTTTATACAGCCACCATGGGAGGAATACAGATTGTTCCTTAAATTTGCGACCTTTTTAGATCGTTTTAATGGTCAGAAATGTCAATTTTCCAGTTAAAAAAAAAAAAAAAAATCTATTTAGCCAATTTCAAAGCCGGGCCCCGGCACTTGGAATGTGGTAAGCTTGTATATATTGATTCTCGTTATAAGTAGCAACCTTCAAACGAGTCATCTTTGTTTGCTATTCTTTCCTCGGGAAAATGGAGGGTTCCCCTGGGAACACATAGATGTTAGCCAGATAAGATTGAGCAAAAAAAAGTCAGCAGCATAGGTCTAGGAATGAAATAGGAACCCTCATCAGGACTTTTATCTGAACTCAAAATTTTATAGTCTCTTAAAACATTTTTGCCTTTTTAAAGAACATAACGGTCCATTTTAATGGCATTCATTTGTTTTTCAAATTCTATAGATTCACTTTGATGAATTAACTCTCTAAAACGAAATTAAACAGTTGAAATAATGCATACGAGTAAAAAACCCTTACCATTGAATTTTCATTGATTGAATCCAGCCCCATCCGTAAACTAAGAAGGTATATAATCCATTGCATTTCATTGTATTTTAAGGTATCTATACATAATCCATTGCATTTCTTTTATCAAAAGTATAAGAACCATATATTAGAAAATTCAAAATACTACATACCTTGTGACAGCGTAGTGGATGACGCCATGTCTCTGAATTAAAGGTTTTCTAGTTCAATCCCGCGTGTCACAAGGAAGATTTATAATTCATCATAATGATATGATTATAAACTGAGGCCGACAAACATCTGTAAATTGGTATTAGCCGAAAAGTCAAAATTGACTAGTTGTTCATACTCTGTTTCGCTGCCGTGGATTTAACAGCCTTGCCGCTACCATTGCGTACAGAAGTCGTTTGTAGGTTGCACATCGATCACGTAACCTATACTATACTATATGATACTATACTATAACGTACTTCATTATACTACTCTATGCTATACAATACTAAACTATACGATACTTTACTATTCTATACTATACTATATAATAGTATACTTTACTATACTATACTATACTGTACTATACTATACTATAGACTACTATACTATACTTGCTATACTGTACTATACATAGAGGATTTAAATATGTATGTTTATTTTCTGTTGCCATCCAAGCAGCCTGACAGGATTGTGACCTTAAAGCTGTTACTTTATAGCCTGATACAACACCAATTGCAGCAGAAACAAGGGCATGAAATTTGGGATCGTAGGGAAGCCTGTGTCGAAACAAATGCTGAAATATCCAGGTTCCAGAAAAAACTGAAAACGAAAAATAACTTTGATATAATCAATTCTTTGCTTCATTTACTGCTTTCTAAATATATTTAAAAAAGCATCAAGTTTTAGTACTTTAGATCAACTTTTAAAATTATGATAAATACTTAGTTATATCATTCCTAAAATTGTATTGCTTCACTTAACCCCCTCCCCCATGATGGATTAATATTCACCCATTGTATATAATCACACAATTTTTTAGACTAGGGTGACTCTTTTCTTCCCAGCAATTGGTTAGGAATGAGATAAGTAAAAGTTTATGATAGTTTTAAAGTATTTATGGAACCTTTGGGAAACAATTTTCTACTGGCAAATAATAAGAAACAAGGTGTCACTTTGAGAGGTCATAATGGAATTTGTGGAGGAAGCGATTAGCCCGGCTCAATAGTAACGGAAAGTCTAGAAAACGGAATTTTGATACCAATAGTTACGTCAAAGGAATCACATTTTATGGCTTATTTTAAATATATAAGTTTCATCAAGTTTAGTCTTACCCATCAAAAGTTACGAGTCAGAGAAAATTTGCCCTATTTTAGAAAATAGTCGAAAACACCCAGTAAAAGTCATAGAATGTTAACTAAGATTAAACCATCAGATTCAGCGTATTAGAGAGCCCTATTGCCGAAGTTTCAGGCTCCTATCTACAAAAATGTGGAATTTTGTATCGTGTTCAACCCAGTAAAACTATAAAGAGTTTTCATGTTAGGGCTTCTAAGCGTGTTGAATACGGGTTCTTCAAAATTATAAGTGCTAGAATTGCATGATTGAACACGGGTTCTGAGAAGACATTCGCCGTGTTGAACACGGCACTCAAAACGGTAATCTACAAAACCTGTGTCAAACTCCGCATTGGATGTAAAGGTAAAGGATACGGCATTAGACTTTACAGTCCCTACCGGCGGTGCTGATCTCCGTTTCTTGGCCCTTCAGTCAAGAAGTGCAATGGGGGGCTGGGATACGTAGCTATTACCCTCGAAAACTAAAACTTTTGACATAGGAAAAGAGCCTTTAATCACATTCTTTACCCATTGATTGCTTTGTTTAAGAAGTTGTTATTTATTTATATATTTTGTTTTAGGTGCTTGGGTCAATATATGTATTAACTGAATAGTCCATCAAAGAAGTCATTGCATGGTGTCAGAAGTTCAACATGGATAGTACACCATCTCCATCAATCAACTGGTCAAGCCCCAATCTAAAATCAGAATGGAGAAAATTTAAGAGACATTACGAGCGCATGTTCTCAAAACCACCAAACAGGCTATCTAATGAATAAAGGGCAGCTGGAGCCTTCAAAGGCAACGTCCCTCAATTTAAGCTACTGAGCAGAGGAGAAAATCATCAGTCATGCTCAACCGCCAAGTAGGACCACCCCTTACGTTTCATAAAAAGGATCCGTCATCAATGAGAAAAAATACTACATTCATTACTTGCCAAAAGGCCTGGGCAGTGGCGTCAGTCTCTCAATCGAAGATCCCTGATGAGCAGTGGGCCCAACATTGAAACTACCCTACATAAGCAGAAAACCACCAAACAAGCCTAAAAAATGTTATGCCCAAGTTTTAAACTTACTACAAGATATGTTCCGATGAGTATGGGATTGGGATTTTGTACATGATTTCCCTTCCATGTTCTTCGACAAAAAGAACAATGTGAACAACGAAACATCAAAAAGCTGACGCTGATATAAACATTTCTTAAAATTTTATATGTTTGTTTGTGTATACTTTTGCACTATGAAAATAACTTTTGTAACAAACAGGGTATTTAGGCTATGTCCTTATTTCATTTTTCCAACATAATATAGAGGGGGGTAGTTGCCCTGTTTAATGCTCATCTTCATTATACAATAACATTTCCCTCTGTTTTCTCCAGGCATGGTACATGGGTCGATATACAGGAGTGTTTAATTACGAATACAATAGCAGCAAAAAAAAGCCGAAGGAAAAAAGGGAAAGAGAGAAAAAAGTTAATTACATGAAAATTAATAGTTCCGGGGGAAGTCCAGTCTTTGTTGCGTCTATTAAAGATACAGTAAGATGTTCTTATGGCTACTTCAGAACACTTCAACATAAGCCTATTTGAATCGATGTCTAAATTCTTTAAAAATTTTATAGTGTATAGAAATTTACTGCAACTGTAAAATTAGGGGTATACACAATTAAAAACAAACACTTGCTGGTTCTTACTTTATTCTTATGCTCATTAGCATTTATATTATGCTTTGCTATTTCCTTGTACTTATACTATGGTTTTAGTTCTCAAGTGTGGGTTTTAAATAAATCACCAAATTCTACAGGGTACATATTTGATAGTGGGATAAGATAATTGGTAGTTTGATACCACTTTAAAAGTTAAATCACAGTAAAATCTTTATTATCAAACAGTTTGTGGTAACAAACTATAATTTAATCTTAATTTGCTCCTGTAATTCTTTTTTTTATCTCACATTACTGTTGAATACTTATTCTTTTTCAATTTGAAGGGTCAGCTGTTGACGACGGAGGATGGCAAATTAGCCAAGGGAAGAAAGGCTCGCTTATTGGCCAAGATCAGTCTTCTTACCGCCCTCCTCCCAGAATGGTAAGTTTTTGCTTTTATTCTTATTCGCTTTTGGTCTATCTTGAATCAAACAATATTCTATCTTGGGTAAATCTTAAACTGAGTGCATTTAAATGACTTATATTACAAGACTATAGACGAAAATTTTGTAAAGAGGGCGTGGCGAAATTCATTTTTGTAATCCAGGAGGGGGGGGGTGACAAAGTTTTGCTAATTGGTATTAACAAAACAGCTGTTTATGCAATTATGGCTTTTAACGGGCCTTCACGATTGATAGAGCCAATTCTGATATAAAAAGCACGAGATTCAAATTATGGTACTTGTGTATTATTCAGAACACACTCATTAAGTGAAGTTAGGTTCTTTCGTGAAGCAAACTACGATGCAGGTACATTTTGTGAGAAAATCCGGTTTCATAGCCACTTTTTCGTGATTATTCTCAATAATAAAAAAATATTACTGTCTCAATGGTAGTTCAGGTTAGTGAATAAGAGCTATCAAAAAATATAAGTGGATTAGATATCCCTCACATCCACTGAAAGGCTAGTGTCTTTTTGCTTTACTGAAAACGTTTTTTATTCAAACGCAATGGGTTTTATTTGGTGAAATATCAACAAGAGAAAAAGAAGAAAATCACAATGGTAATCAAGCATGGTGAATTGATGCTTTCAACTATCCAATAATGCCAATGCCATCTTATGAATATCTTGGTAGTGGGAGGGGGAGGAGGAAGAATTTCTACCGGATTTAATAAAAAAAAGAACAACTATTTTGGATTTTCAACGTTGTATTAATTTAAAAATGGTTTACTGGAAAGTCTGAAGAGCACATGCGCCTATGTTATGACAGAATAGGGTGAACTCGAATCATTGATATCCAAACGAGAGTCCTTTCAACTATATTGTGGCAACTGTTTAGATCAAATAGCCATTCATTTTATGATGTCCAAGATATAATATAGGTCATGATAACGAACTGCGGGGAAGGGGAGACTCGGGCCAACGTATGAAATACGCTTTCCACAGTCCAGGTCCCATACCCAAGTATTTAATAAAACTTCAAAGTAAAATAAACTTCACGATTTATTAAAGAGTGATTTTTTAAATTTACTCACTCAAGATATGCTTTTGAGCGTTATAGTTTAATTGTATAGAGCTTTTGTTAAGTTGTTTGACCCTAATAAATGAATGAATCAAACTTTTGGGCAAAAAGTTATCTCCTTAAGTAGCGCCACCTAAAAGTGGTCATTTTCACCGATATAATATGACGTGATCCAAGCAGCAAAAATGCACAATCAAAGGCTTTGAGCGTAAACAAGATATCCATTCGCTCTAATAAACGACAATAGTCTATCAAAGTTTCTTTACTCATCATTCCCGTTTTTTGTGTCAAAGTATTATATGACACAGGGGACACACCCACCTGTACTAACGCGTTTAAAACCGCTAGCAAATACGAATCGCTCTTGCCTTTCTTTAAAAAATCGCCACGCATCCATTGCTGATAGGTTTGCATCGTGGCAGGCGAAATCACTTGGTCGACTGTAAAATGATTAATCGCGCGTAAATACCCACCACACTGCACCTCTTTACGTTAATTTTTTGCGAGAACTTTTAAAAAGGCTTATGATCCTAATTAAACCGCGCTTGTATTTCAAGATTTTTAAATAATTGGAACAAAAAGTCAAACTTTAGCGTAAAGAGCGAAGTATTGAGGATGAGGAAATCCCCCTAATATATGAAATAATTTCTATTCGTTTTGAATTTAAATTTGCTCCTGAATTTTAGTTGAAAAAACTTGTTTTTGATTTAATTCATTAGTCAAAATGCCCAATCCAATAAGTTAGTCAATAAGTTAGTTCCAGCGTCAAATGAAAAACTTACAAGTGAGGGAATTGGCACTAGGGTCGACAAATAAAAATATTATCAATGCCATTTGGCGTTTGGCAACTCTTAGCATTATTATGGCTCTAGGTATTAACCAAGTGACATATAGCAATCGCAAAGTCTGTCGGTCCAGGTTTTGCTACTTTAGGCACTTCCAGGTAAGCCAGGACGAGGAAATTTGGCAGGCGTGTCTAGTACCGGACCAGATTAAATTAGAAATGTTCGTTTCCCCGATTTGACCATCTGGGGGGGGGGCCGTTAATTCGGAAAAAATAGAGAAAGTTTGTTATATCTGGAAATATTGCTTGTAAGGGTTTCGAAAAAACAGAGACAGAATGGGAAAGGGAGGAAGCCAGAGAGGGGGAGAGGGACAGAGAGTGGTGGGGGAAGTGTTGGAGGGAGAGGGAAAGAAAGCGAGAGAGAGAGAGAGAGAACTAGAGATGCTAAGGGAGAGAGAAGAGAAACAGTGGACAGACAGGAAGAAGAGAGCGAGAGAGAGAGATAGAATTAGAGATTCCGAAAGAGAGAGAGAGGGGAAAAGAAAGAGAGTGTGGAAGGAAGAGGGAGCATGCATGGTGCAATAGTGTAAGTGCTCCGATGGGCTGAGGATATATTATATATTTTCCAAATAAAGTGTTAAAGGATAGTTTTAGGCACTCGTTTAAATAACCGTGAACTGTAAACCGCAGCACCCATTTTAACCGTACTGAAAGTTGTAATTCGACCCCTCTTTCTAGGGCCACAATGTAAGCAAAGTTAAAATTCCCAAGGCATTTGCTATTGAGTCATCCATCTATGGCTGAATGAAAAGCAGGTCGTTCCCAAAAAGACTGGGAGGATGTCATAAGAAACAATCTATATTATATAATATTATATATACATAATATTAGAAGAGAAAATCTCCATTTTTGACATTTCGAGATAATTCTTCCTCAGGAATTAACTTTACATATCGTGTATGTGTAAAAGTTTTATTTAAGGAATCGATATGTCGTCTGTGGGCCGCTTAACACTGTGTTATTTGGACGATGATTGAAAATCGAATGCTAGTTCCATACGCTAAATTGAAACTGAGAAATTCCACCTAAAATCTCTGGGACGACAGCATGTATCATATCATTCTGGTCACCCTCGAAATACACCCTGCAAAATTGTAAATCCTGTTTTAAATTAAGTCAGTTACTATCGATTTCACAAACACGTCTAAATTTGGGTAACAGTTGGACGTGTGGTCTATTCTGAACTAATTAGTTCGCAACAAGAGAGTAACACCACTTTATTCTCCATTCAACACAACTTCCAAATATAATGGCTGATGTCATGACAAATACGTCCCAGCCCTCCTACCTTAAAGGAGCAAGATAGGGATGTTCTTAGACTATACACAAAAGATTTCTGACTCTGTTGAATTGTATTATTTCTTAAACATTCTCCTTTAGACATAACTTGATGAAACTTGTGTATTTACAATCAGAATTAAAACGCAGTTCTTCTGATACAACAATTGTTATTAATATACTTATTTTAGAGTATCGGTGACTATTGACCCGGGTCGCTCCTTACTACAGTTCGTTACCACAAACTGTTTGATTCAGCGGAACTGCAAGAATATACTGAATTAAACGTGGAAATGGCGTAACTTTATTGATTGCTCTAAAATTATACTTTAATTAAAGAATAAATAAAATGTCTCAAATTTATTTTATTTAATTGTTCGTTGACTAAGGTACCCAAAAACTAGAAATATTTTGGTCATATACATGAGCTCAAAAAGGGCTTAAAGTTGATCTTAAGGAATGTTGAACAATTAAAGTGAAATTGAAGAAACTCTCAAATACAAAAGCACAACAGCTTGCCCATGAATAAAACGAAAAACAAACCAATGTTCAAACTTTGAACTTGTCACTTAGAAACATTCTTTTTCTGAGTGTTCCAATCAGTTGTTTTTGCACATTGGATTGCTTGCACTATCCATGTCAAAATATGAATTTCTTTGGTTTTTGAGGTGGGGACTGTATATTTATTCGTGTGTCAAATTTTGTGATTGTAGATATGAAAATGCAAAAAGTTTAAAGTTATCCAGCAAATGTTAATTCATTAAGAAACATGCGTGATAAAGAAGGGGGAAGGGAGAACGAAAAGGATGGCCATCTTAATGAAAATTACACCTTTATATTCAACATACTCGATAACCCTGGAGCAGATGTTTTAAGCAACTTTCAAGGAGCGACCCGGCTCAATAGTAACCAAAACTCTGAAAAACGAAATTTTAATACCATTAGCTACATCAAAAGAATCGCATTTTAACTGACCAAACTAATTAACTAGCTAATACAAGACAAAATATAATACAACCAAAATCATGGTATAGTGAACAAATGCTGATGAGTGGTATAAAAAGTCCATTATAATCAGTTTTCAAAAGAAATAATGAGGCAAAATACTGATAAATTAACTCGTTTTGTGAGTTTCAAGCTTGTAACTGATTAATATGGGAAACAATTTCTAATTGTACTAATAAATTGTACAAGACATCATATAATACAGTAAAACCATGAAATAAAGGACTGCTATTGATAAGTGGTATACGAAGTCCGAAGCTGAAGACGAAGGCGCCGAAACGCCGGCGGCCGCGCAGGTAGGTCCCATGAACGTCAAGTACAAGCAGATCCTGGCCGACCTCCTCACGGAGGTGAAGCTCGCCGAGAAGAAGCTACAAAGGGACCAGGAGAAGCTCCCCATCGGGGAGTCCCGGATCAAGCAGGCCCTCGTGGCCGGCAAGCGCGAGCTCGCGAAGAAGTACGCGCTGGAGTACGAGGAGACCAAGCTCCAGGTCAAGCGGGCCGAGCAGCACCTGGCCATCTGCAAGAAGCAATACGAGGTCGGCAAGAAATACAAATAAAAGAGGAAAAAAGATTCAAATGGATGAAATAGCCAAAAAATAAAAATAACCAAATAACCAAAATTTATTTCAGATGGTCTATACTTAGACGAATAAGAATTTTACCAAACCTGTTTTTCCTTTTTTTAAATTGAATTCGCTTTTTGAAAGTTCTTTTAGACGGTACTTTTAACCTTAGGCTTGTTTCCTTTTAGATTTAAAGAAAATAGATATTTAGATAGGACTAAGAAGTATATTTTACTATTATAAATTCTGTGAATATAAGCTTATTCTTTAGCCATTTTAAGGATTGTATAAAAATGATATAATAGAATTGTCCATGGAATTTTTCATGGAGGGAGGGCGTGATGGATTTCCCGATATTGTTTAAAAAACAATCAGAAAACAAGTTTTTTCAACTGAAAGTAAGAAGCAACATTAAAACTTAAAACGAACAGAAAATATCAAACAGTTCGTGGCAACGAACCGTAGTAAGGAGCGACCCGGCTCAATAGTAACCGAAACTCTAAAAAACGGAATTTTGATACCAATATTTACATATATAACATTCACCAAGATTAGTCTTAGTGACACTGGATCCAGTTGGGATAAAAAAAAAGAGATCTGAGTTTCGAGGTCCTTCTAAATATGAAATTTCATTTAGATACGATCACTCTTTCGTAAGTTATAAATACGTCGTTTTTATTTTTTTATTTTTTAAAAAACTCCCCCAAAGAGAGCATATCCGTTCTGGTTATGTCAATCCAGCATATAGGCCTTGTGCTTATTTTTACCACCAAGTTTCATCCCGATTCCTCCACTCTAAGCGTCTCCCAAGATTTTAGCTTCCCCCCTTCAATTCTCCCCAACATCAGTATCTGTCTTCTGGCAAAAAATACAAAATTCCACATTTTTGTTGATAAGAGCTTGAGACTTCTACAGTAGGGTTCTCATATACGCTCATATACGAATCTGATGGTGTGATTTTCGTTAAGATTCTATGACTTTTAGGAGATGTTTCCCCCTGTTTTCTAAAATAAGGCAGATTTTCTCCGGCTCGCAACTTTTGATGTGTACGACTAAACTTGATGGAACTTATATATTTAAAGTTTGCATAAAAATACGATTCTTTTGATGTAACCATTGGTATCAAAATTCTGTTTTTTTCTATATTCAACCTTCAAGCACTACTTTTACAATTGATCGATGAGGATCAAGTTTGAAGGCATATTTTTTTTAAATCGTGGAAATAGAAGAACACAAGTCTTTCAATATTTGTGGTGAATTTTATGAATGATCTGAGGCCACAGTACTAGGTGAAGATATTTAGTAAGCAATCAGGTTTCCATATAGGATTTTCAGACCGAATTCTTGAAATTTTATTTATCCACGTTTGAAGCACAAATTAATCACTAAATCAAACAGTTCGTGGCAACGAACCGGATAAGGAGCGAAGCCCCTTTCTTAAAATTTTGAAAAATATTGGGAGGGAGCCTGAGTCTCCCTTTCACCATTTAGTTTTCGGTTAATGTTACTAGCAATTTTATTCATTTTGTGAATTGTTTGATAAAGGTTATCATAATGTTTGTTGAACATTTTCAGCAGCTTGAATATTTGCACTTAATTCAAATTCCTATCATTCGTAGTAGTGAAGAGGAGAATAATTGTGGGCGTGGCATTTGCAACTAATCACACAGCTCACTCCCCCCCCTCCCCCCCTCTTGTACTCCGGTGATTTTCATGAAAGACGCTGGGGGGCACAGGGGGATATGTAAATGATGACCGGGACAAAGGGGATGTTCGATCTGCAATCACCATCAACAAAGCTCAAGGGCAATCATTAGAATAATGAGGTATAGTTCGGAATACGGTTGTTTTGAGGGACACCAGGACACAAATGACGACCGGGACACAGGGACACAACTACAACGGGGACGCCGGGGGGGTAGAGTGGGATATATAAATGCCGACGGGGAAACAGGGAATGTTAGCAATCACCATTAATAAAGCTCAAGGGCAATCATAAGATATATGAGGGGTAGCTGTCCTCTGATCCCTTTGATTCTTTGGACCAAAACATAACATTTCTTTACATTTAAAATGATATTTCTTTAGTATACCTTTGCCTTTATGGTACTATATGGCTCATTTTTTGATTTTTCACCATCATTTTAACTTGACTTGGTAAAATGGGGTCCAAATATGCTCCTCCCCCCTGTATTTTGAGAAAATTACGCCACTGACTGCAACTAGATTTTTTGGCACTTTTTTATAACTTACTTGGCTCTTGCCCAAGCATATCTGAAACAACCCCACCGGGTGGGGTATTCAATCACAAACATATTCCATAGCATTGGTACAAAACCTTTTTTGGTCCGCGTACTGTAGTCAAGGCCCAAAAAGGTTGCGTGCCTCGTGCTTTAGAATCGTTGTTTTAGTTTCTCCTCAACTAAGATCAAATCGTCAAAAACACAATATTTATTGTCATATATAACGGAGTATAAAAGTTTACAATCACGTATAAAAATCAATGTGGTACTTAAGTGTTACTTCTAATTTTTTAATTTTTTTTTAATTTCTTTTCAAAGTCGACTGCCTTAGAATCAAAACTTTTAGTGGCACTGAACTTTAAGATCACTGGAAGGAGAGATAGATACTTTATTAGTGACTGAACCGGAAACCCGATATTTTACATCTACAACCAAAAAAAACTGAAAATAACGCTAAAAAGAGAGAAATGAACACAACAAAAGCCAGAAAGGAAAATTAAAAAGGACTACGACCCAAATAATAAGCATATCACTTTAGAAATCAATTAGGAATATTGATCAAATCGGACTGTATCAATAAGAAATTGTATCACTAGATGTCAAAAGTTTTAGTTTTCGAGGGTAATAGCTACGTATAGCCTTTGCAGATGATTTCAGTCACCCGCTTGGCGTGCTGCGCACTCCGGTTTGTCGCACTGAGAAAAGCGCAATCTCTGCCACGGTTGCAACAATATTGATGGACGCTGCGCGTGGAACCATGCGTGTTTGTCCATCTCCTTACAAATCAAGGAAATTTTTCGAATACAGGCTTTGACACCGCCTGTTTTGTGGTCACTGATTTTGTCAAATGGGAGGATACCATGACTAAAGTGAATGGAAGCTCAAAAAAAGTACTGGCGTTGTTGGCCAGCACGTTGATGTTTGCCGGAGGAGAGAATTGATCCTTTTTTTTTTAATGGATTACAAGGCGTATAATGCAGTTAGGTATATAAAAATTAGAACACCTAAACGCGTCTAATTAAATCGCGAGTAAATCACGAATTTAAGTCCTTTCAACCAAATTTGTATTCTTAAACCAGTTTAATTGCTCCCTTGTTGTGATAGCAGCAGTTCCTTGTATATCATCCGTTCTTGCAATATTGAGTATTCTATGTTAGTTTTATTTTTATTTATTCTTTTGGGGCAGCGATCAGTCGCTGAATGCGACGATCGCGGAGGCATTAACAATATGATATTCTGTTTTCATGTTTTTTAAGCCATCGTAGTTTCTTCAAGTTTTTGCAATTCTTCAAGGTTTGGGTGAATGTTTTATTGAATGTTAGAGAAAATTTGACCATGAGTTTTGATGACAATTTTGTATCATTGATGTGTAAAGTATGGTAACATTGTCGTCGTATATCGGAAGTCTCCAAGCCAATGTACTTCGAGGTAACAATAAGAAGGAAATCACAATCCAATAGTACATTTCATCAAAGACATTAATACTTCTTTAATGAATTTTAACCTAGCTGAGCTTTTTTTTATAATGCATGCTAGGCCCCCGGAAGGCCTTCCAGAAATAGAAGTAGTGTCTGCTGTGAAAGTAAAGTTATTAGCACTGCGGCATAGGAAATTAATACTCGTTCCTGCGAAAAGATTTTCCTGTAGGCATACAATGTCAAACTTACTTTACAGTCCCTCAATGGTAATATCCTTTTTTTGTCCCATAAATATCAAAGACACGACTGATACTGATACAGAAATTAATTAGTTTTAGGCAAATTACGACTTGTAATTGATTTCAGTTTAGGACATGTTAACTCAAGCAACAACAACACTGTAGCATATGCATCCCTTAGCAATTAGGTGAAGAACAGGAAAAAAATTTAAATGTAAGAAAGTTTCTTATTTTGCCCTACATGTTACATAATCCTCCGAAGAGAGAAGATATTATTATGCGGAAACTTTTCAATTGGCAGTCATCAGAACTTTATAACCAGTAAGCAAAGATAATAACTTCACATATGAGGATCGAACAGAAGGAGCTCCATATAAATAAATGATTCGCGCTCGCTCCCTTCAACACTCTCATCCTTTTTCTGAATCTCAAGACTCTTTTGTCTTAAAAGTAACCGTTAATGGTAAATTGTTTGTTTAATTTATATATTTTGGATGAAAATAAAAAAATGTCTATGTCTATGTCTATGTCTATGATACCCTGACAGTCAACCGTATGAGACAGAAGCTAAAACTTGACCCTGTCCGTTTTGGGACAACCCGCTACCAGAACTCTTTTGTCCCTTTTTTTTACGTCAATAGATAATAGTGCGTAATAACATGTTCTGTATTTCAACATCAAATTGGCCATTTGAGCTACGATTGTTGTTTAAATAAACCAATTTTGATTTCGGTTTGTTTTGGGTTTTATTTATTCTATAACAGTGATTTATGGTCGTTTTGTGTTTGAATAATCGGTAGTAATTTTTGCTTAAACATCACTTGTAAAACTAATAACACATAGACTTTCAATTAACAACCCCTACCTCCTGGGCTCTGGGGGCTGGTTGTATTAACCCTTTCAGTTATCTTTGTGTTTGCTATGAACATTAATTTTGATTTCTGTTTGTTTTGGGTTTTATTTATTCTATAACAGTGATTTATGGTCGTTTTGTGTTTGAATAATCGGTTTATCATATGACATCACTCACATGAAAAATATTTTATTTTCAAATTTAAGACTTAAAGCATAGTCTGCCAAAGCGTGCACGTCATGCTCATGACCCTCCAAAATATTGACATTCCCCACCGATGAGGCCGACACCCCAGGTTGGGAATTACGGCCCTAGACCCTACTAAAGGGTGATCTTTAATTTTAGCATCAATAACAGCACTCATGTATGGCCTATAGCTTATATTTCAGCTTTGGATTAACCTTAGACACTATTAAATGCTGACTTTTACTTTTAGCTTCAGTAACGCGGCGAATTTTGATGGGTAAAGTTAAACGTAATGAATTTTATGTATTTGGAATCAGAACAAAAAGCCACTTCTTTTGATGTGTGTATTGGAAAGTTCAGTTTTTTAAAGTTTCTAATACTATTGGCCTGAGTTGCTGTACGACGTGGCCGATGTGCATATCGAAGGCTTCGAGGTGGTTGTGAATAAACCACGGGTGGCGGCGTATCGAGCCCCCGGAGCCCCGCAGAGTATGTTCGCCAGCGAGTGTGTGCTGGACGAAATTGCGCAGCAGCTCAATATGGACCCCATGATCAGATTGGACGCCGAAAGCTGGTGATTTTTTCCATCCTGCTGGTGGGGGTTTCGGTACTGCTTACCGCACAGGCAACCAGCTTGGCCGAGTTCATCGTATTGCGTTTTGCAGCCGGTGTGGGTGCCGGTGCCATGCTCGCCTGTCAGGCTACGCTGGCCGCGGAGTACAGCCCGGAAAAGTACCGCGCACTTTCCGTGGCCATAGTTACTTCGGGTTATCCGATGGGCGCCATGATGACGTCCGTGGTCGCCGGTTACCTGATGCCCGAATACGGTTGGCGCGGTATTAAAAATTAAAAGTAATATGGGGAAAAGGGGAAGAGAATGGAGGATCATTCAGTATAGGGTTAATTATAACTCCTAACTACTTATGCCATATTGCAACTTTGGAAAAAACCTAGACCTACTCTTAGAAATATTTTTGAAAGAATTAAAATTCATAAATTTACTAGCCTAGATTATATTCTGTAATTACCACCAGGTGTTTGCAAATACTTACCATTAAGGAATCGCAATGTTGCGTAACTTGCTTCTGGAAGACATTTGATTGGAGGATTGGGGTTATGTAGGGGGCGGGACAATCAACGGCATTAGCTCATTTTCATTTCTTTTCTTGCCCATTTTAGACAATAAAGGCAAACCAGGGTGAAGTTTGTGACTCTGCATCTGCATCTAGCTTGCTTTGACTATCTAGCCGTCATCTACCTGCCATCCATTCTGCATCCACTATAAGCATATTTTCATATCCTGTGTAAACAAAATTGAGTCAATGGAAGAGGCTATGGGTCTTGTATCTATGTATGTAGGGGTGCTCGAACTTGGCTAAGGTTTTTGAACCCATTCGGAAAAGTTCCCTAAAACAATATCGTCAATTGAAGAGACATGCGTCTTATTTTGCAAAAACGGTGAAAGAAGCAGCTCAAAACGTTGCGTTTGATATTGCTCATCGTGGAACAGAAGCACTGAAAGACTTAACACATTTGCGCACAAATTCTAGGTCTCGTACTACGTCTTTCACAGCTCTTGATGAAGACGATTCGCTAACGGGTTCGATCAGTATCGAACCAGTTATAGCTTACAGTTTTTCTGCTTGTTTAGAGACACCAATCATTGTTCTGCCCAGATGTGCTAAAAGTCGGGAAGTTCTTGTATCACAAAAGCTGCTGCCACACATGAAGATTCCCAGTGAAACAATAACTAGAAGAATCAATCGCCTGATCCTTGAATGCGGTCACACGTCCCAGAAACTACGCAATGGTAAATGAACGAATCAGCACTGGTTATTCCTGCGAAATCCAGCTTACTATTTTTAGAACACACGGACAGAGCAGCACTCATGAAACAAGGGCAGCACTCATGAAACAGTAGCACAATATCAATTTAAAAAGCATGGCAGAAATCAAAAAGGCTTTTCTTATTAACTAAACTTAAGATTTTAAGTACTATCCAAAGTCATTGTGTGTCCATTGACGCATTGTTTTGTTTTGGGCCACAACCCCTTTTCCTTGAAAATATAATTGGCTGTTCTTCAGTCCTCGGCAAATCCCAAATTTTTATTGGAACATGTATGGTGGGACACTTCTATCACTGTGTGTTGCAAAGTAACCGGCTATTGTCCTATATAATCTTCGCACCAAATTATCGAGTGTTTCTTGTATAATACATAAGAACCACGGAGCTTCAGTTGGAATATAAAACTTGGGCCATAGAGGTCATTTGTGGTAGGAATGTTGGACCCTGGCAAAAAATACGAAATTCCACATTTTTGTAGATAGGAGCTTGAAAATTTTGCCAAAGGGTTCTCTGATACGCCGAATGCGATGGTGTGATTTTCGTTTAGATTCTGTGACTTTTAGGGGGTGTTTTCCTCTATTTTCTAAAATAAGGCAAATTTTTTCAGGCTCGCAACTTTTGATGACAAAGACTAAATTTGATGAAACTTATATATTTAAATCAGAATGAAAATCTGATTCTTTTGATGTATATTTTAGCATCAAAATTCCGTTTTTTCGAGTTTCGTTTACTATCTTTTCATATTGGTGTAGTTACTAATATACTGAAAAAAAAAATGCAAACGAGTGCTCCGGTTACCGCCCAATAACAGTTTCTACCACGTTGAGTAAAGTGTTCGAACGTCTCATACTTTCAGAAATAGTATCCAAGTGCTCGCTAGATTACCGTCAGTTTGGTTTCCGTCGGAATTTGTGTTGTGCTTTTGCTCACAGGGTTCTTAAAAGAGTTATAGCTAAAGCGGAAATTTTGGGTTTGTCCCTATTTATATGCTGCGTAGACATATCATCGGCCTTTGACTCAGTAAAGTATTTTTTACTGCAAAGTATTAGCAGTAAAAGCACAGTATTTTTTTATCTTTTAAGGCGGTACATTTTTAATTTGTTGCTTTGTTATTTTTTTCTTGAATAAATTAACAACTAGTGTCATTATCTTGCTTTATTATGCAATTATCTTCTTAGATTTTTAGTTTGAAAATTTGTAAAATAAGAAATATTTGCTATAAAATGACATGTATACACCACCCCTTTTATAATTCCCTGAAAGTTTCAACAAAATGATCTTATACATTCCTGGGATGTTTCAGATACTTCCTTCTACTCTCAAGGGTATCACAAGAATGTTGTCAGTACAACCTCCAATTATAGAGCACGGAAAATTAGTATATAACCAAAGTTTTTCAAGGACGTTTGGTGCTACATTATTTCTTTAATTTCTTAATTAAGAGATCTTGTGTCACTGAACTATATCTTTGATTCTTTTATTCTAGGCTTTTTTATACAAACAAATTTAACGGCACTGACAGATTTATGTTACAACAGACACTTCATGACAAACTGTGCGAAGGTACTTTAACCTAGGGTAATTTAATAGGCGTTGGGCGAATTAAAAACCTTGTAAAAACTAAGATAGATAGATGGATAAGCGTATTTCAGAAGCCCATGGGCCATCTAAACACAAAAATATAAATAAACAACAAACAAGCAAGGGAATGAAACAACATTACGAATTACAAACACGCACAAAAACAATACAACGCGAAAATGCCTAATCTAACAACAAAAGAAAATAGTCATATAACACTTTTTCTTCTTATTAAGGATTTATCTATATACACTCCCACTCGAAATATTGTGGTTGGGTTACTATTTTGGAAAATACCCGGAAGCATCAAATTAAACAAAAAAAAAAAAAAGCTAAAAAAAAAAAAAAAACAGGTAAAAAATACTAAAAAGCTAAAAAGGCTAAAAAACTAAAAAAAAAACTAAAAAAAGGTAAAAAAATAAAAACTAAAAAAGAAAAAAAAATAAAAAACTAAAAAAGGGTAAAAACAGCAAAAAAACTAAAAAGAAAAAAACAACTAAAAACTAATAAAAAAACTATAAACTGAAAAAGAAAACAAAAATAAAAAAAGGAAAAAAAACTGAACAATAAAGAAGAAAAAGAAAACTAAAGAAAAATTAAAAAGTGCTATTCTACTCGTTTTGGAAACCTTAAAAAAAAAAAAAAATACTTCGACCATGGAAAATGTGTCGAATTGGAATTAAACATTGAATCATGTCGATACATTTACGAGAAAATTAGTCTTTTTCTGATTTTATATAACATAAAAAAAAGTTGTTTTTTAAGCTTTTTTGAACAACTGACTTTTAGGACATTTGAATGGAAAATTTTATTGTTTTTAAGAAATTAGTTAAAAAAGTGTTATGAAAAAGAAGTTTTTCAAGAAAGAATTAAAGAACCATGTTAAACTTAAGATGGAAGCCAAGATGTGCTGTTATCATAAGAGTTTTTATCGCGATATATCATACATAACTTTTTTTCGAGTAGCAAAAAAATCTGGGGGGTGGGGCATTCTAAAAGTTTTGGGGGGCATTGCCCCTGAATGCCCCCCCGTAGCTACGGGCCCGACTAACGATCAAGAGAAGGTGACACTAGGTCTACAAAACAGTCAAAGGGACTGGACCCAAGAGCCTTGGAATAAACATAAGACATTGCAAAATTATGCCTCATAAAAGATTCGCAACAGTAAGGCCTGCCATGGGGTTTCTCCTTTCTATATGTACCTTATATGCCCCCAGGATATAACTTACAACCCTTGCCCTGAGGGCTGTTTGAGGGTTTTCATTCTTAAACACATAATTTCTGGACTTTTTAACTACGATGAACAAAATAGCAATCTTAAAATTTTTATTGGATGTGTTTGGAAAATAGTGGGTGTTAGTCGGCCTCCAATTACTTTTGACTATAAAAAGGGCACTAGCCCTTTCAATATCCAATCCAATGAGCTCTTTTCAAAGTTTTTAAGACAACAAATGGCCATCTAAAAATTTCTATCAAAGGCTTTCGCATCGAGTAGCGTCGTCTTGATATCAGTGCCCTCTTCCTGAGCCACATCGCGAGAAACAACGAGATGCGACTGGTAAATCTTGGCCAAGCCGCTATCAATCACTTCTTCATGGAGTTTTTCTTGTTCCTTGAATCGAAAGACTTTCCCGGCTTCCTCATTCAATACGCCAGAAATGCTGTGAAAGGCGGCATAATGGAAATAAGGGTCAAAAGCTGAGATGGCTTCAACTGGTTTGTTGAGGGCTTTTCCGAGTGCTAATGCGGTTTTAAGACCACCATTCCCATAACTGAATAAACAAAAATAGCTCTTGGAAGATTTCGTCTCTAATGCCATTACGACCTTTGATATTGATAGAAGCACCATATGAGGCGCAACATCATTTAGGTCCATCATAAAGACTATAAAAAGACCTTTTATTTAGACTGACTCTTCTATTAATTCTCAGTTTTTAAAAGACCTTTCAAATAAGTAAACAAACAACATTACCTCTTGGAAGAACTCGTCCATGATGCCATCGCGACCTTCAATATTGACAGCAACATCATCTGGGGCGTCGTCTTCTTCAGAATTTTAGTTGAGTGACTTCTTGCTATCTCAGAAAGGGGTCAGGTTAGGAAAATGAAACAGGCTGTAGTATATTCTGGGAAGGTATTTTAAAGTACCCACCTCTACTGCTTTTCCCACTAGAGGGCCCTGAAATTAGCCTATATGACAGGTCCATACCTATTGAAATTTTGACAAAACAACATTTTACCTTAATTTTCAGTTATGAAATTCTAGTTGATTGACTTTTGGCTATCTTGGAAAGGGGTTAGGCTAAGAAAATGAAACTTTCAGGGATAGGTCTAAAGGCTAAAGACAGACCGACAGAATTTGCGATTGCTATATGTCACTTGGTTAATACCAAGTGTCATATAAAGCTTTCTATTCTAGCTAAACTGCCCCTGTATTTCAGTTTTAGTAAACAGTCAAAGTTCAGAGTGAAGAATAAGGTATTAAGGAGGGGTAATTCTTCATATATGGAATAATTCCTGTTCTTTTTTTCAAAAAGTGCAGGTAAATCTGGCTCACCCTCTATGAAATATACACCTCCCCCTCACGGAAAACTCCTCCATGGAAATTTCATCCAACATAAAGTGCACCCTCCCTTTTCGACTGTTTGTGAATAAAATAGATATCTCAGATTTTTGATCTGGTGACTTTGGTGAAAAAATGAGCGTGGGAGGGGGCCTAGGTGCTCTCCAATTTTTTGGTCGCTAAAAAGTAAACTAGACCTTTTAATTTCCGTTAGAATGAGTCCTCTTGCGACATTCTAGGACCACTGAGTCGATACGATCACCTCTGGAAAAAAAAGAAACAAATAAACACGCATCTGTGATTTGTCTTCTGGTAAAAAAATTCAAAATTCCACATTTTTGTAGATAGGGGCTTGAAACTCAGTTGTAACAACTTGAACAGTTTGAACAGCTGGTATGAAAACAGAGAATCTGCTTCAGTTTTTGTTCTGTTATTAAACATTTTTTGTAGTGTCCAAGTCGTTCGGACTAATTGAAGTCGTTAAAAGACACCGTGGAAGCAAAAACTGCTACTTTTGTATTATATAGTACACAATCGAGAAGTGAAGTTTGGTGAATGCTAATAAAATAAAACATTTATTATAAAAATACAATATTTTAGTAAGAAAATTAAGAAAATTACAACAAAGAATTATAGTAAGGGGGTCGCAAGGAGTCAGTGGGCCAGAGCAATCTGAGCTAAGACCACCATCAGTAGCCATGGTGGGCCTTTCTAAACTATCTGCTCTTTCTTTTTTTATGCTTATGTTTCTTGCTTTTCTCTGTCTTTTCCTTCTTTTTCTTGATTTTCTGAGAGCAATACATTTCTTCAAGTCCACTATGCCTTCCATCAAGCATTCCACTTACAGCAGGAGAATTCGGATTACTTATGTTATCCTAAAAATATATACAGTTATTTGTTGAATCAACAATAACGTCGATAAAAATTGAGGACTTCGGCTGGGATGTAGCACCAAAACCATTTGGTGCTTGCTTTAAGCAAAGGCTCAAGAGATATAAAACTCAACAATTCAACAGAAGAGGGTGATTCAGGACTATGTTGCACCCGGGTCTAAATCTTGGTTAGCACCCGCCCCCCTATCTCCCAAATACTTTAAGGCCAAATTTCAACAAAATTTCCGTTTATTGACAAAATCTTCATTTATTAACGAAATTTTTCGTTTACTTAAATCTGACTTTCCTTGCTTTATATGGGTAAAATGAAAATGTTCGATTCATTTTGCTTATACTTAAGTGAGATTTTTCTGATAAAAGATGAGAAACATGTTGTTTGCCATATTTATTGACAAAGGTGATGTCACAAAGTTAGTAGCACATTTTTGCCTTGTGTCAAGACACTGAAAGGTATTGATGGAGACGAAAAGGCCCGATTGTTTAAGACCCAGAAGATACTTGAAACTTTTGATAGCGCGAGGGAGTTGTACTTTTAGAGGTGGAAAAACTCTGTTCTGAAAGACCTATTGTTTTCAATAGAAACCTTAAACTAGACCAGATGGTGTTAGCAAGGTATGCAACGGAAAGAACTTCTGACATAAATCATGATATATTAAGTTTCTTGAAGAAATTTTCCACATGGAACAAATTTCACTAGCAAAAAATCAGCATGCATCATGTATCACGAAGAAAAACCAACATTCACCAAGTTTGATTAAGAAAAAAATCATGATAAATTAAGTTTCACGAAAGAATAAATCATGATACAACAGATTTCACGAAGGAAATATCGAGACAAATTAATGTTTACGACAAATAATCAGCATGCAACAAGTTCCACAAACAAAATCGGTTTCACAAAGAAAAATATCAGAGCCGCATGGGTGGGTGCACGATACAGAATCTGGCGCTCTGACTATTATGCTTACAAGCTTTCAGAATACAAGCTACTGGATGAATAAATAAATATTGTATTAGATTAACAATGCTTCTTGACTACTAAGGCCCTTTCATCAGCCCTTCAGTATGTTGCTGCATCCAGGTTCGATCTCTGTGTCCTTGAATATCAAGCTGGGTTCAAGCCCGCTGTGCGACCCCGTGACATTCAAATTTGATTCAGATGATTTCTTTTAACATTTTTCCATGACTATTTGCTGTAATGTATATATCTACTAAGTCGGAGTTTGAAAAATTTTCTCAACGCTTTCCTCTATGGGGAATGCCATATGGATTGCCCGGGTTAACGGCAGACGAGTCTCAAACGATCACAGAATGGTTACTTGCGGGTTCGCCTTTTCCAGAAGAAACAGAACTTCCAACAAACTATCTTACTCGTATCAAAACGTGGGAAGATTTTTTTAACCAAAGTTCAATAAAAGGAAAATTGGTTAGTCGCTATATTTATGAACATTTATATTTTGCTCATCTTTATTTTGACGATCTGCCAACTGATCATTTCCCATGAAAATGTTCCAAAAGTTGCCATCCTTTCTGAAAGCATTTTAGTTCATTCTTTCACTTCAGCAAGATTCAATTGATTCTTTTCCTCCAAAGTTGACATGGTTACAAAATCACATAAGAAAAAAGCTACTTGCTGTGCATGCCTTGGTCTTATACATGAAGAATTAGAATTCTGACAATTTTGCATATAGTTTTCAGTTCTTCAGTGTTCATCCTTTTACATTCAAATTTTTTCTTAAAGGAAAAAGAAAAATACTAAAGTTTCGTTTTAGTCATAAGACCAAACTGGGGTTCAAACCCCCTAACCTCCCTCCGTAAATACAGTCTTGTTTGTAGAAGTTGATTGTAGATTTGAAGCAATTTAGCTCAGGCTCAACGATCCTGGACAAGTGACAAAGTGGTCAGTTTACCATTGAGACCCCATTTCCAAAGGAATTACCTAGTGTAGTCCTTCCTACCACTCTTTTGCAATTTTAGGCACAAAAAATGGCAACAAAAGACATCAAGAAGTTTTAAAATTTGAAAACGAAAAAATTACAACTAGAAACTAGCTATTGAGTCAATGAGTACTTTTTTCGGAAGTGCAGATTTAGCAATGTAGAAACAGAGTTCTCTAGACAAACAGTTGGAGGCGGAGTAGTTAAACCATCAACAGCCAAGGTCCACGAGATTGTCAATTATCCAAGACCCATCTCGAAAAAAAGTGTTCAAGCATTTATGGGACTAGTTGGATACTATGGCTACTTTATCCAGAATGCAGGTTTGGCCGAACCAAACCGGCAAACGACGATCGAGAAGGCCCCTGAGGTTGTCGAGTGGAGTCCCAATGCAGAACCTGCCTTTGAGTTCCTAAAGGAGGCATTGCGAATCCATATTCCATACCTTGTCTAAGTATATTCCTCTAAGAGGAAGGGAGGTTAAACTCCCTCCAAAGTAAGAGATTTGTGAATCTAAATATGGAGGATTGAGTAGCTCAAAGGGAATTTCTTGAATCAAGAAGGATACTAATTTAAGTATAAACCTATTTCTTAAAACAATATTATTTTTCCTTTCGTAAGATTTTTTTAGTATGAATTTCAAGGTACGGATTAGCAGTATTACAATACAGTCTTAGGGGACACTTCTCTCGAACACCGAATATTGTTCATCACAAAACAATCCGTGATCTGTTTTCAGGCAAAAAATGCGAAATTCCACATTTTTATAGATAGGAGCTTGAAACTTCTACAATAAGATTCTCTGGTACACTGAATCTGATGGTGTGATTTTCGTTAAGATTGCATTACTTTTAGGGGGTGTTTCCTATTTTCAAAAATAAGGCACATTTTTTTCAGGCTCTTAACTTTTGATGGGTAAAACCGAACTTGATGAAACTTATACATTTAAAATCAGCATTAAAATTTGATTCTTTTGATGTAACTATTGGTATCAAAATTCCACTTTTTAGAAGAGCCTAATTTTAAATTTCCTTCTTGAATAAAATTTATTTTCGTACTAATGAAAATGACTCCTAACAACAAGCGTGTTAGATTTGCAGCAACCCCTGCTTCAAAATTTTTACTTCTTATTTATTTGGAATTTTTTTTAGCTTAATTTTACCTTATTTTTTACGTTGATCTTTATTTAAATAATAATGAAAGTGACTTCTTGCAACATGTGCGAAAGATTTGTGTATTCTCATTGACAAATTGAAAGAAAACAAATTTACCCCCTCCCCCTGGATATTGAAAAACAAATTGCAAATCGGGAAAAAATTCTTCCGTGAGTCTATTTAATTCCTTACAAAAACCCACAAAAAATGTAGTAAGTCGTTCTCCCTCTACACATATCATGCAAATATTTGCACTTTACAAAACCTAAGGGTGTACAAAAACCCTAGGGACCCGCCAGTCAAGTGCGGAACCTTCAAGTCAGTGTTATTGATTATGTACACCGGGGTGTTATGTAATCCTATAGGGAGGTGCTTGTTAGGTAATAGGGAATGTTTTCTTCTTTGATTGTTATATAATTGCTTAAAAAAACCTAGGAAGTTAAAAATACCTTATTTTTTCTAATTTTTCCGAATTACTCCCCCCCTCAACTCCACCAAATAGAGCGTATCCGGTTCTGTTATGTCATTCACCATCTTAGAAGTGTGCTTATTCTTTCTACCAAGTTTCATCCTGATCTCTCCGTTTTAAGCGTTTTCCAAGATTTCCGGTCCCCTCCTTAATTACACTGGATCCGGTCGGGATTTAAAATAAGAGATCTGAATTTCAAGGTCCTTCTAAATATGAAATTTCATTTAGATACGATCACTTTTTCGTACGTCAAAAATCAATCCATTTTAATCGGTTAAAGAAAAACGAAGTTTTTTTTTCATATTTTTTTTTAAAAATAAGTTATATCCCCAAAATTCGAAACAAATCAAAGCTGCTGTGACTTTTTCAATGCTATCCAAGCAGTTCAAATTTCTTGTCATTCCCTAACATTGTGTGGTCGTTTTATTAAGGAAGAAAAATTTTACAGAAAAAGACACTTTGTAATCCTCTAAATTCCAAATATTCTGTTGCTTCGTGGCCTACAGAGTCACTTGAAAGACGGGAACTGATAATCCTTAATTCCAACCTTCCTCTTTGAGTGTCCCGGTCGTCATTTATATTCCCTATGTCCCGGTCATCATTTGTGTCCCGATGGCCCGGTCTGTAATTTCGTCACTCGACAAACATGACGTCAGTCGACACACAAACATGACATCACTTGACACACACACACAGACAACTTATTTATATATATATATATATATATATATATATGGGTTTGTTTCTTATTTTTTTAAATTGTTTTTAGTTTTAGACTATTTAGTGTAATTTTATGGATTATTTAGATTTTATCTTTAATTCTTTAATTTAGTTTCTGGGGAAGAAAATTTCCATGAAGGGAGCGCAGGATTTTCTAGCATTATCAAAAATGAGCAATGAAAAAATAAATATGAAAAGTTTTTTTCTACTGAAAGTGAGGAGCAGCATTAAAACTTAAAATGAGCAGAAATTATTGCGCATATGAGGGGTTTACCTCCTCGTAATACCTCGCTCTTTACGCTAAAGTATCTTTAGTAATTTCAACTATTTATTCTACGGCCTTTGTGATTCAAGGGTCAGTCTTAAAGAATTGGGACATAATTTAAGCTTTAGTGTAAAGAGCGAGGAAGCTTTTGCGATTCTACCGCCCAGTTCCACGTCCAAGGAGCCATTATTTGAAATTACGGAGCCAAGATAGGTGAAGTAAGTAACATATTCAACTTGGACTCCAGAAACGGCAATGAAGTCTGGGGTCTAGCTGGGACTGGTGGTCCAACTATCATTATTTTGGTTTTTCTCCTATTTAATTTACTCCTGAATATTGCAGCTTCTCACTGCAGGACATTCAGAGCATCTGTTAGTTGTTGCAAGGAGTCAGTAACGAGGTGCCACTTTACAGTGCGCGTTCAACAATGGGAAGCGGTTTAATTTTAAATTTATTTTTTTTTTTTTTAAGATCACGAATTGATTTTTTCCTGCCAGAAACTATAGAACAAGTTAAAGCTCAAAATTGAATAAACATTTTTTGTTATGCCATATACAGCTTACTACGGATATCCCCCCCGCTGTGCCGTATTACAATATTATGCCAAGTAATTATCAAGTAATTAAACAGTTGGAATTTTCTTGTTCAAAGAGTATAACTCTTTCCAAATAAAGGTATTAGATTGACATTAAGCCTTAAGCAGGATTGACAAAAAATCTGCTGAAGAAGAAAAAAAAACTGAAAAAGGTAAAAACTACAATAAAATACTAAAAAAACTAAAAAAGCTAAAAAACTAAAAATAAATAAAAAAAAAAGGTAAAAAACTAAAAACTAATAAAAAACTAAAAAAAACTAAAAACACTAAAAACTGAAAAAGAAAAAAAAACTAAAAAAAGGTAAAAAACTGAAAAATAAAGGAGAAAAAGAAAATTTAAAACCGGGATACAGGGAATATAAATGACGACAGGGACACTCAAAGAGAAATTACAAACTGGGACACTGGGACACAAATAAAAATTTCTACTGAAAAAAAAAATTTAAAAGAATGTTGTGACGGTAGGGACTATCATACTTGTAAGTAGGTTTGAATAGTGAACAAATTGCCTTTTTATTTGGAAATTTCGGATGAAGTATGCTATGTGACACCAAACCATTCACCAACTAATGCACACCTTTATGGGCGAGGAAAATAAAATACTAATTCCGAGAACCTTAGAGGATTTTCCATTTCAGTGCCCCTACGACGGTCCAGTGACTGGCTAGTGCTCGGGAAAGAGAGAAAAAAAGAAGAAGACACATTCGCGGGGTAGCCGAAGATTGCCACGGTAGCCTGAAAATTCATAATACGTTGAATTATAGAGAATTTCATAAATATGCCTTAAGAATGATAATATATATCACAGGAATGTCACGGGCTAGCCACACATTGCCAAGGTGACGTAAATTGACATGATGTATCATGAGGGGGCGACTTGCAATAACACGAACCAATGGGCTTTAAAGCATAATTTCTATCAAAAAAATAACTGAAAAAATGCATGAAGAATGATATTTTGCATCACAGGGATGTCAAGAGCCATCCATATATTGCGAATAGTAACCAAAAGTCTAAAAAATAGAATTATGGTACCAATAGCTACATCAAAAGAATTGCATTTTGATGTTGATTTTAAATATATAAGTTTCATCAAGTTTAGTCTTACCCATCAAAAGTTACGAGCCTGGGAAAATTTGCGGTATATTAGAAAATAAGAGGAAACACCCCCTAAAAGTCATGGAATTTTAACGAAAATCACACCACCAGATTCAACGTATCAGAGAACCCTACTGTAGAAATTTCAAGCTCCTATCTACAAAAATGTGAAATTTTATATTTTTTGCCAAGTATATCCGTGACATCGAAAAATAAATTACTATAGTGCATGAAAACTATAGCACTTGGTTGATAATTCTTGTACTCACTTTTAATTTGATTAAAAGATTTTCCAATTTGCTGAAGAGAGTTTTGAATGTGAGGCTTATAGAAAGCATATGGAAGGCCAAGAGGAGCAAAATATTCAATTTTTTTACACTTGAAAGATGTACAACCAATGCCCCGTTGTTTTTACAGTTGATGGGCTACTATTGACAATGAAAAGGTTATTTTTAAGACTTTGAGTATGTTCGAGGAAACATAATCAACTTTGGAATCACCTAGAGATTTCGTATACTTCTAGAGGAATTGCTACTTAACAATAACTTACTCACCAGACAAACGTCTGCAATACAGACGTCTGCCAACCTAACAAAAAGCCAGAAACAGAAAATAGAGTCTCTATTCTGTCTGTTTTGCAGCTCTATTAGATAGGTTAGGCGATGTTTTTTTTCATTTTCTTTTTGTTTTATTTAAATGTTTTCCTTTGTTAATATTTAAGCATTCAATTCTATTATTTCTGTTTAGTGTAAACCAGCTTAACTGAATATTGTTAATCGCACTCGCGACTGCTGCCTCATTTCCAATCTGAACTTTTCCTAAATTTAAAAAGTTTGTAAGTCCCATGACGTCTCCTCCTTCTTTTTACTGAGCTAATTTCGCAGCTTCTGCATCAAAAGGCATCGCGGGAACTGCACTAAGTTGTTTTTTCATCATATCGAATGCTTTCACCAAATTGGTGAGATCATCCATGTTTTGCTTCTCCATATCGGAGTTCACTTTCTCAACATCTGTAAGCACGCCAAGCGAAGCTCGCAAGTTACCAAGTGCCTTCTCAATAGCCGCTTCATCCGATCGAAAGCTGTGCGGGCCTCGACGAGGTCGGCGCGCGTCCTCGTCAGTGCGGCCCGCGCCTCCTCGAGCTTGTTCCGCAGCGGCTCGGGGTCCAGTCGCGCCAGGATCTCGCCCTTGCTGACCGTGCGACCGGCACTGGCCGAGACCTCCGTTACCGTGCCCGCCACACCAAAGCTCAACGTCGACTTGTCTGCCGGCTCGACCACCCCCGAAATGCGTCGCGATTGCCCGGTAGACCGCTTGCCCACCACGAAGACCTTGACCCTTGGGGTCACGTAGCCAGAATGCCCAATTCAAAAATAAATCTAGATAAACCTATTTAGGTTGGATTTGGTGTATAAGAGTTTTCTAAGTTAATGATGTATGAATTTCATTATGAAACATTCACTTATGTTATATGGATACCTTTATTTATGATATTCAATTTAAAGATTTTCATTAAGACATTAAAGCTACAAGAAAAATTCGATACTTCAGATAATAAGAAAGATAAGCCTTTTAACTTCCCTGTAGACAATAAGAAAGTGATAGGTATAATAAAGGATGAATTATCTGTAACAATAATGGCTTGAAATTGCGCGTCAAGTATCGAACAGAGCTATTAAACAGAAGTTAAACCAGTAGAGTACAAAGCATAAACATATGCATAAACAGAATTTATGTTCGATAGTTTTTTTTTTCAACCCTCTTCAAGCCACGAATGATGTTCCTGGGCAAAATCAAAATAAACACACATTTCTGACCAGCCTCCAAAGGAAAAAAGGAACATAATCCTTTTTTATTTTCATTTTTTTTAAGTTAGGAGCAGACGACCTCTGCTTCAGCACTGATAAATTTACAAAATTTAATAGCGGTCATGAAAATGTTCAGCCCTTTTCTTCTATATGATTGCTATAGAATTATGTATAAAATTCTTTCGGTTTATCATTACCCACCCAAAACCAAAAATCTGAGAAAATTTGTCTGATTTTTAAAAATAGGAGAAACACCTCCCAACAAGCAAGCAATATTATTGTTAATTTCTTTATTAGATACATCATATCAGAGAACCCTATCGTAGAGGTTTCAAGCTCCAATTTTCAAAAGGTTAAATTTCACTTTTTTTTCAGGAAAAAACATCTTCGACACATGTTTATTTGTTTTCTCGATTGGCTAAAAAAAAAATTACGATTGACGTCACAAAAATAAACCAATGGAATTAAAGCAAACGCCAAAGTATAGAACCGTCATCTCTCCTATTCTCTTAGGTCAAGCGCTCCTTTTTCTCCAATTCGAGAATCGAACGTCATTTGATAACCACATTGAATGGTAAATTTTTGATTAACTGAATACTGTAACACTTAAGAAATAGACCTACCTTTAGAATCAAATTTCATCCTGAGTTCATTTGCTCCGCAAATAAAAATAAAGTTCATTTGCGCCGCAAATGAACTTTCGCTACCTAATAGAGAGTCTCTAAAGACTTTCAGGGCCCTCTTACGGGGAACCTTCTAGACACCGGACCCTAATGAGAAATTCCTCAAGGCCTCCTAGCATTCAATCCCAACAGTGCTATCAGAAATGAAATAAAAGTGAGACTGTCATTATGGGTAGAATATGGTACACCTTCATACATGATCAAAAGTCTTTCTTTTCTGCTTCACTCCACAGAATTTTACACTTATATTAAAGAAGCGAACATACTAATTATATTCTTGAACGAACATTTTTCATTTTATTAATGCTGACAACCCCCTCCTCCGACAATACCCCTGCCTCCACCCAAGTCTGTATTTCAACTATAGAAACCCTATAATATTGCCTAGGACTAGTAATATATGCCTATGATTATTAATACAATTATTAACACAGCTGTCGGGAGTGGGGAATATGAAAATCTAAAGGTCTAAAATTTCCTAGTTTTACGTTTCATACTGTTCAAGAAAAAAATACGGTACTTGTGTATTATTCAGAATAAACTCAATAAGTGAAGTTAGGTTCTTTTGTGAAACCAACTACGATGCAGGTACATTTTCCAGGTTTCCCTTATTGATAATAAAATATCTATATAATTATAATTAAAAATCATATTATTTTTTTTTAATTAAAATAATAAATGTTAAACCAATTTAATGTTTCATCATTAAAAAAAATACCAAAATATAATGTTGGTCCATTAATAAAAATAAAACATAAATTCTCTAAAATTTAAATCTGTAAAATTAAGTATAAATGGCGTGAAAATTTAATTATTTTTATTAATGAATTATTTAAATTTAAAATATATGAAATTTTAACTGTAAACCACTAAAAACTCTATTATATAAAGGTGAGAACGAATCTTTCAATCTGCCGTCTAGCAAATAGAGAACTTAACATCTATAGATGAAAGATAGAAAACACATCTGCAGTAAAATTTAGAGTTTTATCACCATGCTACGTACTGCCAATTCTAATCCTACCACTAAATTTCCACACTTGTTACTTCCTACTACTAACATTCATATACGATGCACTACAATATTTTTGAATAGAACACTAGAGAAATAGAAAAGTATGTTACCACCGGGGATCGTACCCATGACCCACGCTTTCGCGGCGTGCGCTCTAACAATTATCCACCGAAACATACATAAACCACATTTATAACGAACAGTATCTATCTTTTATGTGATGTATTGAACATTTCAGTTAGTATAGACTAGAATTCATTCTTTATTCAATCAATCAATTAATTTCTGACCCGTCAACAAAACATAGGAGGGTTTGTAGCCTTAGTTACGGAGTAAGACAAAGAAAAATTAAAAAGAGAAAATAAACAACAACGAAAAGAGAGATAACAATCAACAAACACAAACATAATTACATACTATACGAAGAGGAAAGACCACTGGTGGCTAAGGTTTGGTGACTCTAGAGCAAAATACTGGGGGGACGGCAACATGACAAGAGCACCAGTAGTTGACCCAATTGACAAGTTTATTTTCTAAAACAGAGAGGAAAACAGAAAAAACACAGAATGAGAGTGCCAGAAACAATAATAGGGGAGGAGAGGGGATCCCCGGTCCCCCTGGATCTTCCAGTGTACTTGAGGCATATTCCCTTGCAACAAAGGATTTTGTGACAAGCCGGAAGTTAGAAGTCGCACCAAAAGGCCAAGATGTTTATATCATTGTAATCTTTGGTCACAGACCTAGGCAGCTTGGACCCCTCCCCCGCTCCTTTTTGCTCAAAATCTTTCGATTAAAACTACGAGAAAGCCATTTAGCCAAAAAAATTAATATGCGAATTTCGTTTTCATTATTTTGTGCGGAGAGCCAAAATCAAAACTCGCATTAACTCAAAAAGGTTCAGAAATTAAATAAAAAAACAAGTTTTTTTCCTTAACCTCCCGCTCTTTACGCTAAAGTTTGTACTGCTTTAAAAAGTAGAGTTAAGAGAAAGAGTCAAACTTTAGCGTAAAGAGCGGGGTGTTAAGGAGGAAAAAATTAATGGACGCTTAAAGTGTGCCAATAACTCCTTCGCCATCTCCCCACTCTGTCTATTATCTATTTTTTAGCAGAGAAGTAAACATGTTGCGCATTGTCTGAACCAGAATCACGTGAATAATTTCAACATGCATGATTATATCATCCAAATGGGTCCATGTCCTCTCCAGCAATTTTTGACAGCTACCGTTTACAGCCTGGATGCTAGAGTGCTTCGAAGTTTCGTTGATCAGGGATTTCTCATAAGATAAACCTAATGTTGTCAGCGAATTCTTACAATTTTTTCCACATTGGTGATGAAACTGTAGAGGATGAGCTTAATGCCCAAGAAGCATTCACTTCATTCTTCGCTAGTATTGGTAAGAATATTGCTTCCACAGCTACTTTATCTCGGCCTAAGCCGGACTTTAGATCTTACCTCGGGCCGTCTTGTGTTAATTCTATGTTTCTTGAGCCAGTAACAGTAAGCGAAATTACTAAAATTCTTAATGGCTTGAAAAATTCGTCCTCATCTAGCCAGATTCTATTCCTACTAAGGTAGTTAAATCTATTCTTCCTTCAATAGTTGTGCCTCTAACGGCGGTCACCGATAATGGCTCGCAATGCCTGGGCCGTCTTGATCTTGTGCCCAAATTGCTCCGAAAGAGATACTGTTGTCACGATGCGCCTTCCCCCAGATGCGCAAACCACGTCTTTGTCGCCTCGGCTATCGAGCTAGGCTCCCACAATGGCGCATCCCGCCATGCTTCGATTTCACTCATCATAAGCGCAACGCCATCTTCGAACGAGACGTGCGGAGCCCAATTGAGATCGGCAGTAATCTTCGTGATATCCGCCCATGTGCAGTCAGGCTCACCAGGGCGTTTCGATTGTTACTGTCGAGGACCATCAGGCAGAGAGGGTGAGGTGCTTTGTAAGAAAAGCAACCATGATATTTGGAAAGAACATAAAACAAGGAATCTAACAGTAGCCTACTGCTTACACTTTATTAGCATATTTCCTTTAGAACTGATCAACCACTAACTTGATACCACAAACAATAACTACTGAATTGGAATGTAGTAATGACAAAAAAAAATATATAATTGGATAAAATTCTTGAGGGGATTTTTGTCATCCTGGAAAATAGCCAAGTTAAATGCAAACTTTGCGCTTCTATATCAGAAATAGCTTTTGAATGAGCCATTAAGCTTCTCTCTATGATATTCTGGTAACCCGCTAGGCCTAGAAAAAAAAAGAAAAAAGAGAATAAAAAGGGGAGACAGATCAGTTCTACCAATGCAAAAAAGTGATTTTTCTTGGTTTTAGACCATGCTGATTTCAACGGTACTTATAATGGAATAAGAGATTTCCTTGGTTTTAGACCAGGCTGATTCCCTTTCCGCTTTAAGTATTTTCTAAGATTTCCGCCCGCCCCCAATGACGCTGGATCCGGTTGAGATTTAAAAGTATATATTTGAGTTAAACAGTAATTTACTGCTTTTTTCTTTTCTTATTTTTAAGTTGAATTTTGAGTTATTTAATTTGCTGTATATTTTTGTGTTGAACTGTAATTTGCTACCTTTTTCTTTCTTTTTTATTCGTACTCTGCCCCCTATTGTATCTGTACAGTTTTGGCCGGCAATAAATCTATATCATATCATATCAAAAGCTCTGATAATGAATAGATTACTGATCAAAACGGATTTGAACCTTTATGACGTCCTTCTTATTTCTCTGACTTTTAAGCATTCCAGATCTTCTTGTTTTTGGTGTTTGACCAGGTGCAATAGTAACCGAAACTCTAAAAAACAGGATTTTGACACAAATAGTTATATCAAAAGAATTATATTTTTATGCTGATTTCAAACGTATAAGTTTCATCAAGTTTAGTCTTACCAATCAAAAGTTACGAACCTGAGAAAATTTGCCTCATTTTAGAAAATAGGGGGAAGACCCCCTAAAAGTCATAGATCCTTAATAAAAATCACGCCATCAGATTCAGCGTATCAGAAAGCCCCACTGTAGAAATTTCAAAGTCCTATCTACGCGCATTCACCTGGATCTATTCACAGATGGCGACGCCGCTGACCTGGACGGATATCCCCGACAACCCGACCGCGGAACAGTTCCTGGAGGTATTCCTGAGCCCGGACTTTGCCGCTCCCGGAAGCCGCGGGCAGGAAGCGATCATATATATCGTGGTCGCCATCCTGATCGCGATCGTCATGCGCCGCGCCCGACAAACCGTCCGCCGCCAACTGGAGGCCGAGCGGGACATGACGGCGATCTCACAACTGTTCGGCCGGTTCGTTCCGCAGGCCGTCGCCGATTCCATGGTCTGTACAATACAATAAAGTGCTTCTCACCCCTCTCGAAGAATGCCTAACATAACTTTATGTACTATCTGAAAATTGAGTCAAGTTAATCAGCTAGATAGCTTTTTTTAGTAGATGTTTTCCAACGATAATTAGATGGATATGTTTATGTTATACAGATGCCCGATGGGCCACGGCTTCAAAAGGAAAAAGAGAAGAAAGAAATAAACCTGAACTACATAATGTAACACTAAAATATTACTACAACTATTAAATTTTTTTAAACACACTCCGAAATAAAAAATAAAGTTAGGTAAATTTTCTCAGGCCCGTAACTTTTGATGACAAGGACTAAATTTGATGAGACTTGTATATTTAAAGCCAGCATGAAAATCCAATTCTTTTGGTGTATCTTTTAGCATCAAAATTCCGTTTTTTAGAGTTTCGTTCACTATTGAGCCGGGTTGCTCCTTACTAGAGTTCGTTACCACCAACTGTTTGATATACGGTCAGTCAAACGAGAATCTAAAAGACCATCCTAAGATAGCTCCTATGAAAAAGATCTAACATGTCCTCCACAACCTTTGGAAGCATCTGCGCTGTCAGAATAAATTTAGCTTTAAAGTAGCTGGACAAACATGCCACAAAATCAATTTAGCGGCACATCCATCACAAACTACTGAAGGTGAAATTGAGTGACCTTCATGTGGCCAAATGTACCTTTTAGACCCCAAGGAAGCTGTTGAGGAACGCCTCACATATTCTTTAAATTATGGGATCTCTCATAATCTAATGAATGCCTCGGAAGAAAAATTGAGAGACACAAACAACTATGCCAAAAGTTACGAGGAAATTCGAGATTAGGAATGACTGAGTGTATTAATTGGAACCGCGAACTTAGTATATTACGTCAACTATATATTATAGTACTAATCCTTAGCAACTTTTTTTGCAATACGTTGCATGACATTCAACATTAATGTAATGTGTCGGTACTTACTAATTGAAACCGCACCTCTACCTGGGCTTTCCATTCTTATAAATAGAAAAGTCAATAGAATTTGCATAGAATATAAATAGACAACCATATTGCTTTTGATCTTTTATGTTCTTTAGGGATGTTTTACTTCTGTCAATTTCCCACTTGCAATTTTATCAGTAACAAAACCTTTTGCAGGAGTGATTCCTATTATCCGATTTCACCAAAAGTCATAGCAATCAGTTCCAATGGGACCTCTAGCATCCAATTTCAACTTGGGGCCCCTAGCAGTCAATTCCAATGTGGGACCTAGCAACCAATTCGAAAAGGGGCGTCATAGTCAACTACAATGGGGCGTCTATTAACCAATTCCAGGGGAGCCATAGCGACCAATTCCAACGGGGCCCTAGCATCCAATCCCAGCGGGATCCCCTAGCAACCAATTTCACCGACAAGATGTTTTTCAAGACATTCCAAGATGTTTATTAAGACGAAGGGGGCGCAGGATTTTCTAGCATTACTATAAAAAAAATGAAAAAATAAACATGAAAGTTTTTTCAATTGAAAGTAAGGAGTAGCATTAGAACTTAAAACGAACAGAGATAATTACGCATATTAGGGGTTCTTCTCCTCCTAAATACCTCGCTCTTTATGCATTAGTATTTTTAGTAATTTCAACTATTTATTCTACGGCCTTTCTGGTTCAGGGGTTATTCTTGAAGAATTGGGACAAAACTTAAGCTTTAGTGTAAAGAACGAGGTATTAAAGAGGGGACAAACCCTATTTATAACGTACGAGTGGGTGATCGGATCTTAATGAGTTTTGATATTTAGAAAAACTTCGTGTCTTAAAGCTCTTATTTTAAATGCCGACTGGCATTAAGCCTCTAATTTTACCTTTTAAATCAATCTATTGATTCTTAAAATTTTGCTAGAGCTCATACCGTATGAGCTCTTGGCTCTTCCGGCATCGTCACAAGTGCAATATTAGTTCTTAACTCTTGTTATCTTTGTAAAGACCTTTACATTGATTTTCCACCTCATGAAACTTTTTTGTTCATGGAACTTGTTGATTGAAAAATGACCCTAGCTGATCAAACTGTTACATATAAATAACAACAATTTTTATCATATTCAAAAACCATAAAACACTATCTGGTGACTTTAAAGACAAGAACGTCCCTTTTATGGGGAAAGACAAAAAAAAAAAAGAAAAAAAAAAAAAAAAAAAAAAAAAAAAAAAAAAAAAAAAAAAAAAAAAAAAAAAAAAAAAAAAAAAGAGGTTTTGTTTGATGACAAGAAAAAAAGCAACAATTTTTGCACTTTTTTTGTAAGGTCCAAAAATTGCTTGATGAATTAATTCCCCCTCTTCTCAACAACTCCCCCAACCAAAAAATCCCTCCGAAAACGTCTGTACACTTCCCAATAACCATTACTACACGTAAGCACAGGTCAAAGTTAGTAACTTGTAGCCCCTCCCACGGGGACTGTGGGGGAGTAAGTCATCCTCAAAGACATAGTTATAAGGTTTACCAACTATGTTGAATAAAATGGCTATCTCAGAATTTTGATCCGATGACTATGGGAAAATGATTAGCTTGGGAGGGGGCCTAGGTGTCCTCCAATTTTTTTGGTCACTTAAAAAGGGCACTGAAAAAAAGAGTAGTCGACAGTTTCGAATTGCTGATGAAAATCTGCTGTATATTTAAGCTTTTCAGAGACCAATCAGCTCAAGTCCACTTTTAATTTTCTTTTACATTCAAAGCCCTTGATTGACTTACTATGTAAATTCCGAAGAATATTCAATAAAAGAAAAAATTATTTGACAAGACGAAAAATGTCGCAGCTATAATGCCACGAGTTATTATTGAGCCGTCCTAGCCGAGTGGTTAGCTCACTAGACTTAAAATCCTTTACCTGTGAGGACAGGGGTTCTAGTACTCGTGTGAGTTTTTTATGGCTGTGGAGTTAGCATGTAGCAAAGCCTTGTTCTTGTGAATGTTTATTTGCCAACAAATAACCGGAACCAACAATCTGAAGCCAAATTCAGCTGAGCTTACTCACATCTTAGTAGGTTGCTAGCAAAGCGTCAGAGCAATAAGATAGTAATATGCGGGAAATTTAACTGTAGCCCACGAAATGATAAATTGTTTTCTATACTTCAATCTAGTCTTCCCCCGTCTTATACTCGCGTGCAGAAGAACAGTCAGTTTATGTTCATTCACTAGGTATGGGGGAATCCAGGGATGAGTTATTGGGGGAATTTTTTTCGCTAGGGAGAAGGGAATTCCAAGGGAGGATTTTCCACATTAAAATGAATTTGGTTTGCATATCTTTTTCTAACTCCTTGCACATGCAATCAAAACAAAATAATTTATTATAAATATTTTAATAACTTTTAAATAAACTATAAGTTATTTATATTAATTGTTTATTTCGATTTTGATAATTTATTTTGATTGCATGTGCAACATGTTACGTTGAATGCTAAATTAACAAAACATTTGAATACCAAGGTGGGGCGTATCTTTTACTTAAACATGATAGTAGGCCTATTGGAGTTTTGCAGTCTTTGGAACTAAATGTGTCTAAAAGTTTCAATTCCTTGCCATGCGTATCGGGTTTGGGAGAAAAGCTTAAACGAATATTATGTAAATTTGACATTGAAACATATTTCCAATCGGTGAGACCAATAGGTAGTTTCCCTAATCCAGGGAAGGATTTAACCCGGGGTAGTTTAGTATGTGGGGTGTATAAGATTCCTTGTTCTCTTAGGAAGTTTTATAATGGTAGCACTCACCAACAATTTCATATAGGTGATATCCATTATACATTCGTTCCACTGCATGAGAAATCTAATTTCCTTCCAGAGGCTGTGCCAATCCATGGTATCCTTACCTACACCTGATACTTGGAGGAACACACCATTGAACAAGTTGCACTCAAAATAACTGTTGACTTGAAAATGCGTCAGATATTCTCTAATTCAGAGGAGAGGACAAATTTTAAGTGTCCTAAGCAGGACAACATACATGATTAACCTTCTGTTAGAGCAGGGTCTTAGCAAAGTAGTTTCTCCATCGGCTTTGGTTAGAGCAAATCTGACATAGGCTATACAACGCCACTTCACTTCGCACAGCATAGGCTCTGGCTCGTGGACAAGCAAAAACCATTCTTTTTGGCCCCAGGCAAGAGTTCTCCGGAGCTTTCCAAAATGTAATGTCATATTCATCAATATGGCCTGAGGTGCACACTTTCCGTAAAAACTGCACAGGTTAGACCCTTACCAGTTTCCAGGAATAAGCTGAGATCGGCGGCATAGAAAAAAACGGGACAAAACCAAAGTGTTGCTCTCGCAACACAAATAACGACACTAGGGAAAAATAAACATTGTTTTTACAGCAGACATTAAATTTACCCCTTCCCTGCATATATATTTAGCCAATTGCAGTTCCAAAGTGCCTAACGCCAGCACAGCTGCGCATGCTCCTCCTCCATCCCAATCATTCCAAATATCCCTCTTTACACCCTCCCAAAAGCTCCAATTACTTTTAAGTCCATTTTTAAGACTTTCACACCTCATTCAGGGACGACCAGCTTTGCGATTGACCAAAATGGATGGCTGAAATGGACGATCTTTGACCATCTATCATCCTTCATTTGCAAAATGTGTCCTTGGCATAATGACATTGATCTTCTAACGGAACGTATCTTTTTTTTTTCATTTTTGACTTCTTCAGATTCTCGCTGTCGCTTGTCTTTTAATGGCAAAATTTTTTGTTTTTCACTTCTATTTTGACACGTCCTGATACTCCTTTTCACATCCGTGCCAGAAAAACAATCTTATGTTATTATCTCTCATTTTTACTCATTCTGATTCTCGCTGTCGCTTTTAATTCAAGCAACCGTTTATCTTCGAACTGTATATTTCCCTTTCCGCAATTTGTAAAATCTTCTAGCAACATATTGCTTGGGGGGGGGTGTTATAGACCCTGTAACACATAGTATGTTACCCCCATTACCTTTGCATGATCCCTTCCTTAAGCAGTACGTTGTGAGGAGGGACAGAAGATGTAAGTTGCGTAAGGTCTGCGTGAAACTTGTCCTGAACTTCGGGTATCAGGCCTTGTTTGTCGGTGCATAGCATACAACTATAAAGCGGTTTCCATGACGTTGGTGCTGGTGAGCTGATAGGATACATTCTGATATGGCACTTTGAGATATTTAGAGGGAAAATCCCACACACTCTCCTCCCTCTTTTTAAAATAGAATATAAAAATAAATTAGAAATGCTATCCAACGGAGATGTTGCGAAATTCCGAAATGAGATTCAGAAAATATATCAAATGTAATTTCTTTTGATAGCCTCAAGTTACCTGAATGGTGGCAAACTGTTACTCCGACACAACTTTTAATTATAACTCCGGCACGGTAAAGCGGTGTTAGTTATATCGTCTGATCTGTTAGTTAATTGACTAATAAAGTTGTTAGTTGTCTAATTCCTAATTTTAGCTGCATATCTCCAAGTAATTGACATCACTGTAGTTATTTGACATTAAAACTTAAAACGAATTAGAAATTATAACGTATAAAATTGAATTCGTTCCCTCACCAATACCTAGCTGTTTATGCTAAAATATTTTTAGAAATTTTTATTATTTTATAAAATTCGAACTTTAGTGTAAAGAGTAAGGTATTGACGAGGGGGAGAACCCCCTCATATTACGTATATGAGGAAGTTCGCCCCCTCGTCAATACCTCTTTCTTTACGCTGAAGTCCAAATTTTGTAAAATAATGGCCAATATAAGGAATAGTTTGTTTGTGTTATTTTCTGGCTAATCGAAAAGGGTGTTTTATTAAAAATAAATAAACAAACTAACAACGAACTCAAAGTTTATAGACTTGAATGGGTAAACATCATTCTTTACAAAACTCTACACACACTCACAACCACCCACCCCCTAAAAAAACAAGGGAAAAAAGAACAATAACAAAAAAAATGCAATAAAAATTCACGACCTAGCTTGTTGTCGAATACACAAAACCATTCGTCTACTCTATCTCCTCACCCCTCTCCTTAAAAAAAAGCAAAAAAATAACCTCTCGAGAGAGAATTTGCCCAGCAAGTATTACATTAAAACTTAAAACGAACAGAAATTACTCCGTGTATGAAAGGGGCTGTTCCCTTCTCAACGTCCCGCTCTATACGCTAAATTTTGACTGTTTCTCTCAATTCTACTTTATTAAACAGTAAAAAACTTTAGCGCAAAGAGCAGGGAGTTGAGAAGGGAACAGCCCTTTCATACATGGAGTAATTTCTGTTCGTTTTAAGTTTTAAAGTCGTTCCTTACTTTCAGTTAAAAAAACTAGTTTTTTTTTTATTTAATTTCTGAACGTTTTTGAATTAATGCATGTTTGATTCATTGCCCCGGCCCAGCGCCTTGGCGGATCGAATTCGCCGCGGCCAGGACTTCGTGAAACTGCATTCTTTGCGCTGCGGCAAAGGTGAGATTTGGCATGCAGATGGCGACCTGGCGCTCGTCTTCGAGATCGATCAAGAGATCTAGGATCGCGCCGATCGGCGACATGGGCTGACCTGCTACCTCTCCGTCTTCCACATCCTGGCGCCAGACGGTGCTGGCGATCTGCGAAGCGGTGACCCCGTGCTGTAGGAGGAAGCTGAGCAAGATCGCCGCGTCCGACAGAACTAGAGCCATTTGTTGTTGTGGAAACTTAAAAAAGAGCTCATTTGATTGAAAATTGAAAGGGCTACTGCCCTTTTTAATAGTTGAAACTGATTGAAGAGCAACTAACCTAACTTACATGCCTACCTTTTCTCCAAACACATCCAATCAATATCTTGAGATAGCCATTATGTTCAACATAGTTGAAAAATCCAAAAATTATATATTTAAGGATGACAACCCCACTACAGCCCTCAGGACAAGGGTTGTAAGTTATGCCCAGGGGCATATATAGAAAGGTGAATATATAAACTTCATTATAAATAATTCTCATTCAAATTCAACGACCCATGTGTTAAAGGAGTCGTTCTTAAAAAATGGAGCTAGAAATTAGAACTTTAACGTAAAGAGTGATGGATGAGGACAGCCCAGCCCCCTCATCTACGGAATAATTTCCGGTCGTTTTAAGTTTTCATGCAGCTCGTTACTTTCAGTTGTAAATGCTTGTTTTTATATTTAATTTGTGTCCGTTTTTCGAATCATGCCACAAGACCCTCTCACCTGTGTAAAATTTACACCAGAAAATCCCCCCATACAAAGTTGTCCTAAGTAATATTTTACACCAAATTCTTTTCAGTTTACATTTTGTATTTTACTGTGTTAGAATTTGAATTTGTTTCCACCATGGATGAAATTCCTGTCCCTCTTGCTGCCTTTTGAATCTTCCGAGATAAATTTAGGCTCCTCTAGAAGCCCAGAGGCGTTATTTGACAGGCCAGCTTGGTCCATAATATATAGGTAGACGGCTGAAAATATTTAACCCAAAGTCAAGTTGATTAAGTTCTCTGTTTCTACTAAAATAAATGACTCATTTACAAGTCACTTTGCAACTTCTGGATTTCCTTGCACCCTGAACTCGTAAAACTTCTAAAAATGCATTCATTTGCTAAAATTTTCGTCTGGGATGCTTAAATCATCAATATAATTTAAGTCTAGCAGAATATAGCTTCATCAATTGATTCTGTGTTCTTCCATTCCCTTGGCTATACTCCCAAGGACAAAGTCAATCTATATAAATGAGGATAGGACGCAACCCTGCTTAACTCTTGATTTCATATGAAACCAGCTACTAACGTCATTTCCTACCTAACTTCAGCAATGTTGTTATCGTATATAGTACTAATCAGATGCAAAGGCCTGTGCGTGGCCCCAAAACTGTCTCGCCTGATGGCGTCTGGCCAGGTTTTAACATTACATTGTTTATAACTCGATAAACAAAAGAGAGCTCTCTTCACAGGATGTAAGCCAGACCAGGCCCATAACCATGGGGGTCATTTCGAGACAATGCCTTCCAAAATCTTGCTATGCACCCCTCCCTTCCGATTTTTACCCACTCAATAACGTTCCTCATATGACCATCCCGACGAAAACTCCCAGCATGGAAGTACTTCTGGGCTGCTTTGCACTGTTGTCTACATGTTTTTTTTTTCGTTTGATAAAGGCTTCTCGACGTGAAGTCGGAATATTCGCATTTCTTTGTTATTTAATTGCTTCTACCGTTTGGTTTAAAAATATTATATCTGTTTTTCTATACTTTGATAGATTTAATTCTTAAAAAAATGTAGACGGTTGGCCAAAAAAGAGTTGCACACTCTATGAGTGTGCAACTCTTACCCAGATAAATTTTACATACAACTACAGGAAAAAATTAACAAAACCCCAGATATAAACTAAGTTTTTTTGTAAGAAAACTTTGTTCAGATCAGTATGTATCTTCCGTTTTTTAGAGTTTCGTCTACCATTGAGCCGGGTGGCTCCTTACTACAGTTCGTTACCATGAACTGTTTGAAATGTCTCTATTCGATAGTTGTAACTAGTAATCTGCCGTAATAAATAGTTCTTTTTGACTCACTTTAATTAGCTTTTTCTTGTTTTTTAGTGAATCGTAGGGTATAGTTAAACTTTTCCTTAAATCCGTTCGCTTTCTTTCCACGAAAGTTTTGTAAAAGAATGAACTTGAAAAAAAAATTCTAAAAAAAAACTTTATTCTTTTGAGTCAATACCTCTCTTCAGGGGACCTCGAGCCCGTTACTACTATCTGATCGAAAAGTGACTGATCTATTAGCAAACTTTTTATTGGAACCCGGGGTTTGGAATATGAAAGCTCAAGATATTACAACGAAAAAAATGCATAACTGGTTACGGTCTAACGCGCAACCTACAAGCACGATCTAGGCTATGTGTTTGAAGATGTGCGCCCGTTTAAACAGGGGAACAGGGGGTGAGCAGCTTCCCTGGCATATGCTCCTTCTCTATATTAGCGTCATCAAAGGCAAGCTAGCGTCATTTTAAAGACGAAGAACAAAGACTTGTTTAAAATCAGAGATTTTGAACTCAAAAGTAAAGATGTTTGCTCAGTCCTTCTTTATGTAATGATTTCAAAATAAAACAAAAATTATCATAAATGTAACACGTCAATCGTTTTGTCTTCTCCTATGGAGCCCTTTTTCTCAGTCGGAAGTGTATGTTTGCCCTGCAAGAGAAACAAACTTGGAGATGATAGAATAGGGAAAAGATTGATGTTGAAATTGAAACAAAATATTATATATTGTTTCATGAGTGAAAAAAATTGTTGTGCTTAGATTTTAAGATATTTCAAAATAAATGTTTTTTTCCTCCTAGGAATTTCAGTGGGCTACCGCTCCTCTCTCTCTCCAAGGAGGTGATCGTTGATCACCTTAAATGCGTATCCTCCATCAAAGTTAAGGATTTTGAGGGGAGGGTATATGTTAGTTTGAAACAGGCAGTGCAATAGTCCATAGGGGAAAATGAGTAAGGTGGATAGACAAAAATTAAAGGAAATCTCGTTATTTTGGAAAAAAGGTAAAATTTAAATGGAGAGTTTCAATGATTGTCTGTAAAGAAGAGGCAAATACTGGCGTGGTCTCGAAAGTCCACGACACATGGTTCTTTTTAGCACTCGTTCATTGGAAAGAGCACTGCGGAAATCCGGGTTTACAATGGTTCTGCCAATGCCAGATCGCAATGTCTATCTCGGTATGTTTCGTAGTAGTGAAGCAATGAAACAAGGTAGAACGCCCGACGATGACGGCACCTATTCTTTGGTTACAAAATGGCATGCGCTTTGGGCACGCATTCGAGGAGCAACAAACCGTAGACGGCGCGAGTTCATCACTGTGGTTGCATTCAAGGGTACCGAGCGGTTTATTACGAAGATATAGTGATCGTGCAGATTCGTTGTTTGTAGGATCGGCAGGATTCAGCGATGCCTGTAAAATTTCAGTGTCTGCTGAATACCCGGTAGCATCAAGAAATTCGATTAGTGCCGAGGGTAATCCGTCGGTCTCAAGGAAGTTTTGGATCGCTGGGAGGTCAGTCTCAGCCAAGGCGTTGTCGTTTGAGAGGTTGTTGATTACCCAGTTGTTCACTTGGGTTTCCAATGATTTGGCTGCTTCATGCATCTGACGTATTTCTTCTGCTATCGCTTGTCGCGCTGGATGGCAAGCGGGTTGGCGTGGTCGGCATTGCCGCAAGCGCCATCCAGTTCACGCCGCAGATTGCGCCACGGGTGGCCGAACTCACGCTCTACCAGCGCACCGCGAACTGGGTTGTGCCCAAGCCCAATACGCCCTACACCGAGGCAGAACTCGCGGCCTTTCGCGCCGACCCGGCAAAGGTAAAAGCGACCCGCGACGACATTTACGACACCTGGAACACGCTGTGCACCTTCCAGCAAAAGGATGTCCTGGCCGACATCGAACGCGCGGGGCTCGCCCAGAAACGACTCGGCTAATCAAACAGTTTGTGCAACGAACTGTAGTAAGGAGCGACCCGGCTCAATAGTAACCTAAACTCTTAAAAACGGAATTTTAATACTAACAGTTATATCAAAAGAATTTCATTTTCATGCTGATTTCAAATATATAAGTTTCATCAAGTTTAATCTTACCCATCAAAAGTTATGAGCCTGGGAAAATTTGCCTTATTTTAGGAAATAGTGGGAAACTTCCCCTAAAAGTCATTGAATCTTAACGAAAATCACACCATCAAATTCAAAGCATCAGAGATCTTGATCTGGTGTATTTCCTCGATGTGAATGAATAAATTTAATTATATTCTTAGTAGCCTCTGAGCTGATGAATCTAATTACACTCTTAGTGGCCTTTCAGACTCACAGCAAAAGTTTTCTTACTCATTTTTTACTCTTGGGATCAATAAAGGACAAACATGGCCTCTATTGGCTAAAAGAATGAATTAATTTGTGGCCAGAATAGTGAAAATATTTCTGATCTGCTGTAATTTCCCAATCTGACTAAAAAATTTTTAATATATTCTTAGAAGTGTTTTAGGCATCAGTCGCTCAAAAAGTTTCTCGACGAGAAGATCCGCACCCTCGGCACGGCGGCCTGCCCGCCCTATCACCTGGCGATCGTCATCGGCGGGACCTCGGCGGAATTCAATCTGAAAACGGTCAAGCTCGCCTCCACCAAATATCTCGATAATCTGCCGACCCAAGGCAGCGAGGCGGGCCACGCCTATCGCGATCTCGAGTGGGAGCGGATCATTCTCGAGATGACCCGCGAGATGGGCATCGGCGCTCAATTCGGCGGCAAGTATTATTGCCATGACGTACGGGTTATTCGACTCAAGCCACCATAAATACAATATTGGATTGAGATAAATAATTGTGTGGTGGTAATAGCTTGAAGTTGTGAAAAATACGTAAATACAAGTCATAGGAATCCTAGTAAACAACTTACTTGCACTGGCGTGCAATATAAAACAATGAAATCAAATGTGTAGTGAATGTGTAGACGCAGAATGATGCTTAAACTTGATGTACCAAACAAACTGGAGAGCAATCACAAACTGTTGTCTGATGTGAATAAGGAAGATAAGTGATACGTGAAATTACAGACTAAGTTAAAGCTAGGTCCCTTTCAAAAATAAGGCAGATTTTCTCGGGCTCGTAGCTTTTTATCGGTTACCTTAAACTTGATGATTTTTATGTATTTGAAATCGTGGTGAAAGGCAGGCTCTTTGTGTGTGTACGTTGTCACACTAGCTCTTCTTTTTGAGTTTCGGTTACTATTACCCCCTGTTGCTCCGTGCTTACAGCTCTTTATAACAAACTCTTTGATGGGAGCTTCTATGTTCAAAAGTGGGAACATTTCAAAAACTTAGGAGAATATTATTCGTCACTACAAAAACTGACGAAAGAACTACAGGGAAATTTCTTGACACACTAATTAATTTCTCAACGATAATTGTATAGTCTATTAGTTATTGCATCAAAAACACCAGAAAAAAAATAACAACAAAAACATATTATTTCTGCTTTACTTCCACACTGGTTAGCTTTTTGTTTTGCAACTTGTCATCAAGTAAGGATCATATAATGGAAGATCAATATGCATTTTATACGATTTGATAATCACTGATTGTAGTAATTTGGATCCAAGGGAGGTACTTTGAAATTTTGGTGGCGCAGGGGGGCGAATATGCTGCCAAAGGTTGATCAGCGACAATGTCATCACCTTCCATGAAGTGAGCGGCATCGTATCGTTTCCTGTCTTTAACATCCGAAGTGATGGCGTCAAAAAAGACATTGCCGTCGGTCTTTGATATAAAAGGATCTCGCTCTGAGAATTGACAAAAAACACTACCCTTTAGTTTGCTGACATAATCCGTCAGCTCAAACACAGCATTTTGACGGACATAGTCCAATTTGGATTTGGGTTGATTGACAAAGAAGGCCCAATCGTAAAGACTTGAAGTCACCGCTATGAACACTGAAGTCCTCAACCATTGTCTCTCTTTTCTGATTTTCTTTTCTATTTTTATTATCTCTCTTTCATTTCTGATTCACTCTTTGGGCTTTTACCTCAGCTCATGCACGTTCTTTTTATGCCGATAAATAAAGGTTTAAAGCTTTGCAACGGTCTAAGCTGGAACTGATTTGCTGATTGGAGGAATTGATTTAATTGAAAAAAGAAAATAAGAGTGTTCTATAAGTGGGAAATGTGGCAGAATCTTCCAGAAATAGAAACAGAAAATTTTAATATAAAACGAAAAGTGAAATATATTTGCTATATACCTGAGCAAGATGATCGGCGACCAGGTCAGCGAGGTCTCCACCGAGGAGACGCTGGCCGGGGTCAAGTCGCAGCTGGACGTCGGCGGCCTGACCGAGCAGGTCAAGGGCCACGTCGCCGACGAGGCGACCGAGCAGACCCTCGAGGAGCTGCGCAAGCTGGTCGACATTCCGGGCATGGCCGAGTCGGTGGGCCAGCGGGTCGGGCGCGAGGCCCACAAGTCGACCCTGGAGCAGGTCGCGGGCGCGCTGGACGTCGGCAGCCTGACCGCCCAGGTGTTCTCGGCGGTCACGTTTCAACGGCCATTTGTCTATACGCTGTCAAGAAATCCAATTATCAACCCAGACTGGTTTGTATCGATCCCTATCCGAATGTTTATTTAAAAGAACAGGCGCAGCACAAGACTATCAATCTTATTGATAAACCTGTCGAAACGTTGAACACTGAGCTGTTTAAATCCTTGCACGAAGGAGATTTGTTTTTTGTGGATTCAAGTCATGCACTCGGACCAGCAGGTGAGGCCAGTCGTATAATCCTTGAAATACTGCCAAAACTAAACAAGGGCGTGATAATACACTACCCTCCCGATGACGACGACATCATGCCGCCGAAGGGCGATCCTCTGACCAAGGACCAAACCGAGATTCTTCGTCTTTGGATTGAAGCCGGCGCCGAGTGGCCAGTGGAGGTGACCTTGGAGCAGACCCAGCGGGTCGATTTCGTCAAAGACATCCAACCCATCCTTGAATTCAACTGTGTGGCCTGTCACCGCGAGGGCCACGACAAAGGCGGCCTTCGCCTGGACAATGCCGAATCTGCCTTTGCCGGTGGCGACTCCGGCCACAGTATCGTGCCGGGTAAATCCAGCGCCCTTATTAGTAAAAAATATACGTAACTTAAGAAATTGCGTAACAAACTTCTATATTCTTATATTTTTCTCATGTGTATAAGGGGGTTTTTCCCTCGCTCTTGACACTAGATCTTAAGTTATGTCCCAATTCTTTAAGAATGACACCTGAATCAGAAAGACCCTAGAATAAATAGTTAAAATTAATAAAAAAATACTTTAGCATAAAGAGCGAGGTATTTAGGAGGAGAAGAGCCCCTCATATGCGTAACAATCTCTGGTCGTTTTAATGATACTCCTTACTTTCAATTGAAAGCTTTGTTTTTAAACGTGTTTTTTTATTTTCGGTAACTTTGGGCTATGGTTCATCTTTTAGTAGTCATAAGCCATTTGATAACAATTACTGCAAAGAGCAGGTTGGCGCAGAGGAAGTATGTTGGGCCTTTTTAAGAGTTAAAGGCACAGTGGGCCCTTGACTCAGGGGCTGAGGGTTTGAAACCTCAAACTCGGTTATAAGTCCAACATGTTTTCAAAGTGCCAAGCTGCTTTTAAAACAAGAAAAAAAAGAGAATTGCCATGTTCGGCTTTTGCAAGGTTGCAGCTGAAGAAGTTCCTGATATCGCCGCTCCGATTCAAATGCGATGGGATAGCAAAGGACGGCTTTGGGTCAGTTGCTCCACCACCTATCCGCATGTTTATCCCGGAAACGAACCGAACGACAAACTCGTGATTCTGGAGGACACCGATCAGGACGGTAAAGCCGACAAGTCAACCGTTTTCGCCGATAACTTGCATATTCCACTTTCATTCGAGTTCGGTGACGGTGGCGTTTATGTTTCCGAAATGCCCGATCTCACTTTTCTGAAAGACACTGACGGTGACGGAAAAGCAGATCGTGATTGCTGCTTTTGTCTATTACACAAAAAGTTTTGTTCTCAAATGTTGTTAACAAAAAAATTAATCGTCAGTAAACAAGATAGAAAATTATCATCTCTAGCGTCAGCTTCCTTTTACAAAAACAATCTAGGGTTAGCTACTGTAGTCAAGCTCAGAAAATTATAGCCTGTATCATATAAAATCGCATTTTGCTGTGGTATAATCCTTCGGTAGATGATATAACCACCTGAAGCATGTGTTGGCGTCTCCTAGTCCAGACTGAAGCCGTGTCACTGAGTTGTGGTGTAGACCGATCCGGCATCCGCTTCCCAGCGCAGCGGTACCGCGGCCGGCAGTTCGATGATTTCTTCGATATCGATCGCGACCAGACGGCGCGCGCCGGGGCTTTTGGCCACCGCGTCCGAATCCCAGTCGATTGTGGCGTGGCCGGTGACTTGCAACAGGCTGCCGCTGGCGAAATCGACGAACAGCAACCCGACCCGCGGGTCGAGAACCAGGTTGCCGATCGTGTTGTAATGATTGTTGCCGGCGTAATCGGGAAAGACGATCCGGCTGGCGCTTTCGACTAAGACGAAGCAACATGATTTTTGTAAGGGCCCATTTACAATGAGATTTTACTAAAAGCAAGATTTAGCATATGCTAATTTCAGCGAAAAAAATTTTCATAGAATTTTCTGATTAGCTGATAAATTCAATGAAGAAATTCCGATTGGCTTGAATCAGCACTAGCCACATCGCAATGTTAATAATATCTTACTGTGAATGGATCTTAAGGCTTTTTTTGCATCGACAAAATTAGGATCCTATCTTTGTTTAGTTTTGCTGAGTTGATTTGTTTCTGATATAATTTTTTCACAAAAAATCGAGGTCTGAAACTGTTTGTTTCATTCCATACTTCTTCTTGAGTCTAAATCATGTTCTTTGCTACCACAGGTTATAGGCTACCACAGTTACTACAGTGAATAAAGCGTTTCCAACAGCGTTATAAACTAGTAATACTGGCAAACACTGTATTTAAGAGTATTCTGCTGATATAGATAGGATTAGAAATCGTTAATTTAGTATATATTGGGAATAGTCCAAATTGGACATGCCAGGGGTCCACAAATTACGGCATCATTTTGGAGGATCTCACCTTATTACGTATAGTCCGTAGAAGGTTCGTTTTAAGTTTCAACTCTCTATACTTCCATCAGATTTTTTTTTTATTAAATTAGATTATACTGGAGGTCATTAATGCCAAAGAGACCATGTCAATGTCTTGCATTTTTTGAGTAAAAAGGTCATTACTTTCAAAGAAGAGTTCAAGGGATTATCAACATTTGCTATGTGTTCAATCTCTGGTTGAAGTTCAAAGTTTGGTCCACTATTTGTCAGCAAATGTTAAATGAAGCTCACCATTTTGTCAGCAGTTTTCTCTCTTGCACCTAAGAACTTGGGTCCTTATAAAAAGGGACAAGTGATTTATACTTGTCAGAGGTCTAGATTTTACATAAAAATTTTCTGCGAAATATTTATATTTTTGATGTAATTCTGCCAAAAAGAAATACAATTAAATTGTATCTTAGCCTTTTAGCTGTAATACACCAAGAATATTTATTAAAGTGGGGACTGGATATATGAATATATGGGAAAAAGACCTCGATTTTCCTATACTGTTATATCCTCCCTTTATTATGGCTTAAATATCATCAGGAGCTGTAGGGTTTAATTGATGCATTTCTTGAGCATCAATTGCAAATTGAAATTATTCTTAAGTCCCGCATACCCTATAACCTCCGCTGTGCGTATCCATGGTTTCTTCTGGATCAAGTGCATATCATAACAGGCAGATGACAATGTACAATAATAGTCCTGAGGATTTGTATACTTAAAATACGGCATCACGAAATAAATGGCACGCAACTTTGCTGTTTTCATAGAACATTGTAAATTCAAGAAAATGTGGTGTTTAAAGCTAAGACCGAATTCTGATAATCTCACAATCACGCAATAGGCAGGTGCAAACTCTTTAAGAAAGGCATATAGGAGTTGTTATTCCAATAAATTGATAGTGATGACGCGTTTTAAAGAAGAGTTACTCTTGTCAATTGAGCGGTAATTCTACCAGCTCAATGGATGGCTGCCAAGCAACATATTTTGTCCAGACCCTTGTTTACACCACCTTGGATAATCTTTCAGATCAAGGAGCCTCACATTTGTTAAGTAAGACATGTAAATTCCAAAAAATAAAAATAAAATAAGTATATTACGCACTATAGTAACACTAGGAAAATGGTAATTTGACAAGAAGCAAGACAGTTGGCAATTAGTTGTCAAAAGAATTAATATGCAAATTTCATTTTAATTATTCATGTGCGGTGAGCCAAAATAAATTCAACCATTAATTCAAAAACGTTCAGATATTAAATATAAGAAAAAAACAAGTTTTCTTAACTGCAAGCAAGGAGCGACATTAAAACTTAAAACGAACAGAAATTACTCCGTTTATGAAAGGGGTTGTCCCCTCCTCAAAGCCCCGCTCTTTACGCTAAAGTTTTTTAATGCCTTAAAAAGTGGAGTTGCGAGAAAGAGTCAGACTTTAGCGTAAAGAGTGGGGTGTTGAGGAGACTGGGTTTCCAAACTACATAAAAACTTCAATTTAAAATTCCCTACCTTATTAGTTGAAAAGCTGTTACCCCAGCTATTTTACAGCAACTTAAATTATTTTAATCGTTGGGCCCTCGAAGAAAGAAAACAGTCAGTACCAGTACGGATCAGAAACTAATTACCTGCACGATTCTTGAAAGCCAGCTTACTGTCGGACGGTAAGATATTTTGGGAAGTCTGGTGTTTTTGCGAAGTCTGGTTTTCAGGAAGTCGGGTGGAAGTTGGAAGTCTGGAAGTTTGAATGAAGGGCCCGCCAACGTTCTGGCGCTGGGCATCGACGCCAATTGATCAGGGCTCGACCAACCGCCTGAGTGCATGATGACGTTGTAGCGCTCGTTGCCATCAAAATATTCGCTGACAAAGAGGCCGCCGGTCATGGCTCGAACTGCCGTGGCCACATCGCGCGGATTGAGGCCTGACTCGGTGATGCGCCGATCGTTGGGCACAATCTGCAGCTCTGGCTCTGCCAGGGAAAGGCCAGGCACCGGGCGCACCACTGCGCCGGGCATCAGTTCGGAGATCACGCCCATGCCGTGACAGGCAAGCTGCCAAAAAAGCAAAATTAGCTTTGAAAACTTGTATTTAATTATTTTTGTTCTGTTAGGTTTGAATGAATTTTGTCGTCTCACATCATTTTATTTATCAGTCCTGGTTTAAGTTAGTTGAAGTAAGGATACAAGGGCTTTTTTAAAAAGTCTTATAAAAACTTTTTAGTTTTAATTTTCACATTTTGATTTAAGTTCTTATATAAGTTCTTATATTAAGTTTTTATATATATATATATTCTGGTGTTCTGCTGGAGACGGCCCTTGGACATAGGGACCGAAAGAAGGAAAAAGAAGTCCAAGAAGCACCAGAGAAACTTGATGAAGACCTTTCTGGTGAAAGACAACCAGCTGCTACCTCTGGTGTGACTAGCGAGTTACCATAATGTGGAATTCTGGTGTTACCATAATTGAATTGATTACTGTTAAGTGTCCATCTGTTTCCAGCTTATAAAAATTATTTTATTAGAACTATAAATGCACTTTGGGTCTCAGAAAAAAATAGTCTTCTTATAGCATAGCTTTCAAAAAGTACCTGAAAGTTTTCTAATTATTTGTTGTTTTTTTTGCCAGAAATTACTTGAATTTATACTTGTGATATACTAGTATTATATTAATGATTTTCTGTTTTATGTTTTCGTAAATTATATATGGAATGTGTGGATCAAGCAACGAAGAAGTAAAATTAGTCACAAAATCGTCGAAGAAAAGTGGAATTGGCCTTATTACACTCTGAGAGAGTGGTTATATGCTTTATTTTACCTTTCTGCAACCGTTTAAACGTTTGCTTTAGGTTGTGAACAGGCTATCCTAATTATCTAGGTGTTTTTCAAAAAGAACTCGATAACTAGTTTCACCTCAAAAATAGGGTCGTCAACGTGGTATTCGTCCAAAACAAATGAGCCCCATAGATATAATGGAAAGCCTAGTAGAAACTTCATTCAGAGGCGTATGGGGAATAGTCTTAAAAGACCTAACGTCACAAACTGAAAATTTGTTGCATTAAAAAACAACCTACGACATGAAATTTAAGGATAGATTTATAGAAAGTGTCTAATTCCGAAACAATAAATTTTATCTTTGGCAGAACGCATCCAGCTCCTACTGCTACTACTACATGACTACTTCCGGGCATAGCAGGACTCATACCATCAACATAAAGTTAAACTGAAGAAAAATGTTAAACAAGTACCCTATCCAAACCCACCTTTTGACTCGGATAAACTACTTCATAGCACAGTAAAAAAAAAGATCATCATCGAACTCTTAAATAGATTCAAATCACTTTCCGTGCCGGAAAATCTGGACCAAGAAGAACTGTGAGAAGTAGCGAAAAATTCCTTCCATAACGTAGTGACAGAAATATTGGGGTACAAGAAACGGTCTAAGGACTAATTCCTCTCTGACCGAACTTGAAATCTCATAAGGGATGGGAAATTCATACGTCGGACGCGAAGCCGCTGGCTGGCAAAGTGGCCATTGTGTCCGGCGCCCGCAACAACATGGGCCGGGCTTTCTCAGTCAAGTTGGCCGAGATGGGTGCAGACATCGTTGTGCATTACCACCGAGCCGAAACCCGCGATCAGGCCGAAGAGACGCTGCGCCTTGTCGAGGCTCAGGGCGTTCGAGGTTCGCTGACCATGGGCGATCTGGGTCAGGTTGAAAATGTGCGAGCCATGTATGACACAGCCGAGCGGGACTTTGGCGGCGTAGACATTGTGCTCAATCATGCCCTAGGCATTCAGCTTCCAGCATTCACTTGCATAAAGAACAATGAAAATGACGTTGCTATTCAACAGACGGAGCTCTAGACACAATGAGTATGTTTTTGCTTCGCCATACTGATTTCAGTTTGTCGAATGCCGAAGCTACTTGTCCAATTGTCCTTTTTACTCATTCACTATTCTAGTATCATATTCGATCCAACTTTCAAGATAATTGAACTCCTGGACTTGTTAGATCGTTTTCCCGTTGCATTTAAGAATCAAAAGTGATCTGGATGTGGACATGCTCTTCGACTTACATTTTTAACTTAAGAACGGGCGACCGGATCTTAATGAAATTTATATTTAGAAGGAACCCATGTCCCAGAGCTTATATTTCAAATCCTGACCAGATTTGTTGACATTGGGGGGAGTTGGAGGGGAAAACTGGAAATCTTGGAAAACGCTTATAAAGGTCGTAGATACGTTATTGACGTAACCGGACTGGACCCGCTCTCTTTGGGGGAGTTAGGTGGTAAGGTTCAGTGCTTTGGCGAGTTTGGTGCTTCTGGACGTGCTAAGACGATGAAAATTGGTAGGCGTGTCAGGGAACGACTTTTTGATTCATGTCTGTTTGTCCCGGGTATTTTAATATATCGAACTAAAAATTGAAGTAATAGCCAGCGTGTTGCATGGCACGTATTACGTTTCTTGAGAAGCTCACGCCCTACGTAAAAGACCCCCAAACTATCCCCATTTATCCGAAACCACTTGACGCAATTTACACCTTGGATATTCGGATTTTTTACCTTATAAAGAAGCGCCGGATACTGCGGTACTTATTGAAAATGTGGAGTGGCGTTTCTTTTAATTTTAAAAGAGTTAATACGATGTTTTCCGCCGCTTTCGCATCCGGCTGCCGCTTGCGGACGGTGACCATGAGAACACTGAGTCGCAGTCGGTGACCGCGCCAAACGGAGGTGCAAAAGCGGCGATTCTGGTTGTCGACGACGAAGGCGACGTCGCCGAACTGAACTGCGAAGTCCTGCGCAAGGACGGGTTCGACGTCGACCTTGCTTTTTCAGGCACCGAGGCGATCGATCGTCTCGGGCGAAAGCGCTACGATCTTGTGCTCACCGACCTCAATATGCCGAGCGTGGACGGCCGCGAACTCTTTGCTACGATCAGTCCCAGTGGTCGGGCGAACGAATCTGCTCTCGATGCAAGAGCTCCAGCACCTGGCGCAACGGCACGCCGCTTGGCTCGGCGCCGTCCGGCAGCCGCTAGGCCAAGCCCTCTCTACAGTTTCAAGCACGTGACGGCGCGGTCGAAAGCCCGTGCCGTCGGCGCGCGATCAAACAAGCCTCGTCACCAGGCAGGCAATCGCGACAGACAATCGGTCGCGCGTCATAAATCACACAGGTCACGGACGCGCCGACTCTCCCTTGCAGGGCGCCGCAGCGGTCACCGACACAACGCACAAACTATTGCAAAAGCAAAATGTTAAATTTTTCTTTGGTACTTAAGATAAATGTTTCCTACGAAACACGCAATTTTACGACAATCTTCTACGATATTTTCCCAGTTTTTACCAGTTTACGACATTATGTCAATTGAATTGCTAGTTTCGGATCCATCCATTTCCCCAGCCTCATTTTTTATATTATCTAGATTTATCTCTTAGAGAATGGTATAAACTTGCTTAAAAATAGGACAATTATCCTTTTTTAAATAAACTTCAACCAATTTTAACATATTTTTAATCTAAACAATCACATAAAAAACAAACACAAGATGCTTTCGATCTTATTACAGTTTTGGCATAGTTGATTATTACATAATCAACTATTACATTACATAATCAAATATAGTTATAATCAACATAGTTGATTATTACATAATCAGCTATAGTTGATTATTACATAATCAAACAAAACTACAGAGTTTTTCTTCTAGCACAAGTTCAAATATAAGCTTCTTATGTGATGCCTGATGGCCTGCACTCTTACTAAGGATTAAGGATTACTTGCCCAAGTAATCCTTTAACTTTTAGACTATAAACTGGGTCCCCGGGTCGAGGCGCACGCCCAGGACACAGGTCCGCTCGTCGACCCAGCGCACCCCACCGGCCACGGCCGGGAACGCCGTACCGCCCGCGTCCTTCATGAAGCCATACGTGCTGGTCTTCATGGGCTGATCGAACACGACCCGCAGCTCGAGCTCGCCAGACCGCACGGTCTCTCCGGCGGCCGGCGTCGTCGACTCGACCACCGGCGGGTCTGCGGCAAGGGCAGGAAGCGGGAGCAGGGCGAACAGGACGGGGAGGGCGCTCTTCATGGGCGGGATCCTACTCGGCCTGAGGGATGGTGCGCGGAAAACCATCAAATAAAAATCCTTTGCTGCAGTCCGGTTGGGTAATCCGTTCTTTGACCAGATCGATGATTATTTCATCTGAAACCAACGCACCGGACTCCATCACAGCTTGCACACGGTTGCCGAGTTCGCTGCCGGAATTGATCGCCGCGCGCAGCATGTCACCAGTAGATATCTGCGGGATGTCCAGGCGTTTCTTAATAAACTGTGCCTGGGTGCCTTTACCTGCACCCGGCGGGCCAAGCAGAATTATGCGCATGTTGTCTCAGCAAAACCAGATTCTGGCTAAATTTAATTGGTTTTCATAACTGACACTGGTTGCGATCCTGACAACTCTGCTTCTTAAATGGCTTATTTATAATTCAGACGGTAAATCAAAAACAATAAAGAATATCTGCAACAGGAAGATTATATCAAAAAATACATTCAAGCTCCTTTCTTTAAGACATTTTGATTAGACCATCAAAGTGCCTTGGTCTCGAATACCTATATAGTCCGACCCGATGTTCAATACAGCTTATTGCAATGAATTTTTGCTACTGACAGCCAATGAAAACCAGTGTGTGCTCGTTTCGGTAAGGTTTTTGGAATAGTGAAATCAATATTTACTACCTCACTGTAGGGAGTATCCTTGTGCGCTGTCAGTAGAAGCCAGTAAGCTTTTTCCAGGGTGCAGGTTTGAGATGATCGTAAACAAACATCAGTGCTACTTTATGTGAGCATGACTGTCTAAGTCAAGCCATGCAGTTGCAGTGGGCTGACATTATTTTCCCATTCTTCTCCACAATTTTGGTGGTGTGTCTGACAGCTTTTGAGACCAATGAAGAAAGAATTTAATGATCTGTTAAAACGAAACTTTTTCAGTCAAAGCTCAAGGAGCTAAAAGGACAGAAAAAGAGAAAATAAGACAAGGAGTCAAAACAGTTCAAACTTTGCAACTTCTTGTTAATCATGATCATATTTTAAAATAGATGGGTTGTACCATGGATTGTATCATTATAGAACAGTTGATTGAAACCAGGGATGCGATCCATGTCGATTGCAAATATTGGGGGTCAAGAAACCTATTAACAAAGTTAAGAGTGACTTCATGCCAGCTGCTTCCTCTGTGTGCATATGGCAGAAAAATAAGATGAGAGCCTACGGGATCCCGACCTCGAACCCGGGGTCGCGGCTTGGACCGCAACGATCACCGCCTCACCCTTCCAGACTGCGGTGGTCATGAGCAGACTCGCGGCGTTGCGTCTTCTCGACTTGCCGACAAGCCTCGCAAAGACAGCTCCTTGCGATCAACACAGGTTGCTCGGCAACATGTGCAGCGAACTTGCGGCGCACACCACTAGCTAGCTCTCGCGACGGAAACCCGAACGATGACAACTCTGAAAGCACGGCTGGGCGCATGGACCTTCTTCGCAGTCGTCGCCATCCAAGATTATGTTTTTAAGGTATCGCTTCGTCATATTTTAGGGGGAATTCTACATCTCTCTTAAAAATAGGTTTGAGGAGCCTACATCTTTTCGTTTCAAGTGGGATATAGAAATTATCCACTCACATCCATGTCAACTTCCAGTTTTGGGTATGGTTGTACTTTCGCTAACAAGAATATCAGTTAGCCCAATTTTCTTTTTGGAGAGAAACCGATTGTAGGTAATCAATAGTCCTGGAAGCTCCTCCATTGGCACAACCTTTGGATCTTCAGTAGAGAAATCTCTTCTCGGGAACGTCCCATTTACCTCAAATATTTCTTCATGATTTCCTCCAACCTTAAATGCGGAATACCTGCTTTCCGTTTAGCCCAAGATGGCTGGCCGGAAAGGACATTCAATAATTCAATCACAAATCTTCACAAAGGCTTGATGGATAAATGAAGACAATAGAGTACTAGCCTAAAATAAGGTTTTTTTTTGTAGCTGGCCCCCGCCCCTCCAAGTGTTTTAATTGCTTTAAATCGTATCATGTGAATAACCCTGTTTGTCCTATAAACTGAATCGCGGTATCGAATGACTAGGACGTGAAGTCTTTCGTCAAACGCACCCACGCGGAGCCATGAAATCTCCCCTTCAGCGAATCTGGCGCGGCGCGGTTTTTTTGGGACTCGTGGTCGTGATCGCGGTGATCGGTTTTCGATCGCTGGGCAATTACGATTGGGTCGAAGCCGTCTGGATGGTCGCAGTGACCATTTCCACCGTTGGCTTCAGTGAACAAAGTTCTTCCAGCGCCGGCCTTCAGGTTTTTACCGTCTGCGTGATCTTGTTAGGAATGTCGGCTTCGGCCTACACCTTTGGTGGTCTGATCCACAAAAACAAAACAATATTCTTTCACAAACACCTTTAAAAGAGTTTCAGGCTTTATGTCCAGTACAGGAATTACATGAAGATGGCAGCTGAAATAATGAATTGCAGTCAAAATGGAAACAACGATCGAACGATCCGAAGATCCGTTTACATGCTTTAACTGATAATAATACTTTACAAAGTTGACCACGCTTAAAGCATCTTTTTCTGTTACTGAATAATTTCGTTCAGCCGAAGAAAGACTACGCGGGATATATTGCAAGATCATTTCCTTGGCTTTTTTGAACTGTGAAGTGGAGGACTTTGCAGCTTCAGAATTGTAAAGGAACTCCTGGCAGAACCATTCCTTAACAAGGTGGGACTTGAATGTGTAAGTCGAAGTTGCAAAAACTGTTTCCTCAGACAGTTGATTCCACAGACTGATGACTATTTGGCTGAAGAAATGACTTCTATGTCTACTCGTGGAATGCTGCATGGGGAGCTCCATTGAATGTCTTCTAGTACCAGAATTCAAGGGCTGTGCAAAGAGACTGGGAAGGGTGTTTTTAGAAAGGATTTTTTTGGTTAAAATCATATCACCCCTCTAGGGTTTTGGAACTTATGCAAAATGATTTTTGGTGAATCTTCTGATCAACTCACTAATGAGATAGATAAGAAAAAGACTTACCCTTAGAATCAAAATTATATACTGAATCCAATTCAATTGTTTCAGAAATTAGTGTTAACATTGCTTCCCTGTCTCTCCTGAATGCCAAAATATAGGTAAGCATGAAGCAGTCCATATTTCCAACCCATTAATAAAGTAAACATATGACAATGTTGGTAAATTTATAGCAAACAGTATTACTGGCTTTCATTTAAAGTGAATATACAAGTGTTGGGGAAACATTAGGCAATTTGGGTCTGGTGTTCTGGGCGCAATCCAAATACGAAGAGGCCGAGGCCGCCCAGCGCGAAGCTCTAGGCATCCATACGGCTGTCTTTGCACCACCCCACCCTGAGATTGCCAAAAACCTTCACAACCTAGCCGTTGTCCAGCAAGCACAAGATAAACTGGCAGAAGCCGAAAGCTTATTTGTGCAATCCATTAACATGGAAAAAGCCCTCTCCGATGAGGACTCTCAGGAATTGGCTAGCAGCCTACTCGCCACAGGCTATTTGAAGAGGACCAGTCCTCCTGCGGCGGCAACACCTGCACCAGTTCGGGATCGGCATCGGCCTCGGTCGCCGACATGAAGCCCATGCCCGCCCCGGCACGGATCGCCTGCAACTGCACCCGGTCGTCCGAGGTGCGGAAGACGATGCGCTCCTGCGGCACATGGCCCTTCATCCAGCGATTGTAGGGCGCGCGCGATTCCAGGTCGTCGAAGCCGACGAAATCATGCGTGGCCAGATCGGCGATCCCCTTGGGCGTGCCCTTGCGCGCGACGTAGGATTTCGCCGCGTAGAGTGCGAAAAGTAATTTAAACAGGAGTGAGCCTAAATGTAAGGTGGGCCAATGCCCCTTTATCCCCACTCCTTACTCCGAAGTTTGACTTTCAGTTTACTTAAAACCTAATAGAATCAGCAATGGCACTAAATCTTTTGGTACCTTGTGCAATATCAATTTGTGGTGTCACAATGTCTATTATTACAAACTGAGGAATTACATTGATGCCATTCATTTCATTATATCTTATTATCATAAATTAAATTTAAGGACAAGCTTTTGCCATGCAGATAAGGGGTTGTTCTGTATGGTTTAACCCTCGTCCGACACCTCATCCGCTATTGTTCAGCCTGCGGCCAGATCCAGGACACGACTGGCGATTGGCAGACCATATCGGAGTACCTTTCTGTAGCTAACGAACGCCAGTTCAGCCATGGCATATGTGAACCGTGCGTCAATCGGTATGGCTTTGGCCCTAAGGAATGATTGTATTTCCCAGTGCAGAGGATCTGCAAGACACGATCGACTCTCTACCCATAGGAGTCGTTTACATCATCGTGGAACCAGACAATCGCTTCACTTTGGGCGCAATCAACGAGGCTGCATTTCTAAGACTTAAAAATCAGAAGGGGGTTAACATAGATGCTAGACAATACTTTCCTGGAGTATTTTTTGGCCCTGGATATATTAGAAGTTTGATTTTCCTAACCTAACCACTTTCCAAGATAGCAAAAAGCAGCTTATCTAGAATTTTAGCTATACAGACAATCAGAATAAAAAAACTAAAACAATGAAATTTATACTTTTTAATATACTGCATAGCCTTGCCTGTTTATATCAACTAGATTATCATATTTTATTCTAGGCTATGATTAGCCTATTCACATTTTTAACATGACGATGATGATGATGTTGATATTCATGGTGATAACAATGTTGGTAATGCTGCTGCTGATACTAATGATGGTGATGATGAAGATTATGATGACGATTATGACGATGATGATGATGATGATGATATTAATAATACTATTATCATTATTAATAATAAAAACCAGCACGATGATCAAAACCAGCACAAGTTGACAATTGTTCCAGTTAAGAAAATAATTTTATCGCCTCATTTTATTTAAATTACACTCAACACCGAAATGGTGAAAATTACCTACCATATTGTTGGTTGGACTGCTACTACAACTGCTGCTTCTGTAGCGACTACTACTAAGGCTAAGGATATCGAGGTGATAATTTAAAAAGTTAAAAAGGATCCAAACATGCTATGTGCATGCAGGTTGTCAAAAGCGTGTATCACCATTATCTTAGGAACGGCTTGAAGTATGGACTGAAAACTTTCAGTTTAATGGTTTAGCAGTAATGAGAATAGAACGCGAAGAGTTAGACGCAATCACGTGGAAAGGAATAATTGGCTGAGGATGAGAAAGTCAGATTTAAATAAATGGAAAATTTTGTTAACCCTTGTATGCCTCCAGGGCATAGCTCACAGCCTTAACCCTGAGTGCTGGAGAGGGAAGGGGGGGGGTGTCATCCTCAAAGACATAATTTCCGGACCTTCCAACTACGTTGAACAAAAAAGCTATATCAAAATATCTATCAGAGATTTTGGGAAATGAAGGGCTTGGGGAGGGGGCATTTGCCCTCTTATCACTTTCGACTATTAATAAGGCGAATAGTTCTCTTATTTGCCCTTTGGCTCTTGCAGTAGTATTTGTGGATACAAGGGGCTAGGAACTACAATAGTGCACCGTCGCCATCTCAGAATACGATGAAAATAAAGCGCTGATCCACGCTATCTTTCCCAGAAGAACCCTCATAGAAAGGGAGGCGGTCGGAAAATTTGGAGAAAAACAAATTATTGCGACCAATATCGACTACGCCTTCGTCGTACAGGCGGTCGATAGAGATTTTAACCTCAACAGAATAGAACGATACCTTACACTTTGCAACGCCTCGAAAGTAGAGCCGATCCTTATTCTCACTAAAATCGATCTGATCGGCGATTCAGAACTAGAAGCTGTTATAGGGCAGGTTAAAGAGACGAAACAAAACAAATATTCTGGAAGGGCAACCACCTCTCGTCTTTAGCGCCATAAGAGAAAGTTTGAAGGAAACATGAAAAATTTGAGCGAAACAAACCGGATAAAAACAAACAAAGCGGAAAGCAAACAGAGAAAAAACAAATAAAATCTGAAATTGGAGGAAATAAAAAAACCTTAAAAACCAAGCAACGCGGAGAACCATCAAAAATAACCAACGGACAAAATAAAAAATTAGCAGAATTTGAAGATGAAAAGCCAACAATCCCAACATCAAAGTCAAGCCAGTCAAACTTTCATAAAATGTTGAAGGGGACTTTGAACTGAATTAGAAGACGCTGCTTGCATCCAGGCTGCTAAGCGGGTGTATCTGTAATGTCTCATAGACTACCAAGGGTATCAATTGTAAATTTCCTTGGAATGTCACAGGGATCTTGATCCAATTCATTAGATGTTATGAGTCTCAAAGTTTTCAAAAGGATATATCTGCAACACTTCTGGAACGGCTAAGGGTATTTAGTTGCAAATTTGAGGGAATGCTGAGAGAGAAGTTCGACTAAATCAAAAGACACCGTGTGTACCATAATGAATTATTTTAATTCCGTTGAATAAAAAAGTGCTGGAATCAAAGATTTTAGCTAAAAGTCCAATAAAAGACACAAAAGAATTGCACCTAGTAGCAGATATTCAAAACAGAGTCTCATCATATGGAAATACAATTCTGTTATATACTTATTATGAAAACACTGCTCTAGTGTGTAATTAAAATGAGAATGCAATTCTCATGGTTGTCAATGAGAATGACAACCAAACAATGCAAGGTTGTTTAGCACCTTGCCCTCAGGAGGGTTGCTGTTAAACTTCTTCGTCAGGTTATGACCATACCAATAGGGTTGACAACTCCCTTTCTAGTCCCCAGGGCAAGAGCTGTAAGCTGAGAAATTTGTCCATTGTTAAGACATGAGGTTTTTACAAGAAGGAGGGTTAAATAGCCTTTAGAGGAGGCTCTTTCAATGGGTAATCAAGTTCCAGAGCCCTTTTAAAAATTCAAAAGTGATCGGTGGGCCTTTTCTCCCCCAAATGCATCCGATCAAGATTTTTAGGCAGTCATTTTATTCAAAATAGTCTGAAGGTCAAATGACTGTGGTTTCGGGAGTAGAAACTTAGGGACTAATTAATTGTACCATTTCCTCTCATTCCCCTAAAATCATTAGTATTCCATTATAAAAAACTTGTGTGTCCTAAGGTCTAAGTTAGAATATCTCTTGCCTCCCCATATTTTAAAAAAGACATAAAAGTTCTTAAAGATGTGCAGAGATGTGCCACGAAAGTGACATCTAGCATGTGGGTGCTTTCCTACCCCATATGATTATCACAGCTGAATCTCCCAATACCAAGTTACTAGAGAAATAGAGGGGATGTCATTTTAGCCTACAAGTTAATGACAACTAGCAATGCAATTGAAGTTTAAAAAATAAATTGTAAAATAGAAAGGTCATGCTTTCCTATGAAAACATCATTAACCTGAGTTTCTTAACGGGGGGAAGGAGGGGGGGTATGGACATTCACACTCTAGATTAACGTGGTATCAAAGCAGAGGATAAGAGTTATGCTGCTAAATTCATTATTGTATAGGATTAGTATAATTTTGCACGAAAGTAACTCCTACTTGTTCATGAAATTCAGTGCGTCCCATTGTCTTCAGAATTTGAGTCAATGGCGCAAAACTTTGTGAAAGTCCAGTTAATCATTTTTCTGGGGGATAAAACATGTTTTTGAAGATAAAATAGCGGTATTGATTACAGAAAATTTACGAGATGACTTTTAAACTAAGTTTAGGCCTATATCAACATAACATTAAATGAATAAACTACTAAAAGAGAACGTTCATAGTATTATTACATTTGCATAAAAGCCAACAAGCGCCGTCACAAATAGGACAAAAAACAACAATCGCCAGCACTTAATACCAAACACATAAATATGATCTATCATCAGCCCACAGAAAAAGAGCTCTATGGTTCAGCCCCGTAAGTTAATTCGTAAGTTACGTATATTTTTAACTAATAAAAATGTTTGTTAAAAATTAAAAGTTCTAGTTGCCTTTTAAGCGGCCGAAAAATTCAAGGGCAGCTACGCCTCCTTCCCCATCCATTATTTCTCAAAACCGTCTGATCAAAACTAACAGAAAGCTATTTAGCCAGAAAAATAATTAATATGCAAATTTCATTTTAATAATTTATGTGCGGAAAGCCACAATCAAACATGCATTAATTCAAAACGTTCAGAGATTAAATAAAAAAAACTAGTTTTTTAACTGCCCTTCCCCAATAAGCATCTTCCTAAAATTTATCATAGAATTTGGTCTGGCTCAAATGGGCTAAATTTTCGGGCATTTTTGTATCAGTTTCCTAATTCAAGTGGCTCAATTCCCTCATCCTCTCTTTGCAGACATTGCAATGTAAAAAATGCTACATAAAAATGAAACAATTGACCATTGCCTATTTGAGTGTAATATGATGATGTCTGCAAAGTATACCGTGTAATGTAAACTGTTAAAGTGCTTCAAACACCACACAATCTCACTATCAGCTAAGAGTCTAGCTGACCAGTTTAAGATTCAAGCTTTTTTTTTTATAGAATAGAATATGATTTATTAGCTAAAATAGCACACAAGCTAGCATAAGCACATCAGAACAATTACAATGATAAAACAGATGTTAAGGGATAAACATAATTACAAAGTTAAATCAATTATTAAAATGCAAAACAAAATAGGGAACAAAAGAGTTTTTGCGCCTCATGATCAACATTTGGAGACACAAGTCAAGTTGGGTATTTGGAGCTCTATGAGCCGTAAGTCTTGTCTTGAGGATTGGGGGATTTTCTTTGAAGGAGCGCAGTGATTTTTGTTTGTTTTGAGCTTGATTTGCATATTCAATTTAAGCTTCACTCGTTTCAAGATTTATTTATTCATTTAGATTAGTGCCTATTGTAAGTTTGATTGTTGTACTTTTCTTTGAAAAACTTCATTTTTGGACAGTTTTTCTAAATTAATTTTTGTTTGTTTTTTATTGCAAAATGTTCCGAGATTTTTTGAAAATGCCTATTTCAAAATCTGTTTTTTTTTTTTAACACCGAGCTTTCATCAAAGTATCAAAACTAGTATCAAAGTACCATAGTATCAAAGGGGGGGGGGAGATCCTAACAAAAAGAATGAAATTTATTTGAAGCAGTTGACTTACATAGGATTTGCCAAGAAAAGCTTTATTATTGAAAACAGATCTACAACGTATATACGTTTCTTATTATGAGTGAAAAATCCGAAAAGTACATTCCTTCTCGAAAACTTTGTAGATGCGGGTTTTATACAACTTCGGAGCAGAGTGAATTCTGCAGTGTTTGTTCTCGAATTAATCGGAGGAAGTTGGCTGACGAATATCCTGTAGAAAAAGAAAAAGATGCTATTAGTATTGAATCGGTGTAAAGAGGGAGGCTTTGAATAGACTGGGATGGAGGAGGATGAGCGTTTGTAACTGTGTTTGCCTCAAGCGGCCTTATGCTGTGGTGATTTGTTAGTAGTAGTAGTAATGAGTGGGTGTCCGCTTGCTGAAAAAGAAACTACCTAAATTTTTGAGGAAGAAAAAGAAGATGAAGATGCACTAGCAAGTAGTAGCGATGGTTAAGACGGTTCTCTTGAAATAGAGGACTTAGAACCGTCTGACCGCGACGAAGAAGATGCAACCTGCGTTCCTTTTGACGACCAAAAGTGTCTACCTCAATATTTAGGTGAAAGTTTATAATGGTTAGTCCTGTCAGTCTAGAGTCGTGTCAGTTGAGAGCTCTTCGTTAGTATTTCCTCTTCTATTCATCCAAAAAAAATTGAATAAAGACCCAAATCGTCAGAAAAATATAAACTCTAATAAAGATACATGTAGGCATTTCCTTCAAACTAAGTATATGAGTCGAAATACTTCTTAAAAAACAAATTAATATGTGTTTGCAATTTTTTGTATTTGATAGGTATAGATTGGTTATTTAAATTCTCAGGGTTTCAAGCGAGGTGGGGATGTAACTAGAAAATTTATTGAATAGTTTTGCTTCTCTAGGCGCTATCGAACAGTTCGTGGTAACGAACTGTAAGTAAGGAGCGATCAGCTTAAGAGTAACCGAGACTCAAAAAATGGAAAATGAGTGACAATTAATGCATCAAATGGCTGGATTTTCATGTTGACTCCAAATACATAAAATTTATTAAGTTTAAAGATAGGTTACCCGTTAAAAGCTATTCGGCAGAGAAAATGTGCCTAATTTTCGAAAAAGGGGGAAAATATCACCAGACAGCAATCACATGGTGGCGCTAAGACTTCCACGGTCTACGTAAAATTTATTTGTTCCTCTTCCATATTCTTCAGAAGGGGCATGCAGTACAAACATTCTGTCTGCTGCATTGTATCCGGCCTGGAAGCCTCCTTGCTCTGCTTTAATTTTTTTTTTGCACTTCAAGCCATTCTGACAGTCTCACATCAATAATTTTTTCTAATATTTTACTCATCGTTGGTATTACGGATATGGATCTATAGTTGGAGTGTTCCTCTGCATTTCTCTTTTTGAAAAGCGCCAAAATTACTGACGTCTTCCGTTGAACAAAATGACAATGTCAAAAGTTTGATTGGATATGTATGGCAAAATGGTGAGCGTCGGAGGGGGGTTACTTGCCTTCTAATCACTTTTGACTATTAAGAAGGGCACTAGCCCTTTCAATTTCCAATCGAATGCACCCTTTTTGAAGTTTCTCTGACAGCTCCTTCGATACGAAGTGCACAGGTATAAACAAACCACAAAAAAAAATTATTGTGCCAAAATTGTTCTTTACTTAGTCAGGGATTGTGCTGTCTAGGATTCCAAGTATATAAGATTAATCAAGTTTCATGGAAGTTTAAATGTTATTATTCAAAGAAACGTCGACATACCTGGGACTTTTTTCATCATAGGCAGCGCACTAGTGATGCCTAAGCAAATACTGAAGTGGGCACAATCTATTGTTTATTTATTCTGTTTTTTTTTTCTTTTTTTTTATGACCAAGGCATTTTGTATAGAAGGAGTTGTCCTAGAAGAAGGAGCTCATTCGATTGGAAGTAAAAGTTTTATTACCCCTTTTTTAAAGTCAAAGGGGATTTCAGGGCAACCAGTCCCAAAATTACGAAAATTTTTAGATAGATTAATTTTAAAGACTTTCTCGGCAAAACAAATTTTTCAAAAAAAAGTAAAGAGCTCTATGAAACCAAAAATAAGCAGAAATAAAGTGAAATGTTCCACTAAGCGTAAAACAACTGCAAATCTGCAGTTGATTTGCAGTTGTTGTCCAACTGCAAATCTTGCAGTTGTTGTCCAACTGCAAAACAACTGCATTAATATATGAATGAAACACAAAACGAACACAAATTACTATAAATAACCGAGTCAAATCCAAAACTAGCAGAAATTGACGTGAGTACAGCTGACAACCAAGGTGCCGATCAACAAGCGCTGACTTCAGAGCCGGTCACGCAGCGAATAATAGAGCATTGCCAGCGCCAATAGCGGCCGGCGCAGCCGTGTCCCGCCGGGAAATTCGCGTGTCGGGATCGAGGCCAGAAGGTCGAACCGCTCGGCCGTGCCGCAAATGAGTTCTCCGGCCAGTTTTCCGCACAGGGTCGCCATGCCTAGCCCGTGGCCCGAATAGCCGGAAGCCGATATTGTGTTTTGATCCAGCCGTTCCAGATGCGGCATTCTGTTTGTGGTGATACCGAGCGTTCCTCCATTGTTAATTGTTTTGACGGATAAGTCGGCCAACCTTATTGACTACCTTTTCCAATACCCTATTGCATACCCCTTACCCACTACAAAAAAAGCATTGCATTAAAAATAGTCATAGCATCCGAAAAATTGTGAACAACAGATCTAAAAGAGATAGAAAGGCCCCTAAAAGCAACAAGGCTTGAGCACACATAAGAAGGGTTACTATGTTGTCTCGTTATCAATATTTTAAGACCTAGATCTTAAAGCAGACCAGGGCTATTTAAAAGGGTTATCTATCAAACTGTACTACTACTTTCGATCAGAGAATTTAACGAAAGAAAATATAGAGAAGACAGGTATAATGTTTAAAAAAAGCCGTGAAAAAAAGAAAAAGGAAAAAATTTAAATAACAGAAATCCGAACATTTCGACTCTATGTCCGGGGGCCTTCATCAAAGGAAATAAATGAATGAACTAAATTAAACACAACACATAGAAAATTGCATAAAGAAAATTATAAAGAAAAACATTTTTTTGCTGTGTTCCACTAAATATCTTTAAATATCATACCCGTTTTTCACTCTATATTTTCATTTATTCCCTTTACCGCTTTCAACCGACACGACTTCGAGAGCGTCATCACGCTGCCGTGCAACCTGTGCACCGATATCTTGTCGTTTCACGTGAGGTTTGTGGCGCAGCGTTAGAACAATCGCGCCAATCATCGCCACCAGCAAAATCAAACCGGCGGCTTCAAACAAATAGACATATCTCGTGTAAAGCACATTGCCCAAGGCTTCTGTGTTCGACATGCCTTCAATAAATGGTACCGCACTGCTGCCAGCAACTTCCGGCGCAATCAGGAACGATCCTGCGACCATGATCAACTCCAAGATTAAGAAGACCTTCTAAGGGGATCATTTGGACTGTTTTTTTAACTTATGGTATAATAGGCCTACGGAACTCAGATAGAGAAAAAATAATTACACCATTCGATTCCCTATTCAGTGCTCTTTCCATATTTAATAGCCTAATCACTGCTGTTGAAATTATGTCCAAGTCCCCCGTCTTACTGTGATGGCTATTCACAAAATGTTGGGAGAAAGGACAAAATATTCTGTTTAAAATCTAGGGGGGGCACTTTTTCAATTAAAATACTGAAAAAAGGTATTTTTAAGAAATATCTAACTACCACTACACGTTAAATATTTAATTGAAATCCTACCTGCATTGTAGTTTTTCTCACTCAGACTAAGCTAATTATAACTGATTGCAGAAAGACAAATAGGTTTTTCTCATATCAAACAGAACAAACTTCTCATGTGCGTTTGGGATAATACACAAGTACCAAAATGTTTAGCGAGAAAAATAGTCATATATAACTGATTCACAATTAATATTATTATTTCAAGTAGTCTCAATAGTGAACTTCTACTATGGAAACATATTTACAGAAATTTTAAAGAACGTGTGCTAGTCCAATAGCCCCAGCTTTTCCACTTGAGGCACGGTACCAAACTGCCGTTTTTAGTGCCATTTGGAACTTTTTGATCGTGGAATTTGTATTAAGAACGTAAATATGAGCAGTACTTTTTTATATGAGCTATAAAAGATCTGTCTGCGATGTTCTGGTAGCCTGCTAGTGCCATCACTTGAGAAGTGGAACAAAAAGTGTCATTTTAGGGTCATATAGTACTAGCAGATGGCGGAATTTAGAAAAAGCACGTATACATGAGAAATGGCTTTTGAATAAGCCATTGTCATTAAATGTGAAGAAGTGTGATGTACTTGTATTATCAATGCCTTTGATTATGCAGTACGTGTTAATAATGTCTGCCCTATCCCTTCAGAATTGAAGACTTGGCAATCCTAGCCTTTGCAGTCTATTTTTATACTGGAAATGTTTCAAATATGGTACAAGAGTAGTTGCTCTTTGCTGTATTTTTCAACCCTTGCTCTGTCTTTTTTATTCAATGGATACCATACTGATGAATTGTATTCGAGTATAGGTCAAACTGTTGATTTATAAATGGCAATGAATGAATGGAGTTTTGTATAAAAAAGCTTTTTATTTAATTGGGGAAAATTTTTATTTGATTGCTGAGACAGTAATCTTTAATGGAAATTTTAATGATAGTCTCTAAGGGAGTTTTTTTTTAATCAAAGCCTTGTAATGACAATTTGAACTTAAGCGTAAAGAGTGGAAGAATACAAGAATAAAACTAGGGAATACAAAATATAGTAAAAAAAAGAAAAGATGTATTTTGAAAAGCAACCGCAGCTAAATGAGTTCTTTTTCTTAACAGTATTACACCCTTAACATCGCCTAATAAATTTTATCCAAGTAGAGAACGATGTTGGCACAATATATTATTTATTTTAATATTTTTATTTATTTGTTTTTGTTTTGTTTTTGTTTTGCTAAAGAAGTATATATATTGAGAGGGCTATTGCCCTTTTTGATAGTCAAAAGTGATTGAAGGGCCAATTCCCTCCCCGCCCACGCGATCAAAATTTTGAGATGGTTATTTGGTTCACCACAGTTGAAAGGTCTGGAAATTATATCCTTGAGAAGGACCACATTTAAGAGCCCTCAGGGCAAAGTTTATAAGCAAGGCAAAGGTTATAATTTGTAAATATATAGAACATTCACATATACTATTACTATTATTATTATCATTGCAGCCTTATGGTTCCTTACTATAGGCAACACTAGAACGTTGGGGTGATGTCATCCCCAAAGGCATACTTATTTGACCTTTAGATTATTTGGTAAAAGATGGCTTTTTCAAAATTTTGATTGTATGCCTTTAGAAGGAGGACAACTAAAAGGGCGTGGGCTCTTTAGGCCTCTGGCCACTTTCAACCTCCTTCCCGACATTCCCTGAAGGTTTCAACTTAATACCCTCAGTTGTTGTTAATTTTCACCACGAGTCTAATGAATCTCAAAGTCCAAGCAATTTTTCAAAATTATTGTAAGTGCACGAAATAAGTTTTTGATGTCCAGTTTGCTCGAAACTTACAGAGAGCATGTAGTCTACAATGGGACTTGAGAACACAACAAATGTTGTCAAAAGTGCGTTAGTGTGTGAAATATTTTTTTTTTTTTCGTTTGGTCATCATAAACTCTGGGCCAAGGATGCCTCGAATTACCAAAATTTGAGAAATGTTGAGTCCATAAAACAGCTCAAAAAATTTAAATTATATGTGTTAGTCGACTCCGAAGTCCGAATTCGGCCCTTTGAGGGAGTGTCATAGTGATCTTTTTGAAATAAATATCTTATCTTATCTCTCCTATCAAAACTCTAAAAACGGATTTTTTATAAGAATAGTTACAGCAAAAGAATTGCATTTTAATACTGATTTTAAATATATAAGTTTCATCAAGTTTAGACTTCCCATCAAAAGTTACGAGCCTGAGAAAATTTGCCTCATTTTTGAAAATAGGGGGAAACACCCATTAACAGTCAAAGAATCTTAACGATGAATTAAAGTTTTTACCACGGTTTAACGCTATTGGGAGACTTTAACGGGTACACCAACATGAAAAGAGAAGTAGTGGATACAGTGATTTGTGAGGAAGTGGTTCCAGCTCCGAAGGCTTACGGGATTACAAGAACTAGCAAGGATGAAGGTAGGAATTTGAATATTTGGGAGAAAAGGCTTTTGGATTTTTGTGAAAAAAATGGGCTAGTTATAGGGAATGGGAGGTTTTGAAAGATAAGTGTAAGGGAGACTTTACGTGTTTTACGGGTGCGAAAGGGAGTGTTATTGATTATGTACTGGTGGCCTGGGCTAGCTGCTACTTTCATATTATTGTTGTGTTATTGTATCTTTACTGCCATGCTTATCTCTGTATTGTAGTGTAAGTTTGTTATTGTATCTTTGCCTAGGCCTAGTTTTTCGAGATTGTCTCCCCATGGGCCTATGTCATATATATACAGGTATGTGTGATTAATAAATAAATCAAATGAAATGAAATGAAATGATTCAGGCACTTCTCAGTTATTAACCTAAGGGTGAAAATTTGATCGAGATATCCTCTACCCTTCCTAAGACCGCACTGTTCTCTTAAAACTGATAAATGGGTAAGTGGTAACCAACGAAGTTTCAGATATGAATCATTTCTAAAACTAAGGGCTGTTTCAAACATTTTACGCAAAACTGAAAAGTATCCGCTAAAAAGTTCTTTATTTTGATGGTCTTTAAATGTGTGCTTTAAATTGTGAAGAATAATAACTATGTTCAAGACTAAGCTCCAAGTCCTATTTCAACCCGTCACATTTTATCGTTTATAGTAAAGGGATCATGTTATTATTATATTTTCGCAATAAATATTTATCATTAAGATTAACAGAGCAAACAGTTGCTTATTTTCTTTTTTGTGAAAGAATGAATGGTTGGCTGAATCCTGAGCTTGCTTGGTAGTATCAAAGAAAAATGTACATTGTACATGTAACTATGACTGTAAAGTGAATAATGGTGGTACTATTCAGAGCAAAATAAATACATGGTGTTAAAAAAAAATTATTATTACTACCAATCATTGCTAGAAATCCAAAATAATGCATTAGCCAGTTGGAATGAGAGAGCAATGATCTAACTTTTTATCACAATTTAAACAAAAATGCAATACGTTCATTCAAGAGGAATTTAACACACCAAGTTTCATCCTGATCCCTCCACTCTAAGCGTTTCCCAAGACTTTAGGTTCCCCCCTCAATTCCCCCCAATGTCACCGGATCCAGTCGGGATTTAAAAAAAGAGCTCTGAGACACGATATCCTTCCAAACATCAAATTTCATTAAGATCCCACCACCCGTTCGTAAGTTGAAAATGCTTCATTTTTTCTAAACTTTCCGAATTAACGGGCCCCTCCCACTCCCCCCAGGTGATCAGATCAGGAGAAAACGACTATTTCTAACTTAAGCTGGTCCGATCCCTGATACATACAAGAAACCAATTGTTCTACTACTAACGTAACAAGCCCTTTAGTTGATTTGCGGTCACTCTAAATTCTTTCTTGCGCGTCATTCACTTTTCATCAACTTAATGGTGATGCTCCCACTGCCCTACAAACTAGTCCTTCTTTCGTCACAGATAGATAGGTCTAAGCATCACCTACGCAATCCAAGGAATATTAATATGTTTACACCATCGGCGACGTCTGACTTTAATCCATCAACTGCGTGTCATATCGTTTGGAACAGCCTACCTGATTCAGCTCAAAAATGTTACTAATCGCAAAAGCTTCTTCCGTCGTCGGAAGACTCATTGCTCTTTGCAGATTGCCCCATATTCTAGACACACAAAGATGCATATATATAGCTCACCCATTAAAAAAATACTTCCCGAATTATAATAGCAATGAGAGCATCAAAAGATTTGGTTTTTTATGTTTATTAAATAAAAGCAAACGAGTTTTTTTTTTTAACTCAAAGTAAGGAGTTACATTAAAACTTTAAACGAAAAGAAATTACTCCGTATATGAAAGGGGCTTTTCCTCCTCCATGTCCTGCTCTTTACGCTGAGAGACGTCACCGATCGATAGAGTAATGTTGATAATCAGGTAAAGTGTGCCCATACACATGCCAAACTCACTTTACACAGGGACGGTTTTGGTTTGAGACGGTAAATATATGTCGCAGTAAATGAATTTTGACTATCATTTTATTTCTATTGCCTTGTGTTTCTCTGAGGTGTACATACGCTAACATAACTTTAATATCTCTGTGTCACGCAAGATATAAACGAAGTCTTAATAATACATAGAATAGCCTTTCTTTCTCAAATACCAACATTTATATTTGATGTGGTATGGCAACTCCATTTCCACCTTGCGCAGGTAGCAAAAGTCCTGAAGACCCCGCAGCTTCACCGCCTTGAGGTTTGAAAGCCGAAGAGGTTGCATTTTTACCCCGAAATGGGACTGAATCTTGTTCCCACGGCAAGCTTGTGTCAGCTCCCGTCCTCGCCCTTATACTGGGAGTTTCATGTTCGAAATTTCCCTTAAAAAGACATAAAACTTTAGTTTTATAGACATAAGTACAAAAATACATCTTATTATTAACATGTCCTCATGTAAAATTAACTGGCCCCTATTGCAACCTAATCTTCATGATTGGATCGAAATTGTCTGTATGTCTCCGCGCCGAAGTTTGTGCTCGAATTGCCGGTCGAAAGAACACGATCGCCTCCTTTCCGAACGAACTGGCGCAGGTCCCGAAAAATATCTTCCCCAGGGATGGTAATTTCTCCGTTGCGGTCTTCCTTGTTTATTCCGAGAACACCGTGTGCGATCCGTTTATACTTGTCTTGTACCATAGGGAAATATTGCACAATACCTTCGTTGATCAGAAAAGCCATACAAGCCCGTTGAAAATTTTTGAGGGATTTCCAGTGGGCGCAAATCGTGGCGCCTGCCAGCAGCCTCTCTGGAACAAGTGGTCGTCGACGCAGTTAGCAGGTTCCTGACTGACCAGGGTGAGAACAGTGAACTCTCCGGCAACAGAGAATCAGCAGGTCAACTTCAGACCCGGTTCGAGCGCGCAGAAAAACTGGCTGACAAACTTCGAGGTGGAACACCAGGAGCGCAGCGCACGATGCTGCAGGACCTTCTCGACCGGATCACGGTCCACGGCGACAGGTTGGTCATCCGGGTCTCTGGAAAAGAACTTGGACGATGCCTCGGAAGAAACTATAATAAAAACTGATAACAATTTATTTCTAAAAATTTTTTAAATAAGAAGTATAAAATGCTAGAAATGAAACAAATACCAATCAATTGAAAGCGCGGAGCCAATCAGTTTTCGACGGCGTAACGCCAAACAAATATTTGGCGCGCCACCGCCAGACATTAGCCTGCAAAGCTAGAATTTTCAGTCAACAATTAGCAGAGTTACAAACCATAAAGATCATCAGGTAAATTGGAAGAAGTGTTTAACTTCTCTCCATTAAATTTTTTTTGTCGCACAGCTCTGCCTATCGAACAAATATCAATAAAACTAGTACAAATAAATCAACTAATTATATTTCCCTATGTTTCTAGGATTACAGAAAACTAGCGCTTTACTGAAAACACAGAGCAATACAGGAATTTTGGCACGGTAAAAGTAAACCTTAGGAAAAAGTAAACTATTTCTATATATATAAAAATAAGTTGTCTGTGTGTGTGTGTGTGTGTGTGTCGAGTGACGTCATGTTTGTGTGTCGGCTGACGTCAGGTTTGTCGACTGACGAAATTAAAGACCGGGACATCGGGACACAAATGGGCATTATATGTCCACTTACACTTGGATTCTCCTGACTTATATTCTCTTGCTGATCGTCCTTTTGAGAATTAAATGAAAAAACAAACAAGTTTTTTTCAACTGAAAGTAAGGAGCGACATTAAAACTTAAAAAGAACAGAAATTATTCGTAAATGAAAGGGTTTGTCCCCTCCTCAATGCATCGATCTTTACGCTAAAGTTTGACATTTCTCACATCTCTATTTTTTGAAACAAAAAGTGCGAGAGGGCCTAGGTGCCCTCCAATTTTTTGGTAAGTTAAAAAGTACACAAACGTTGGTATTATATTTTCTCTCTCATGAAAAATCTGTAATGGTTCGACATCCAGTTGCTAGAATTTTGCTGCGTCCGACAGCAAATCCATCATTTCATCAATTTATAATCCAAAATTTATTTTAACCACACCATTTCACTTATCCTGCTTTAGTAAAACCGATTCTTATATAACATATATATTTCTCATTTGTAGAATAGTATCGAAAGTCAAAACGTAGTGTGAAATTGTATCTTTTTTCATCTTTTTTTAAGGGAACATATAAAACTCATTATAACAAAATGTAACTTGTCCCCATGGAAAATTTTCTGCCGGCAGCCTTGGACAATCCCCCACAGCCCTGAGGGCAAAGGTCGTGATTTTTTGCCCTGGGGTATATAAGACTTATGTAGAAAGGGTGATTGTATAAGCTTCAGAGGGATCTCATTGGATTGGTAATCAGAATTCCTAGTGTGCTAGGATTCAGAGTGATTAGAGGATGGATACCTCCCCTCCAAACCTGATATTTTCCCAAAGTGCATCTGATAGAAATTTTGAGGTGACTATTCATTGTCATGTTAACTTTGAAAAAGGCTCAGCATCAAGGTGCGCGTTGCGGGCCGTCTGGGTGGTGCTGAAATTGCGCGATCAGAGGTTTATCACGAAGGTCGAGTGCCACTGCATACATTGCGTGCGGACATTGACTATGCCACCGCAGAAGCGCTAACGACTTACGGCATTCTGGGTATCAAGGTTTGGATATTTAAAGGTGAGGTGATTGGCACCAACGAGGAGCCAGCTGCCGCAGCACCGCAAAGCTCATAGCACTACAAGCTTATAAAGAAACATCATGTTACAGCCAAAACGTACAAAATTTAGAAAGCAGCATATGTGTATAAAATAAAAAAAAAGAAAAAAGGAAATTCAATATAGCTAAAGTTCTTAAAGGTAATTTTACAGGCTCAACAGCTTGAAGTAAAGCAACGTTTTAACAGATTACAAAATTGCTAATAGATTTGTCAATTATTTATTTGTTTATGTTTTAGGCTAATTAATTGCACCTCAACAACTATAGAATGGATGGAAAGAATGGCAGAGTAACTCCAGATGTAGCCAACGAATCTATTAATTGTAGCTGTTTGTCTCCTGGGACAGTATGCCAGCTACTTACATCTGTGCCTACTTGTAATCAACAACTGACTATACAAAATTTGGGAAAATCAATAATTTTTTTGTGAAATGTTTGTTTTTATTTTGGATGATCTTGATCTTCATGTGTGTACATTATCCCCTAAGTAAGCCCTGATTGAATGTGAATCAAAAGAGCTTCTTTGTATCTATATATGAATTTGGAGAGGGGGTTGTGAGGAGATATTATTGGTCTAAGGATCAAGGTCTTGAAATTGATTTTCCTTGCTCTTCTCATTTCCATTAAAAGTAACATATTCATCTTTCCAATAAAAAATTGGATGAACTTAGCTCCCAGTTGTCAGCAAAAAACCTCCTATTAGAGCTATGTTGCCAGCTTGATGGCCTATATTTGCTAAATAACTGGCAGAATGACAAAAAATATGTTTTAAAATTTCTAACTTGTAATTTGGTTTCCTAAATTGTCATAAAGACCAAAACTATGCCCAAAACAGGTAACTAGGAAATTCTTTGCTCCAGTAATATTTTTTGATTAATAGATGCTGTTAAAAATTGAAACAGTTTATGAAAGATCGGGATGGCGAGCATGGAGTGGTCAAATAATAAAACATTTTTTGTCTGTACAACTAATTCACCTCCACCTAAAACCTACTCCAGCTGAAAATCATCCGGTGCAGACATTATTTTAGTAATTTTCCTTGGAAAGAAAAGGCAATTAAGTGTAAATTAAAAAATAAATAGACACTGGCGTAATCTAATATTTTCCAAAACCAGTAAAGACAAAAACAAAATCTAATAGCAACTGGATTGTGTAACTAATCGTAACTGGATTTGGCACGAATTTCAATTACACTTTAAACCAAGTTTTAGAGCAAATTTATCAATTGAATTTTTTTTTGAATAATTCCACCCAGCAACAATCCTGGATACACCCTTGGTCCCAGTTGTTCATGGAAGTGGCTTTATCCTCTACGCTGTCACAAGATGATAATTTTCGATATTCACATAATACATGAAAATGGATACGAAAAAATGCGTAACTGGTCTCTGAGAGAAAAACTACAGATACTATCTGATAATAGCAAGCAGGATCATACAACTAAATGTAGCCTATATATACATAAACACAAATATTACCTTTTTGAACTACTTCAAAATTCAATATTTTGACAAAAGAAAACTATCATTATGCTTTTACGATTAAATAAAAAAAAAAATAATCACCTAAGAGTAACATTAAAACTCAAAACGATAAGAAATTATTACGTATACGAGGGGTTATAACTCTCCCCAATACCTCACTTTTTACGCTAAAGTTTGACTTTCTGAGACAATTTCTTAAGAATAATTAATACAACACAAAGACTTTTTAAAAGTTCTAAAACAAAACCTTAAGCCTATTGAGCGAGGTATCGAGGAAGGGGCAACCCGCTCACATACGTTATAACTTCTGTTTGTTTTAAGTTTAAATAGTCCTCCCAGAAGATGGGATGGGGGATTGTCCCCCCCCCTCAGGATTTTTAAAATAACCGTTTCTTGGTATTTTCATTAACAAAATCCAACTTTTGTATTTTCATTTTAAAAAATCTAAAAAGCCACTAAATTGCCTCCTCCTACGGTTTTAAAAAAATGCATTTTAACCCCTCCTTCATTTTCATAAATTCACTCACTTGGCCCCACCATTCATGGTGGTAGTTTCCCATGTGTGGCAGAAGAAGTGATACTGAGATGTACACCAGGTAATGAACAGTGAGCCCTCTCAATTAACGCTTTCCTCAATGTACCGTCATAGTATTGTTTCCTTTGTGTCTTTACCCAGAGACCAAGATTGTACGTCTGTTGCTGTTGTTGTTGGTTCTTTTCAACATCATCCAAAACAACCATGAATTTTTGTGGACCGAAACAATGTCCATTCGTACGTTTATATTGATGTAACAAATCAAACATTTGACTCCATGACAAATCGTTCCGTTGTTCTTTTTTTTGTTGTCGTTGTCGGTGATTGGGATCAGTGTGATGCTGCCGTGGTGCTGGTGTTGTTGTTGTTGTTGTTGTTGCTTGGTATACAAAGATTCCTTTTTATATTAATTGATCAGGAATTGGAAGTTGAACAAATCAAGCTTAAATACAGATTAAGGAAGGTTTAGAGAATAAATTTACCTCCGAGGAAAACAAAACCAAATCCTCCGAATGAAGGAAGGTAAGGGGGTAACCCACCCTTGAATGAACGTGAAAAACCTCATATGATAATCTGATGATTGTATACCTAAAATTAATATTTTTTGGCTCCTGCAACACCCCCTCCTCCTTGAAAAAGGTTCAAATGCAAAAAAATTGGAGTAAAAGACCATCCCAGTTTGGGATAACGATCTGTAAATAAAGAACGACTCATACCAATAGTAGGCAAAACTCTAAAAAACGGGAAATCTGGAAAATAGAAACAATATTCAAAGAATTTTCATTTTATTCTGATTGAAAATACATTGCGTTTAATCTACTAATCTTAGGTTGCCCCAATTACTCAAATGAGTTTCAAGTTACTCATCAAAAGTTGTTAGCATAATTGAACTTGGGTAACTTTACTTTCATTTGAAAAACATCTTTTTTTTTTAATTTAATATTATTAGAAACGATCTTACGATTTCAACAATTGGAAGAGGTTACTTCTATATTTGGGTTTCGCTTCAACATATCCAAGGTAAATGCCGCAACAACAAAGTCCCTGATGGACGACTCTATGAACTTACAACATTTCCTCTTAAACAGTGAGGCTAACGATATTAAAGGCCACGTACCTTGGCAATGAAGTTCAAGCCATTGCTCGGATAATGCTCAAGAATGCGAATTCAGAAGTTTCCCTTAACTTCTTCATATACCCTTACCTTAAAGATTGTGCCCTAAATTTGCCCGTGGCTATACGGGTTTTGCTAAAATATACAAAAGGATAATCCCGACCAGAATTCAGATTTTTTTTCTTCTTTTTTAATTTTAGATTCTTTGCAGCACAGAAAAGTTTTTACACAATCTATTTTTTTAAATAGGTCTCAAAGACATAAAAGTTTAAAATTAAAAGAATTTGAAATGATGAATTTTCTGCAGCTTTATCAACATTTCAGGGGATTATACGATTTACTTGCTGCAATAACAGTCGAAAGCATTGTTTAGATTTTTATTTGTGAGCTTATTCTCACCCTCTACCCTACCCCAAAGAAAAAATGGTTATCTTAGGTAACGAACTTTTGTATTTTCATGTTTTTATTGCGTATATGTGGGGGTTCACCCCTCGTCAGTACCTCGCTCTTTACACTAAAACTTAAAATTTTGTCCCAATTCCTTAAGAATGACCCCTGAATCACAAAAGCCGTAGAATAAGTAGGAAAAATTATTAAAAATACTTTAGCGTAAAGAGCAAGGTATTAGGAGGAGGTGAGCCCCTCATATGCGTAATAATTTCTTTTTGTTTTAAGTTTTAATGCTGCTCCTTACTTCCATTTGAAAAAACTTTTTTACATATTCATTATTAAGAATGCGGGCATTTGCTGTTGGATTTTTTTTGCTTACATATAATTGATTATAACCGGCATAGGCATCTGCATGTAGTACTCCGCTAAATTCTTGTAAATGTTCTTTTGGTCTTTCTCCTTTTCGATCAGAACTATAAAAATAGCAAACTGCTGGTGGTGTACTATCTCCATAGGGTCTGCTATCTCTTACATAACTCCATATTCTTCCGATTTTAGTTTTTCCAAGTCCTGGAGCAAGTACCTTTACTGGAGTATCATCCCCGTGTAAATGACTTCTCCCTCCCAAGAAAATTTCTCTACACATCTTTGAATGAATGGAGTTTGTTTCTGAGATGTACCTGAATATTCAATAAAAGAAAACAATTAAGAAACAAGATCAAAACAAACAGGTAGTAAAACAAAAATATAAGGCGAAAGAACAGAGAAAAAGAGGAGTTACGCAAGTAGTAGTTAGTTACAATATATAGTAGTGGCTGCAGAAGTATATTCCAACTGGGTGGTTGGAATATACCCAGTGCGAGTATAGACTAAACTAAAATTAATCTAACATTAGTAAACCCCATAAGATGGCCTCCGCTTGCGGACTGCCGGGGTCTAGCCTCAAAATCGGCTAAATAGTTTTTTTTTCTCTTAAAACTGGCATATTGACATTTCTGGCCACAAAAAGGGTCAAACAGGTCGCAACTTTAAATCAAGATTGACATCAAGAAGAAATCTCACATTGACTGTAGTTAGAAGACAAATGACATTGGGAATTCAATTGAGATATTCAGAGTACTTCAGACTACTTCAGAGACCAATTTTCAGCCCCTAAATCCTACCTAGACAACACCTTTTGCCAGGCCCTCGATAAGGAAACGAAGAAACTGATTCAGAGCCCCTAATGCTGTCTAGGAGGTTGTTCCAGAGGGTTCCACTTACGTGACGAAACACAAGAGCTGATCTCCCTGTGTTGTGTTGCGAGAGCAACACTTGGGTTTCGTCGTGTTTTTTTCCCCTATCATTCTGATTTCTGCTTATTCCTAGAAAGTAGTAGGGGTCTAACCTCTGCGGTTTTTACCGTAAGTGTGGACAATAGGCTGAATCGATGAATATGACTTTGCATTTTGGAAAGCTTCGTAGAACTCTTGCCTGTGGTCAGAAATTAAGATGTTATTCATTATTTCACTCCTTTTTGCTATGTTTTATTAAATGATATTGAGTTTACTGGCCTTTACAGCAAAATTTGAACATTTTGGACTTTTTTATGTTTATCATAATGACGTTACGTAAAAAACCTAGGACATTACTATGAAAATCATACTGTACTTTGCATTAAAGATTCAAAATTTGAATACTTGCCACAGACGTCTCTTAAAAGTTTACCATCATAACGCTTATCGTTTTAGAGTGGTCACCATTTGAATGGAAAATAGTTACAGTCCAGCCTCATGACAGTCCATACTTGGCAGTATTGTTTATTGCATTAATGGTAGACTCTGCTCTATAAGATACTGCTATTTTCATCTAAACTGTTAAGTTCTTTTGTAATTGAGGTGTGTTTTTCAACTAATTCTTCTAGTTCTTTTTGTGTGTCAGCAGAATTCCAGTTTGATGAAATCAAGGAAGTTAGTTTTGCAACAATGTTCCATTGAACATTATTTTGCTCATCAATTAATTCCAGAAATCGTTTTCCTTTTTCATCGTCATTCATTATTGGAAAAAGGAGATGCAGTGATAAAAATCCTCAATGAAAATCCCTTCCTCGGTAAAATTTCTTACAGAAGATTCAGTTTGAAAAACTTTCCTTGGCACACTTTCGTTAGACAAAGACTTTAAGTTCTAGTCGTTTTTGCGATACTCCCCTTCCACGGAAATTATTCCTGGGAAATCTAAACACACTGAATTTTCTCCTCAACAATTCCCCCGGAGCATCTACACATGCAAAATTGAGTAGACAAAGAGAAAGTAAGACAAATACAAAGAATTTTGTATGGGAAATATGTCTCATTCTTCCACTGTAAATTCCCCTGGAAAAACTTTGCTTGCATTTTTCTTTTTTTTTTATAGAGCCAATATTAGACACGAATCGTGGCTCCCGGGCAATAAAACTGGATCGAACGTCTCATTGGAGAACATTAGAGACAGACATACTTTCACAAGATACTGGAAATCTCTCTACAAATTATTGACGTCCTGCAAGGACATATTGGTACTTTGTGGATTAAAGAATATACCGGAGTATTCCTTTTTTTACGGAGGTCTTTAAGCATACCCAAAACCGGAACTTTGGGATTCAATTTGGGATAATATTAAGTTTCATGTCCAAAAATTGGCTATTTAATTCTCCTCGACCTCAATCAATCAATCAATTAATTTATTAATACTAAAAGAAAAACTATTACAAAGGTAAAGCAGTTACTAGGCCCAAGAAGCTTTGCTTGTAATGATGCCTCACTACGAATCATTTTTTTTTAATATAAGGGGTATAGATAATGAATATAAAGGGTTGCGGGAATATTTTTTTTAGTGAACCTAGCAGAAGTTACAGAAAAGGCTGAAGTAAGAGAGGCATATGTAGGCTCTTGGCCTGCCCACCTCATGACTCTGGATTTCAGCAGCACCACGGCGACATCGCCGGGGGCCAGTGCCGCCGCCAGATCCGTTTCCGCATCCTCCACCAGCCGCAGCGATCCCCCGGTCCCGGCCAGCAGGTTTTCGGCGACATAGAGATCGGTCGGAAAATTGAGGCGCTCGGAAACCACGACCGTGCGATCCGGGTTCAGCGCCATGGCCGCCGATAAGGTCTTGAACAGGTTGACCGTGGTCGTATCGCCGACCGAGATCTGTCCCGCCGCCGCGCCGACCAGCCGGCCGATCTTAAGGCCGAGGTTGAGCGGCAGGTCTCCATGGCCACCAAGTCGTGCTGAGGGTTTGCAGCACGTCTTGGGCTATTGTTAAGAAACACGGAACCAGTGACGAGCTCCATACAAAAAGGGGCATATCTCGTCTGATAAAATTTGGATCCCCCCGTTAAAATTTTGCTTAAATACTGTTTCACTTTAATTTTCATTTTTATTTAATGCCTAGATGGCGTAGGTTATTGTAAATAAATCTTTAAATATTACTGCAGTCTTACATTATCATACGCTATCGACAATACCAATAATTACTACTTAATTGAGATTCTAAAGCTCTATGAACAATTTTATCCATGACAACCGCTCTCTGAAAACGTACATTCTCAATTTATTCCAGTGAGGATTATTTCATAGATTTGACTTCCAAATGTGTTGATTTGCACTTTCATTTCTTCAATTGTACTTTCGTCTCTTGTATGTAAAATAAAGAGAATTCCACTTTACAATTTATCCTGTGATAAATCCCAAAGGGCCCTATATGAATAAACAATGCAACCCCTAGATAGAGAATCACGATTATTTGAAAATGATATAACCAAAGAAATATTTGCAAAACCTCATGGTAGTCTGTATACTCTATATTCAACAATATGTCATGGCTAACGCAATAGCACTGCCTAAGTAAAGAGCGATATGGGCACAATGTATTATTTGTTTATTTATTTATTTTTCTAGACCAGGGCACTTCATATCGAAGGAGATGTCGTAGAAACTTCACAAAGGGATCATTTGATTGGAAACTAGAAGGACTGGTGCCCTTTTTAGTGGTCAAAATTATTTGAAGGACAACTAACACCCCTCTCACCCCTATCATTTCCCCAAACAAATCTAGTCAAAACTTGGAGATAGCTACGTTCAGGGACCAGACCAGATTAAATTTGAAACAATCGTTTCCCTTGTATGAACATCTGAGGGGGGGGGGGAGTGGGTGGACGGTTAATTCGGAAAAATTAGAAAAAATGAGGTATTTTTAACTTACGAATGGATTATCAAATCTTAATGAAATTTGATATTTAGAAGGATATCGTGTCTCAGAGCTTTCATTTTAAATCCCAACCAAATCCAATGACACTGAGGGGAGTTGGAGTGGGAAACCTAAAATCTTGGAAAACTCTTAGAGTGGAGGGATCGGGATGAAACTTGGTGTCATGCACGTATGGCAAGTATGCCATGGTCAAAACAATGATAAAACAACGTAAGGTTTATAAACAAAGACATACCCTTAAATCCATGTTAATGTATAAATAGAGAACAGAAAATGGTGACAATTTGTCAAACCTTTACCCACCCAGCTCTCCGAACCTATTTCATGGACTTTCCTCACATCACTTAATTTGAAATCCGCCCATTCTTCCCTCACAGCCCCCAATTTTTTTTATACTTAATACATTTAATTCCATATAAAAAGAACGATTTAATTCTTCCTCCACATCTCATTGATGTTGTGCTGCTAGCCTGTCTGTGGGGTATATTGTTTTATTTATATAGAAATGTGTGTTGGAAGTTGGAGTTGCAATGAGCCTCTAATTAGAGGGTGACGACTCTCTCACTCTTAGCCACCATTTTTGAACATAACTCCCCAAGGCAAGGGAGCAACCTGTAAAAGAAGCATCAAGCAGAGCATTAGGAGCAACCATAAGTGCATCCACACATCCAATACCATGTTGAAAGCCAAATTGATGTGGAGTCATGTAAAATTTTTTCTTCTAGCTCTTTTATGAGCAGGCTTTCAGATATCACATACACCAGATAACGGAAAGCAGACAGTCCCTCGATATAGGTGTAAATGACTCTTATTTTGTATAGAAGTTATTCGTTTCATTTAGATTTGGTGTAATGTTGAGGTCTTCGCATATTTGGATTAAAGTCTTTTTTTTTACAATTGAATTCTAAATTGCCAGCTGTAGGCTAAGATAGTGAAATATAGGCATTAAGTGTAAGGGCTATTGTGCCATTTGGTTCATAATGAATAGTTATTGAGCTTTGCTGTGTGCCGTCAGAGATCTGGTACCACGGAACCATAGTTTGGTAGAGGAAATTAGATATTTGGAGATGCATTGGAAAAAGTAATATATCGGAAATGAAAATGCTACAACCAAGCAATTGGTTATCTGCCGTTTATTGCTAAAGGCACGCGTATAACAATATGATAATATAGCGGGGTATCTTACTTACACCAAACTAGGATTTCACCCCATGAAGGATTAAAATGCTGAAAGCAATTCTGCTTGGGTATTCCTGTTTTTAGAAAAAGGCAAACAAACAAGGTTGGAAAAAAGATTAGAAACGGAATGGGGAAGATTGTGCCATAGAGAGGCTACATTTTCCGTGCAGCTACTAATACCTAAAATTATCCTTAACTATTCCTCGGGAAGCATTTAGCACGCCTTGCTCACTCTTTTGAGGCGTTTAGAATTCAAAGCTTGTTTTATCTATAGCCCCAGGAAGGGGTATATAGGAGAGCCATAAAAAGGCCACGTTTTCGGTGCAACTACGAATACCTAAAATTATCCTTAAACAATTCCTCGGGAAACATTTAGCATGCCTTTGTTACTCTTTTCAGGTATTTATAATTCAAATACAGGCTTGGTCACTGGCCCGAGCGGTCATTCCATCGCGAGGATCATGTTGCGCACCACCGGGTAAATCTCGTTTTCCCACTTGCGGCCGTTGAACACGCCGTAGTGCCCGACGTTGGCCTGCAGGTGGTGGCGTTTGAGATGCGGGCGCAGCGAGGAACAGAGATCATGCGCCGCAGAGGTCTGGCCGAGCCCGCAGATGTCGTCGCGCCCGCCCTCGACGGTCAGCAGCGCGGTGTGGCGGATCTTGGACGGATCGACCTTGCGCCCGCGGTAGGTGAACTCGCCGGTTGCCAGCTCGGCCTTGGAATTCTTGGAAAACGTGAAAATTGAGGTACCTTTATCTTACGAATGGGAGATCAGATCTTAATGAAACTTGATATATAGAAGGATCTTATGTCGCAGGGCACCATTCGGATCCGGAGATATAGGGGGCTGGGGGGGGGACAGAAATCTTGGAAACCGGAATTCTTGGAAGACGCCTAGAGTGGAGAGATCGGGATGAAACTTGATGGGAAGAATTAGTACAAGTTATAGATACGTGATTGGCATAATTGGGACGGATCTGTTCTCTTTGGAGGAGCTGAGGGGGGTTACGGTCTACTTGCTTCGTGTACTTCGAATCAGTAGTTTCGGGTTCAAATCCGTCTGGATATACTTTTTTTCAATTCTAGCGCAACTAATGCACCATTGCAATCTAAAAATGAATTAATAAAGAAAATTTAATGAAAATTTATAAATTTAATGAAAATTTATAAATTTAATGAATTCCCAACTTCATGTCAGCTGTTAAATTTCTTTTTTTACAAGTCAGAAAGTGGATCTCTGGCTTCCTTTCCCTCCCCTCTCTCTCGATCTCTCTCTGTTTATCTCTCTTTCTGTTTTTACTTTTCCGGAGAAAGAGTGTAGAACGAAAGCAGTTGACAGTCTCTCAATCAGAGACCCCTTGTGGTGGGCCAGACATTGAAACTACCCTAAATCAACAGAAAAAACACCAAACAGGCTAACTGATAAATAAAGTGCAGCTGGGGCGTCCGAGGGCAACGCCCATTAATTTAGGCTACAGGACAGAGAGGAAAACGATGAGGCAGGCTCAACTGCCCAGTAGGACCACTTTGCGCGGATTATGGAAAAAATCTGAGATCAATGAGAACAAAATCAACTACATCCATTCGTATCAACCGGCTTTTGATTATTTTGAGCATTGTAATTAAAAAATATCCTCCAACCATTAAAAATATAACTCTTAATTCATTGTAGGTACAATATTTATTTTAAAATGTGATTTTCTTATAATCATTTTGAATATATTGCTATGTAAGATTCTCTAGCGAACTTCACCTTATTGGACAACATATTTTTTCATTTTTTGTGGAATTTCAAAACATTTTGCATTTTTCACTTCAAATTTTAATGCTACGAAATCGTCACTTCAAATTTAGGAAAGAAAACCTAAGTTTAAAGATTTCGCGCTTTCGCCGCTAAAACTTCTTGTTGACTAAAATAGCCTAATATTACTATTAACATTGCGAACAAAAATAAATCCTTACGCAAACTCATGATTCCTCCAGGAAATATGATCATTTAATCTAAAAGGCAGGTAGTTTATATGATTGGCGTCCGTAAGCTTAACCCCACTTCCACTAAGGAAAGGTTATTTTTAATAGTCTATAGATGGTCGCTAAAAATTAGACTATTTCCGAGTTTGCTATCGCTTAATTTTCAAGTTCAGGAACTAAGCTCTTGGCAAGTTCGATATTTTTTTATTGCTTATATTTTCGCAGGGTCAAGAGTATGCTTCGTTACCAATACCTAAAGATATAAGTCCTATCCAGATTGAAGATTACCTTCAAACTGAGGTGGCAGCTTTTACCAGCAGCGTGACAATTCACCCAGTTAATGATCCAGCCGTTCTCTATCAGCTACATAGACAAACTACGCTTGTGAGTTAGTTCCTTTACTTTATTTCTGCAGCAACATCTTATCGATATCTATGACTACTAATCAAACTGTTTTTCTACTTTGTATTTTTTTTATTTTATTTTTCTCATATGGCACTTGTGACAAGGTTGGAAGAGCCAAGAGCCCATATGGCATGAGCTATAGCAAAACTCTAAGAATCAATAGATTGATTTGAAAGGGAAATCAGAGGCTTAATTCTGGTCAGGATTTAAGATAAGACCTCTGAGACACGAGGTCCTTCTGAATATCAAAATTCATTAAGATCTGATCACACATTTCAAGTTAAAAATACTTCATTTTTTTCTAATTTTTCCTCTCCCTTCAGCCCTCCAGAAGGTCAAATCAGGGAAAAAAAAAAAACAAAAAACTAATAAGTGACAAAACAAAAGTAAAGATAGTGACTGCAAAGGTGAGTTAAGGGCATGTAACCAGTCCATATAAGTAAGTATAATGGAAGGAAATCAGTTGGTCTTTTGTAATTTTGTAGTAAAGGGAAATTATATTCAAAAACTGCAATGATTGTTAGAAAATCTAATACAATGTTAATTTATTCAAAATTCTGTGTATTTAGGCTCTTTTGCGTCCTGGACGATTTGACCGACACATAATGATCGAACTACCTAATATGGCTGAGCGCAAAGAAATTTTTGAAGAGCACCTTAAGTAAGGAAAAGTAGCAGCTCCCAAAGTTTGTTATTTATGACCTACAAGAAGTCTCAGCGGCATCTGAGTTAGTTGGAGCTTGCATTACTTCTGCGGTTAACCAAATGTGCCGAAAACTGGATAATTTTATGCATTGCGCGACTGCTCAGCCCATCGCATCCCTTTCTTTTAATGAGAAGCCTCTGCCTGCTCCCCCGTCATATGCCGCAATAGCAAAAAATCCACCGGAAGCCTTATCATCTCACGAAAGACGTAAAAATGTAATCGAATCGGCGGTTTGCCAGGAACAATAGACAAACGAGAACAGGATGAACAGCAGCAGCGGCGCCACGAAGAGGAACGCGGTGAGGCGTTTCCGGCGACGGGCGCTGGCGGCTTGGCCGGCTTCGCTGGTGGTCAGGGATGACAAGGCATTACTCCGATTTCAGCATCTCTTCCGTTGCGGCGAGGCGCCGTGGCGAGGGCCCCGGCCGCGAGCGACGCGGCTGGAACCCTCCCACGGCAGGCCCGGGGAGAGCAGGGTCTGGCGCTTACTTCAGCAGCCACTCGTTGAACTTCTCGCCCAGCGACTCGCCGTAGTCCATCAATTCTAAATTCAAGTAAGCTCCAATCGAAATGAACTCGAAGGGATACATCAGACTAGAGGAGTTGTAATACTACTATGAAATGAATATATTTCCACTTCAAAATATTTAGAAAGTCAAATTGTGCAAAGTTTAGATGCTTCTATAGAGACAATTTAAGATGTCTTTTACTGACGTCATTAAACAGACGCTATTTACAATTAAAATACATTGATAACTTAATATTTACAATCTTATAATATTTACAATATTAATATTTATAATTACTATAATATCAATAATTGTTAAAAGGGTGTGCAACAGCGTCTGAAATCGGCTCTCGATCCCCGGTCCCGCCGCGAAATGCGCAGGCAGGCCATGACCTTGCGCAACGTCCTCACCATCACCACCGCTTGCCAGAACAATCGGGTAAATCATCGCAAACCTCCTCACGCACCCTGTTGAGATGAGGGAGAGGATAGGCGGACGCGCCCTGCCCGGTCTGCTATCCGGGAGGGTGTTCCGGCCGGGGCAAAAGCGGTGCTCGGCGCGCAAAAGGTTAGGATGCCCGCAGCCGAAGCGGGTCAGGCCAGCCGTGCCTATATGTCATCTGTTAAATAGATAGTGTGATCAAATAGCAAGTGATTTATGTAACTCAATTTTTTTTTTTCGAAACCAAAGAATTTCGGCTATCAATATTATTTAGTTGTTTCAGTAGCCAAAAATCATTTAAGGTTCAAAAAGAGGCATCAAGGGTCAGGGTCTGTCAATGATAAAAAGCGAGCATTGGAATTCTATCTTTTTTTAATATCCCTATGAAAAATTGCTTGAATTCTTACTCTATGACACTCTACGGCAATAATTTTTTAAACGGGAATGAACATTACCAAAAACGATCTAGATTGGTCAGAAGAGATAATCATGAAGGGTACTCTGGATTTCCAAAGATTATTTTATCAGAAGATTATTAGATCAAATCATTAGATCAGATTATTAGGATTATTAGATCAGAAACTAAATCAAAATAAGTTTTTTTTCAAGTGAAAGTAAGAAGTAATATTAAAACTTAAAACGAACAGAAATTATTCCGTATATAAGGGTTTTTACCCCCTTGTTAATACCTCGCATTTACGCTAAAGTTGTTTTAGTGCTTTCAAAATTTAAACTTCAGCGTAAAGCTGTTTACTTCTTTTTGAAGGCTATCCACAATTTCAATTACAAATTGGTGTAGGAGGAACTAAGACTCAAAAATACATTGAAAAAAAAACTTGCAAAAACGAACGGAATAAAACGCAAAAGAGGCCATGAATGTGCCCAAGAGACAGTAAGGAATCGAAAAACTACCGAAATTACAGAGATGCCTCAAACCAGTGTAACTTCTTCAAATCGAACCGACATTTTCCCGTAGTCTTAGCCGATCTAAGAATTACTGATTCTCCTCCTTCATCAAGGAAAACTTTGGTTCTCCAAGATTCCCGTCCAAGGAACATATGAACTTATCATGGCTATGGGAAATATCTCCCTCTATGAAGGAAAGCCTTTCGCTCACACCCACGTGACGTTAGGAGACGAAAAAGGGCACACTATTTCTGGCCATCTCTTTGAAGCAACAGTCGCAATCACAGCTGAAATCTTTCTTCTCCCAATCGACATCGCCCTTCTCAGAAAAGATGACTCTGGCTTAGATTTCAAGTCGCTAAACTCGCCACACCACTTCGTAGAACATTAACCGCCTCTTCAATTTGCTGTTCATTAGCATATTCAATAGATAAATGGCCCTATATCATGTACATACATTTTTGTGTCCAAGCACTTCATCCCTGTCCATCAATATAGTCTTGGGAAATGGTAAATACTAAAATTCTTGAATTGTTAAGAAAGTTTGAGGATATAGTCTAAACATTAATATATTATTGGTATTGCAGAACTTGAAAACACAATTAAGCAGGCAACTTATTTTGATCTAAAAGCTTTTCGCCGATTCTCGTCAGTCGATCTACATCGGTAATGAACACTTACATTAAAGACAATCGACGAAAAGCTTTTCGGAATAAAATAATTATGCGTAATATACTGTGAACAATCAAACCCACAAATTCTAACAATAAATAACATTTCAAGTACAATAACGTTTTATGATGCCCTTTAAATATCTTATCTGAAAGAAGCTTTTGAAAACTCTAAAGTAATTTAGTCTGGAATATTTCAAAATACGTTAGTTCAAGCTGCGTAGCCAGCCTACTTTGTTGTCGAATAGGCTATTTCATATAATGTTTATTGCAAAAAAGATAATATTTTTCTTTTATCTGCCTTGAGTTAACAGCGGAATAGCACCGCCATTTTTTACAAGTAATAAAAGTAACATATTTTTAAATAATATTTTAAGTAACATTATAAAATTATACTTAATCTAAATATTAAGATGACTGTCATAAATAGTCATAGTGTTATTAGAGTATATATATAATATATTATTTAGTTTGGTTAAGGTTAGTTTATACTACTTAATGATTAAAATTCAATATATATATTATGGATAGATTTAGAATTGATAGTAATAGTAGAATACTATTATGGACCTTGTTCATTTTTTTATCATTGTCATTATATGTCAATGTATGTCCATTGTCAATCACGTATCTATAACTTAGGCTTCTTCTTCCCATCAAGTTTCATCCCGATCTCTCCACTCTAAACGTTTTCCAAGATTTTCGGTTTCCAATATATCCGATTTCCCCCTCCAGCTTCCCGATGTCACCGGATCTGGTCGGGATTTAAAATGAGAGTTTTAAAGCACAAGATCTGTCTAAAGATCAAATTTCATTAAGATCTGATCACCCGTTCGTAAGTTACAAAAACCTCATTTTTTCTATTTTTTCCGAATTACTCTCCCCCCCCCCCCCCCTCTCTCACCGACAATCATTGAACTAAGTGCCGGCCAAACTTCTTATTATACAAAGGTAAACTGCTATTTTTAGGAAAGAACGAAAAATGGGGAAGACAAAACTTATAGATAATCACGGTCGCCTGGTCAATTATGTGCGACTGGCCGTTACAGACCGCTGCAATCTGCGCTGTTTCTACTGTATGCCGGAAGAAGGTATTCGTTATATTGCCCGCGATCAATTACTGAGCTATGAAGAAATGGAGCGACTAATGCGCTTGTTGGTTGGTATGGGGGTTGAAAAACTACGGATTACAGGCGGCGGTTATCAAAAGTTACGAGCCTGAGAAAATTTGCCTCATTTTGGAAAATAGGGGTAAAACCCCCTGAAAGTCATTGAATCTTAACTAAAATCACACCATCGCATTCAACGTATCAGAAAACCTCATTGAAAAAATTTCAGGTCCAATCTACAAAAATGTGGAATTTTATATTTTTTGCCAGAAGACAAATCACGGGTGCGTGTTTATTTGTTTGTCTATTTGTTTTTTTTCCCCAGGGGTCATCGTATCAACCAAGTGGTCCTAGAGTGTTGCAAGAGGGCTCATTCTAACTATTCAGAAAAAATATATGTAAATTATAAGTTTAGAAAAAGTTAAGTTTTCGGTATTGAAACTCCTTGCCCGACGTGGAGTATTGAAGCTTCCATCATGTTTCTTAAGGTCCTATATTTGAAGTTCCTGGTATTATTTAAAAATTACGATTTAGGTTTTAGGAAAACCTAAAACCTAAATGGATTTCATGACTCTTCCTCTAGATTTTCAAAAATTTTTTGGTATCTTCATAAGAAATATATATAAAAAAAAGAAGAAATACTTATATCTTCAGAAATTTTACTTATTACTCTTGGGAAACGCTTAAAGCGGAGAGATCAGGATGAAACTTGGTGGAAAGAATGAGCACAAGTCCAAGATAGGTGACTGACATAACCGGACCGGAACCGCTTTTTTTGGTGGAATTGGGGTGGGGGAGTAATTCAGAAAAATCAGAAAAAATGAGTTTTTTTTGTAACTTACGAACGGGAGATCAGATCTTAATGAAATTTGATATCTAGAAGGATCCTGTGCTTTAGAGCTATTATTTTGAATCTCGACCAAATCCGGTGACCTTGAAGGGAGTTGGAGGGGGAAACTGGTGTGCGCAGCTGTTTAGGATCAAGAGGTTTGTTGCTGCAGTGAGTTATTAGTTATAGTAGTAGTAGTAGCGTGTACTATGTATAATGTGTGTAAAATGTAGCGTTCTGTTTCTGCTCAAAGCTCTGTAGTTATATCTCCGTATTCTTCCCTGATTTAAAATTTTGAAAGTTGAATGACCTTATTTGGAAAATGGATAAAAGGGAATGCAATGGATGCAAAAATTTGCATACGTGTTGACATATTTCTAGCTTGAATATTGTGATTTTACCCTCAAACACAATACACGATCCCCACTTTAAATATTTCAAATTTCGTTGCGCCGAATTTTTTTAGCGAAATTTCAACGAAATTCAAGAAATAAAAAATAGCGAAACTTTGGGAAGATGTTTTCGTTATGGGAATTCGAAATGGCTAATGTGATGCATTATTTCCAAATGGGAATACATATCCCCACAACTCTTAAGCCCGTTGAATCAATGAATCAAATCTGCATTCCAATGTTTAAGTCAGCAAACACATGAAACAATATACAAAATTTTCAAATTCCAGAATGAGTCACATAAGGTATTTACCACCATCTGATTTACTGAAAATTAATAACCACTACCAATGCATAAGCCTTCGTCCTTATGATCACCCCCTAGGTAAAAAAGGAAGGTGGAATACTATTATTTGTAGATAATAATCTCTTTCCTGAATTAATTCATGCTTCCAACCTTTCAGATTATGATAAAATCATTTAGGTAAGTGTAAGACCCAAAGTTTTATCACGCCCCTTTAATTTGATTGTGTTTTGCTGCTTTTATTATTCCCAAAATCAAAACATTGCACAAAGACATCGATTCTACAAGTAACTACATAGTGTTCCTCCTAAGTCTTGTAGACAAACTCCAGCATCACCTTGATCAGGTCAGAGACACTGCCGAATCTTTTGGCCTTAAGATAAATGCCAATAAAACAAAAAGTATGGCGAAAACTGAATCTCCGCTCGACCTACGATGCAAAAACGATAAGATACAGCAAGTCGTATCGTTCAAATACTTACGAGGTATCATCCACAATTCAGGATCCTGTCAGCGAGAAGTCAAGCTAAGAATTGGCCAGGCTAACACATCTTTCAGAAAACTGTCTCGAATTTGGCACAGCCAAAAGTACCGTGGCATTTTGCCCTTGGGAAACATAAATCTTCTCGGATTTAGCCAAATAATACCCATTTATCATTTATGATTGTTTTGCCCACAGGAAGCCTAAATCTTATCAGATTAAGCCAATCCTACCAATTTAGTCAATTATGAACGTATTGCCCACGGGAAGGCTAAATCCCCCAGGTTTTAGCCGACTCCAACCCATTTACCCAATCATGAATTATAACTTGTCCATTTATCCAATTATAATTTGGGCCAACCACTGGACCGTTGTATACCCCAGGGACTAATTGTGGTTATTAGCACCTAACCCAACTAAAGTACTCATCTTCCATTATTCCACACACTCCGCTGAAGTATTGATTTACTACATGCCATATCGATCCCTCCAGTGCCAAATTTCAAGAATAATGGAGATATCAGTAGCAGCCAAAGCCACTGATAGAGAATACATCTCGGAAACTGCGGTCCCACATGCTGTGAATCACAAACCTGAAGCTCTTATCAATTTACTTTCATCTCAGGGCATTATGGACGTTATACAATCATCTATCAGGTTTTATTATTTGTTCAACTCTGTTGCAAGTTCCATGTACCCTACCGTAGAGCATTATCCCCCTCTGAAATTCGAGGTTCAATATGCGTATAGTTCTCCGAATCAATTGACTATATCAGAATTTTCAAACAAGAGCAATGTATGCCGATTTTGTCTTCATGAAAGTTATGGTATGTTAATTTTTTTGATGAAAATTGTTGTATTTTTATTTTATTTCCATGAAAGCGGTTTTATCTTAATTTTTTTCATAAAACGTGTTGCATATGGATTGTTTTTCTTTGTGAAACTTGTTTTATGTTATTTTTTCTTCATGAAACTCGTTGCACGGGCACATAGCCAACGCGCCGGGCGATCTCGTTGATTTCTTCAGCCTTCTTTTTGGAAACACGACCGCTGCCGGAAAGCGCATAGGAAACAGTCGCGGTCGAAACACCGGCTAGTTCGGCGATACTGCCTATGGTCGGATTGCCCTTGCCGGTTGAATTGTCACGTTTCCCACCCATGGGTTACCCGCTCTCCTCCATCGTCACATCGACAATCGCAATTAAATTGCTTAATCGATTAAGCAGAAGGTTATTGTAATTCAAACTACGTGTCAATGCGCAATACCCAGCATGGTCCGATTGAGTGAGAGGCAAATCTGGCATAAGCCCTTATTAGGTTTGTATAAAAATGATGTCAGTTCATTTGTAAAAAGATAAGTCTATCTATCATCCGTCCATGCGTCATTCCTAGGGTGGAACTAAGGTAGATAGTCATAGAACTAAGATAGACTTTTTTTAAGTGGCTTTATAGAAATCATAGGTGTTCGTAACACCCACAAGAACACTTAACTGAGAACAATCAGACGATGCCATACAAGAGACGACATTGTTTTCTGACAAGCTTAAAAGAGGGCATACAAGACAACGCAAAATGTCATACTTTTAGATTGATATGCTTGCTTAAGATGGTGCTATCTAAAAGAATTTATATTCGGCATATAGATTTAACTAATATCTTTTAAATGAGCTTTTAAACTACTGTCTACGATGTTTTGGTACCCTGCTAGTGCAGGGGAAATAAAAAGAATAAAAAAGGAAATACATCGGTGTCTGACGCTCGTTTTTGAAATTTCTCGAAAATTGTTTTCATGATTATCCTATGCTGCTAAGGTAAACATAAGTAATATTCATTATTTTAAAATCAGATTTAAATGAAATTCTGAATTGAATGCACGTTGTGAAATTTCTCCCAACGTTGAAAGGACTATCGTTTCCCATTTGCAACATCTTTTCCACGAAAATAATAATTTAGCATTTGTTCAAAACAGCAAACGATTCGATACCTACTGATACGCATAAAATTGTTATTTCCGCTGACAAAACGCCTACTGGCCAACATGTGCGTAGATATAATGCTCCAACTATTGACGATGCGGCAATCGTTATGGTCGGTCATCAGTTTTTACCTCGATATATTATTCTTCATAAGCAAAACACTCAGTTGAAAGACAAATCACCAAAAAAAAATCAAAGCTGATCCGATTCGGTCTAAACATTATATTAATCTTAACTTTGATTACAGTGTAAGGGGGGGGTATCTAATTTTTGAGATTGTTTTGAAAGAAAGAATTCTAGAAAGAAACGTGATTTGTCAACTCTCACCAGCATCAAAAAGGTCATAAATAATTCTTGCTCCGTGTTGTTAAACAAAATAATACTACTAAAGAACAAACGTTGGGGAAATAGATTGATGACCACATAATTTTCTGAATTTTTTTTTTTTTTAGATTGATCTAGGCCCCCTCCCAAGGTCAAGGTCAATATACAAATATATACAAAATATACAAAAATATACAAACACAGAAGTTTACTGCGTTAGTTAAATTGTAAGTCACGCATATTTCTTATTAATAAAAAACGTGTATCAAATAAAATTAAAAGTTATAGTGGGCTTTTTAAGTAACCAAAAAAAATAGAGGACAACCACGCCCCCTACCCCTCCCCTTTTTTCTCAAAATCGTCCGATCAAAACTTCGAGAAAGCCATTTAGCCAAAAAATATAAAAATTAATAGGCAAATTTCGATGTAACTATTGATATAAAAGTTCCGTTTTTTAGAGTTTCAGTTACTAATGAGCCGGGTCGCTCCTTACTACAGTTCGTTACCACGAAATGTTTGATTCCCAGCAAATTACCCGTAAAGACTCCTCCCAACCTCCTTCTCACCCAAACTCCCAACCTCCTCCTAACGCACATTGACTCTCTCAATTCAACATCTGAGGTTCACTTGACCTCTCCCCCTTCCGAAACTCCCTGATAGTTTCAATCCCTCAATCATTCCCCAAGATATTGCAAAGAATTTGAAATGTTATGTAGGTACTAATATAAATGGATAAATAAATCTAAAAAAAAGTAAAGCTTAAGTTCAATATGCAAATCAAGCTTAAAACGAACAAAAATGTTTTGCTATTGAGGCACATATGAAACTCAAAAACGAACAGAAATTACATAGACAATCATAGCAAACAAACAAACAATAGTTACTATTATGAATGGGAAAATAAATCTTAAAACGAGTGAAACTTAAATTGAATATGCAAATCCAGCTTGAAACGAGCAAAAATCTCTACAAAGAATAGTTAGGGTTTTGCCACCTCCTTCCCCACAAGCCAAACAACACTAAAGGCTATAGAACTTATACTTTTAGGGGAGGGAGGAAGGGGACAGAAGCGAAAATCCATTTTGTAGTAATTTTGTTTGTTTTAAGTTTGACTTGAAGGTTCATTTTAGTTGTGCTTGTTCACGATTTCCTTATTTATCTGTGTCTGTTGTCTTCAGTTTAATATGGATTTTTATTTTCATTGAAAATATTCTTTTCAAGGAATTTTTTTTAAAAAGCATGAAGGTTGATTTCTAGGTCTCTTTTAAGTTTATTTATTCTTTTGTTGCACAACCGTCTTAAGTTTTAATTATTGACCCGCAGTAATTTCTGGTCATTTGAAGATTGAATTATTGTAGAAAATTAATTGTGCTCGTATTAAGTTTTAATTTGGCTCTTTACTTTACTATGAAAAAAGAGAGTTTCTTCAAAATGGATTGTCGTTCATTTTGATTACAAAAGTGTTATTATCGGTTAATATTATGAATATTTTTCCAGTTCTTCAGGCTTTTGGATTTAAAATTAAAGTATTGGATTCTACTTCAGGTTCCTAAGTTGTATTAAATAAAAAAAACTAATTTTTTTTCACTTTTTACTCTAAAGTTTGATTCTTTCTCACAGCTCTATTTTTTAAACAATGGAAAGTTTAGCGTAAAGAGCGGGGATTTGAGGAGGGAACAGCCTCTTTCATACACGGAGTAATTTCTGTTCGTTTTAAGTTTTAATGTCACTCCTTACTCTCAGTAAAAAAAATTGTTTTTTTAATTTAATTTCTAAACGTTTCTTAATTTATGCATGTTTGATTTTGGCTCTCCGCAAATGAATAATTGAAACGAAATTTGCGTTTTTTTTTGCTAAAAGACTTTCTCTTAGTTACAAATTAGAAAAAGACAAGAGCTATTTAAAATTAACACAAAACTTTAATTAAATAGAGCCGAAATAAATAAGGAAAGCCTGACTGATATAATTAGTTCAGAGTACTTAGCATAAAAAAATAATGAGTGACACAATCTTTTGAGCCAGAAGAATAAACGAGGGATTCTATCTCAGGAATAAAGAAAGATTAAATTTCAAGAGAATACAATGCCCCCTCCTCCCTCGGAAGACGAAATACAGTAACGAAACATACTAAACAGGAAAAATATAAATGTTTTTATCAAAATCTATAACAAAGAAAAGATATCCTTTATCTTGTATTGACTAAGCTGCGTATGTATGACAGGTTTCAGTCTTATACTCCACTGTAATTTTCATTATTTTTACAATTATTCTAATGGTTTCTTCCATTAAAATATAACTCTTATTTTTTAGCACAAAAAAGCTCCTGAAATTGATCCTGTGCGTATACCTGAAGAGAGCAAAATAAATATCTTGCTTTATCAGTGAAATACAAGCTTAAAAAAATATTTAAATAGATTTATTTAATATGTGCTTTTTATGCATCTAAAAAAATATGCATTAGACCCCACAAAGGCTCTTTAGAAATATCGTTTTATTAAATTTGGTAATGCAGGAAATGTTTAATATTTTCTTTTTTTTAGGTTCACCGGATCCAGGAAAAACATCAGTTGTTCAAAAGTTGTCTACTATAGTAACTAGCAATCAAGGTCATACACAGGTTGCATTGGACCCGTTTGACGAATTTGAAAACCGCTGTTGCGTTGATAGTTTATGTCTCGATGATTTTGAAATGACAGTAACCGAGGTATTTGGAATTGAGTTTTGCTACTTAAAAAAAAGTTTAATCTACAGCCTGTCCGACTATCCCTACTGATGGTATTCTGAAGTGATATGAAGCGACTTTGGATAAGAGAACTGCTCCATAAAATATTTTGAAGTGCAAGAATAATCGATCTCGACGGGAGAAGGTTTTTTTGACATTTGTATAATACTCTCCACATTCACTTAAAATAGAAGAATTTAAATCAACAAAAGGAATGAAATAAACAAAACAAACCCAATCATCAATGATCCGTTCCAGATCATATTCAAAAGGGAGGGAGTCCTTCAAAGGGGAAAATTCCAGATCCAAATAGAACAAGTTTCTTATCAGTTTCCCATGCTCTATGGATTGCCATATCGACCCCCCACGAGGCAGTCCTAACTGTTTTTCTATATAACGATTTCATATTCTCCCCTTGCTCCATAATATTTCTAGAACCCTCCCAGGAGAAGCCGAAATATTACTATTTTTCTAAATGGCTCTTCCTATGTCCATCACTTTGCATTAGTTCGATATTTATAAGGATTTCATATTCTTCCCTTGTTCCATAATATTTCCAGAGCCCTCCTAGGAACTATAATTCAATCAAAACTCCACAAGTAGACGCATAGCGTCTGCGTCGATGCGACCGCTGAGGTCAAGATCCACGCGATTGGGGCCAATCTTTTTGATTTTCAGCATCATAATCTCCTTTCACAACAGGATGATCGCATGAATTTGCCAACTCTGCATTGATCGCTGTCAAAGGGGCAATTTGCTCTCGACGGCACAGGGTTTTCCAGACAAAGTACGGCGCAAAAGAGGGAGCCACTCATGGATATGTCGTATCTGGCCGCGAACGGCCTTGTGTTGCTGGGCTGTGGTAAGATGGGGTCTGCGATGCTGGAGGGCTTTCAATTGATCTTGTTTTTAGCGGATGCTGATTAGTTCAAAAACACAAGCCATTCAGGCAGTTCAAATTCTGATTGGCTCTTTCAAAATACAGTTGGGTATTTGTAAGAGCTGAGCATATCTTCTCCGGCTGCAGGTTTAAACTGAAACGATGACTTATAGGGGAATTCCCTGAATAGCAGGTAAAATGCTGTGCCAAGCAGAATGTCATGTTCATTTCTAGAAATGAAGTAAATCGATCATTTTAACTAGTCAGTTAATAGATATAGTCGGAGTATTCTTCTTCTTTAAGACGGTAATATCGGCCGTTATGTAGTGCCGAAGGTGCCGCCTGGAGTGCCGGAAGTGTCTTCTCTTTTTGCCGGCGCCGTATGGCTGGGCGGAGTCGACCCTGCTGGGAATCTGAAAGTAGCCGCTCAAACTTTTGGGCGCTCCGGCGGACGTTTTGATTTTTATCCCGGCCCCTTAGATCCGATCTCTGGAAAAACCGATCAACCTACCTGCGCTAAGTGGGATCGTTTTTTTGTCGTCAAAGGCGCTAGTATCGACGCTCATTTGCGCAATTATGAAGAAAGCGTTCGGCCCTTACGTCCTTGAGTAACGGCTATTATTACATTAAGAAAAATTGAACCGTCTAACATATGTAGCCCCCATTTTACTCTTATGGAAAAGATATTTGTAAGGCGTTGAAAATTGGTAAAGCAGAAGCCAAGGAGCAAAGAAAAGTCGTCTGTACAACCCAATAAGGTTGAGAAGAGGTCACAGATATTTTTCTGTATAACAGCTGTTTGGTTAAAAAAAATCAGTTGCTTTAAATGAATCCTGTAATATGTCACTTAGGATACTCATGAAAATTTGACCAGAACTCTACACTGAAAACACAAAAGTTTTTTAGTGTTTTAAAAAAGCTTCGTGTTGAAATTCAATAGTCCTTGTGTTTCAGTAGTCGTTTTAAGGAATCGGTAAAAAAAAAAGTCTAACTTTAGACTTTTGTGACTTTTGAGCGAATGACAAAGGAAAAGAAAGACCCCTTATGCAAAGAATGCGTTTGAAGTTTTAATTTTGCTCCTTGCTTTCAGTTAAAAAATATATTTTTTTTAATTTCTGGTGTTTTTATTCCTAAGAATTTGTTCGGGGTCACGGAAGTTTTCTAGTAAATATAAGTGGTCGCACCGGGGTTCCATTTCAGGGCGACAAGTCCGGTGATAATTTTCAGGAATTGATCGATCATGTGGGCCTGAAGCGAAAAGATATTTTCATCACCAATGCGGTATTGTGCAATCCTCTGAAAGATGGTAATAACAGCCGACCCACTGCGCGGGAATTGAAAAACTGCGTGCCTTTCCTTGCCGGTGTGTTGGAATTGATTTCACCGAAAGTGGTGGTGACCTTGGGCGGTGTAGGGCTGGATGCTGTTAATCACCTGCTGGGTACGCGCTTCAACTTGGCCCCAAACAGCTGGCTCTTAATAACAGTCAAAAACCCCAAACCACATTTTGTTTGTCTACTTGTAAACCCACGAGTGAGAGTAATCAGTCCTCCAGGCTGGTTGACATTAATTGATATTTCATCTTAAGAATCATTATTTATGTTGTTTTGGTTTTTTTTCAATGCGGCCGTTGGCTTGTCATTTTCGCAGCTTATTTGTCCTCTGTGTCAAATGATATTTGCCAGCACAATGGGGCTATAAGCAACAGCCCGAGAATCGTTTTGATTTCCAAATCAAGAGTCAATCTAACCAGGACGATCTCGCGTTCGATTTCTACGTGGCGGTTGCTGCCACTCCCATGACGTCCCAGCAATACGTCGAGTACCAGACCGCAGAAGCGTTGCGGTTACGCGACGCTATCGTGTCCGACAGCTCGGCAGCCGACGCGCTGGTGACGTTGGTAAGCGACGAGAATTCCTTCGTCGATCTCTATCTTCAGGCGCAAGTCGACACCGGTTTGCTCCGCCCCGAGGATGTTTCTCCCCAGGCGGATGGTACTGCCGACAACGTCAATGCGTTTTTCACGACCGTCGCCGGGCTACCAGGCCGATTCTTCCACCACACGTAAATATGGCGGAACCGGACTGGGACTTTCGATTAGTAAGCTTTATAGTGAAATGATGGGTGGCAAAATTTCGGCAAATAGCGAATTAGGAAAAGGTTCGAATTTTATTTTAAAGTTGCCAAAGGTTCAGGAAAGCTGATTAATAGGATCAAGAAAAACCCTAGAAAAAGGCTTGGTTGGCTAAGCTCATCTTTTCTTCTACCATTTCTTGAACTTTTGAAATGTAGGCATTTTCGCCGAGATCTAATTTTCTCCATGCGTCGTCGTGGCGACGCTGATGGAGGCATAAATGACAATAATGATGATGATCGTGATAAGGTTGTTGTCGTTTCTATTGTGGCCCCGTCTGGGACTGGGAAGACAGCTCTTTTGGATGAATTTCAAAGAACGGTAACATCAACATCCTCATCGGAGGAATCGTCGCCATCGTTCGTTGAAAACAATTATTTGCTGCAGAAGGACGTTGTGAAGAATACAAACAACGACAACATGAAATGCTTTTTTTGTAGGGGGAGGTTCGATCAAACTACAAAGGCACAACGGCCACTCGCAACTCTCTTATTTAGGGCATTAGCAGATTCCTTTGAGTCACCTATCAATTAGTTATTCTCTTCAGCTTGTGTGACAGAATGTTAGCCAGTTTTATAAGCCAAGGTTTAATTCCAAAAGCATGCTGTATTTTACTGGATTGCTCTTACAACAGCCCCCTCATATTAATCAAATAGCTTCCTTGATAGACCCCAGACTTGACTTTATGCCTTTTTTCTAACATTCCTTATGTTGTACATTCTGCTTGTCTAACCTCAAGAACTTTTTCTTTTTATTTGTTGCTCTCTTTAACCCTTTCAACGAGTCTTCTTCGAATTTTAAGGCAATTCTTATAGTTTAGTAAATGTATCTGGGAGATGAGTATTGGTTTATTCTTTGCACGGGGTAATGATCAACATATTATAACGTGACTGCTGGATAGTTTTTTGGTTAACTTACCTCGTATGAATTGTGTTTAATGGATGATTTCTATTAGACTGATATTTAAGACCTAAATGTGATGCAAATATTGTGTTCAAAGGAATAAGTGGAAGCCGGCACCGTATGTCTTCTTTTTTTTTTAGTAATTTAAGAAATATAACTATATTAAATCAGTGGGAGGGCTGGCTAAAATCTTATTTTACATTGCACGATCCTGGCCTTTCTCCTACAAGGAAGCAATGAAAAAACAGTCAATATAGTTTGCGTAATCTCTGATCAGACACTCCCTTGTTTCATTTCTAAAGTGGGAGCAACTTTTCAATCATGTTCAATGGTTATTCGTACACAAACGAAATTACAAGCATTGCGGCTTATTGTTTGTTTACATGTGAATTGACTGACCAATGTTTAACAAAGATTTGACAGAAGTTAATTATTAAAGAGATACTGTTTGCACTTCAGAGCTTTGCTTTATACTCATTCCCATCAATTTTGTACCCTTCAAATCTCATATAAGAACCAATCATCACATTGGTCAAGGACGTCTTGCTTTTGCATTTGGCCTCACCTGGATTACCAAAAGGCCCAATCGTTGAAAATAAAACTATATAATCTGTCTTACTTTTGAATAATTCTTGTTCCCACATTAACTATACTGAGCTTCCTACATGATATCTATAAATATCAGCAGAAAAACTCATCTGAGCGTTAAGCCGCCTGAAAGTGATACACTAGCGAGCGCTCCTCAAATCCACTGATCTTATGACAGATGGCACCGTAACCGTAAACTAGAAGTTGTAATATGGTGCAGGTGATTTTTCTGTTCAAGACCATCTTAGGTTTCCAGGTCTCTTCTATTTGGGATGAACAAGCTGCGGAGCATTATGCCACGATACGAGGATACCTACAAAAAAGAGGAACCCTCATCGGCAATATGGACCTGTTAATTGCTGCCCATGCCCGGAGTATGGATGCTACATTAGTCACGAATAATCGACGAGAGTTTTCACGCGTGCCTAACCTTACCCTCGAAGATTGCGTCGCCATGCAACTTCGGGACAAGAGCTGGCTGAACTTTGTTGTACCACTTCCATCATCCGAGCCATTTTGGTCATTTCGCTTCGTCCTCTCGACACTCGTCATGCTGGCTGCAGTGTGCGTGTCTTCAGTCCTGATGGTTCGCAATTTGACGCGGCCGTTTGTAAACTTGGCAGCTGCGGCGCGGCGACTCGGCACCGATGTCAAAGCACCACCCTTGTCCGAAGACGGCCCCTCAGAAGTTCGATATGCCGCGATTGCATTCAACGAAATGCAGGCCCGCATTCGACCCAAGGATATTTTCAATAAATTGGTGTTTTTAGGAAGTTGCCTTGAATAAGATAGCTTGGATAAACGGAACTGTCTTGTAAGCTTCATAAAACGTGTTTTTTACATAAGTGACAGAAATTTAGCTGTTTTAAAGAAGTCACCACGCCCCTCCCCTACCGCAAAAATATGTTGCTCCCTTTTCTTCACATTTTCTAGAAACACTGGGCAAATTCTGGCCTATAGAAACCAAAGTAAAAAGAAGTGCCTTACTTGGCTTGATAAGTCAAGTAGTGAAATTGTTTTACTAGGGCAAAGATCAGGAAGCCGATGGCGGCACCAGGCAGAATGGCATGGGCCATGGCATCGCCGGTCAGGCTCATGCGGCGCAGCGTCAGGAACACGCCAATAGGGCCGGCCGACAAGGCAATCAGAAGACCGCCAAGCAGCGCCCGCTGCATAAAGGCATAGTCGGCGAAGGGGCCAGCGAGAAAAGCGTAAAGGTCCATCAGGCCGCTTGCCCACGATCATGACCGTGATCATGATCGTGCTCATGGTCCGCACACCAGGGCGCATCATCGTCCCAGGCGGCGTGGAAACGGCCACGGCCAAGTGCGGCCCGGCGCAGCCGGCGGGCTTGCGGGCGCGGGAGGCCCCGCTGCTGAAGGATACCGGTGCAAAAGAAAACGCCCGCTCCTTTCGGAACGGGCGTTGAAAAATCCGTAAAAGCGCGGATTAGCGGCGGATGCCCAGACGCTTGATCAGGTCCTGATAACGGGCCTCATCCTTGCCTTTTGTGTAATCCAGCAGCTTCCGGCGCTGAGCAACCATTTTCAGGAGGCCACGGCGGCCGTGGTTGTCCTTCTTGTGGGTTTTGAAGTGCTCAGTCAGGGCTTCACGCAAGGCCACCGGAACCTCTTCTCTCAAATACGGCACATCGGCCTTGTTCCAGGCATCATGAACAGAAGCGGATTCGGCGCCATGCGTGTTCATGTCGGCTTCCCATGCCTGCATGACCAGTTCAAGGTCGTCCCAGGACGAGGCAAGAAATTTGATGTTGTCGCCGACATACTGAGCTGGCGTGTTGATCTCGTGAGCGATACCGGCTGCGAGCTGGCCGATAGACTCGAGCTTTTGTGCCATGCGCAACTCGTTCTCAATGCGTTCACGCTCCTCCATTTGCCCAGTGAGTAGTCGGTTCCCTTTAATGCATGCCACATGCTGATAATGTCGGGTTGTGAGGTACCGCCAGACACTGGCGCTTTTGCTAAATCGATTCCATCGGCACCAGCTTCAATAGCGGCCATGTAAGAGGGAATGCCACAGCCTACCGTGTCGTGCGTGTGCAGACGAATGTGAGCATCAGCCGGTAGCATTTTGCGTGCGCCCTTGATGGTATTGTAAATCTTTCGTGGGTTGGAGGAGCCGGTGGCATCCTTGAAACAAAGCGAATCAAAAGGAATATCCATGTCCCTCGCCGGTTGTTGCTGCGGTTTAGCGAGCCGATGGGTGCATCGGCATTTCAAACCGACCGCTATCAATTGCTGGAAAATAACAACTATCCCGCCAGCATTGTGCGAATGCAAAATCGCAACCAGGCGCTACTGTCATTTTTGGATGATTTATCAACCGGCAACCACCGCCTTAAAATTACTGGTATTCGCGACGCTGTCGGAACGCCGCTAAAAGATGATTCGCTAATCGTCGAATTTGCGTATACGCCGGAAATGGAGCCGTTGTATTTGCAATCGGTCGAATTCATCTTTGCTGATTACACAAGAACTGGTTCGGTCGAGTGTCGTCAGCAAACTCATCTGGTGGAGCCAAAGCAATTCAACACACTTTGTGAAGAGCTTGGAAACAAAGCTTCGCTGCTTTCAAAAGTGACGCTTGATTTGGTTTTCGAATCTGTGTCCCAATTTCTCTCCCGCCAATACGATGAGCCTATCACGGAGGTCTATGTCCTTTGTGATAAACATGGAGGTAGAAATACTTATGCCGGAATTATCCAGAGCATCTTTGCAGAAAGTTGGGTGCAAGTTATTTCGGAAGGCGGTTTTAAAAGTGCTAGAATCTTCCAACAGCACATAATCTTGACAAATTTTCTTGGTAAATAGAAATGGTCTCTTGAAACATAGTGCTGTCAAGGAGAATCACAACCATACACCATTTACTGCTAGACTAATTATGTCAAAATTACTGAAAAGTAATGTCTCTTTTTCCTGGTACCATTACAACCGAACCCTCGTGTAATTTAACCCCGTACAACTGGACGGATTTAACTGAACCCTCGTTCATCTGACCTCAGATGTAACTCAACCCTCGCGTAACTCAACCACGGACAAATAGTATTTTTTTTTTTTTATTTAGTAATATCGACATCGTAATATAACATCTACTATCATCAACAACTCACAGCGGCACCAAGCCATCAAAGTACCACAGCTGCGAACGCTCCTCCTGTGCCCCAATCCATTCACAGTCTCAGTCTTTACCCCCTCCCATGAGATTTCCTTTAAATAGTAGGAGGCTGTCAGACGACAACCTTCTTTGCGGACAATGTGTTCATAGAAATGTAAGTGAAGCTAAACTCAAACCAAGGGGGGAGTGGTACATCACCCCTGGATCCACCACACCCTTGATATAATCGCCAAAACGCTTATCACATTCCCCAAAATACTTGGCACAGGTCCGCTACGCTTGGAAAATGTACACCACGCCTGGTGTATATGATTTCTAAGAGAGAATGGCCCCTTGTGAAAATCATTCAAAAAATTGTTTTCTCTTTCAAAATAGGCCATTAGACTAATTTGGTGTCTTTACAAAAGACACCAAAAGTTTATTTGCACCATTCAGCTCGTTTTTCAAAGCGTTGGTTTATCATTGGGCTCAGTACTGAGGGTGTATTTGTCGCAGGCTTTGGGCACGGGCGCTAGGGTTAATATCTAAACTTTCTAGTTGTTCTTTACTTATGTACTGGCGTAAAGAATTGGTAATCGTCTTACGGCGTTGATTAAAAGCCGCTTGGGTTACTTCAGCTAACAAGTGTGGATCGGATACTACCACTGGCGGCTCGGGGTGTGGGGTAAATTTTACTACGGCGGATTTTACTTTTGGCTGGGGCTCAAAGCAAGTTGGTTGTACCTCGATAACTTTTTGCATATGACAGTAATATTCAGCCATCACGGTTAACTTACCGTACTGTTTGTTACCTGTATGAGTCTATACAATGGTGTAGAGACTAAACACAAACTGAGACACATTGAGACTAAAAAACACAATGTTGTATGTATCTTGTCTTTTTGATGCAAACTACAACCTGCAGGCTTGTCACAGTATTATTTGTTTCGGAAAGAACATATATCTTAAAGTTGATCGTTCTTAGCGAAAGTACAAGCTACAGATGGATATACTGAGAATGTTAGGGGATTTTCGGGCCCATTCCCTCCGAAACAATCTATGTACATGCCAGATCGTATCCAGCATTTACTTGATTTTATGGGCAAGAGCGCGAAGTGCTCATGCGTTCGGCCCCGCATATCATCAGTCCCTTGCGTTTTGTCATGCCGCACGATAAAGGACAGCGTCCGGCATGGATGATCAGAGCAGGCTTGTTCCTCTACGATCATCTGGCAAAACGCGAATTGCTGCCCGGTGCGGAAGTCCTAAACTTACAAAAACATATTGCCGGGCAACCCCTGCTAGCAGACTTTCGCCGCGGTTTTGCCTATTCCGATGGCTGGGTGAACGATGCCCGCCTGGTTGTCCTGAATGCCATGCAGGCGGCAGAAAAAGCAGAGCCGCGATGCGGTGCACGACTGGGCCGAGGACCTGACCCGCAATCTGGCTGAGCAACGCGGCCGCATGGACGTGACCGTCCGCAACACGAGCGAGAAGGCGGCAGAGGCTCGTTCGTTGATCCAGGACGCGGCAGAGCACCTGACCGCCACCATCGACCGGCTGGAAACGTCGGGCAAGGCGGGCGTCGCCGCCTCGAAGGAACAGGCCGAGGCGTTCGCCAGCGTTGCCGCGACCCTGACCGACGCCGCCGGCACCGCCACCGAGACCGTGCGCGACCGTGCCAAAAGCAAGGGTTATAAATTAAGTCCTGGCAAGGCTTTTACGGAAGGGGTAATCAAGGAAATCTACAGGAAGCTCATCTGATTGGTAATTGAAAGTTCCAGTTCCCTCTTTAGGAGTCAAAAGTGATATGAGGGATACTAGGCCCCCACGCCCTACTTTCCCCAAAATTCATCCAATTAAAATTTTTGGATAGTCATTTTACTAAAAGCAGTCCTAAGATAATATAAGAATGTCTCAAGGGTTGACAAAACCTCCTAGATACCGGGGACAGGGAGTGTAAGTTGTAAGTAACTTCGTTGGAATGCAACTGGAATAACTGTGGCTGGAACGGCTGGCGTTCAGAGTACTGCACCTAATCGATTATACGTGCCTTCTGGTTTGGCATTCGATTTAACTGGTACATTGTACATTGCTGATCAGTATAATAATCGCATTCAACGATGGCTAACGGGTGCATCGAATGGAACCACAGTAGCGGGACAAACAAATGGAGCTTTCGGCGCGACAGCAACAACCTTGTACTGGCCTACCAATGTTCTCGTTGACTCAAATAATAGTCTATATATAGCAGACACTGCCAAGTAGTTAGATTTCAGCCAAACAATAGGCCTTACTTTAAAAGGATTGTTTATGACAGGCCGTGTTAGAACATCCCCTCAAACGCGCACTTGTTGCTAGATTTAGTTTACATAAGTCTTTTGGTCGTTATCCAAAAAGTTTTTGAGAATTTTTGAAAGTTAGTGTTTTTTGAGAAAACTGTAGTTAAATTTCTGCCAAAGAATAGGCCTTATAGAGTTATAGGCCTAGATATAGTTTTTTTTTAAGAAACCAATAGTTAAATTTCAGCCGAAGAATAGGCCTTACTTTAAAGATGATTGATCAAGCGTCCATCGCGACGTTGCGGACCGATGTCTGCAACAAAATCTCCTCCCTCTTCGGTCAGTGGCCAACAGGAAATCAGATGTTCTTTGGCCGGTACTTCGAGACCGCGAGCGTCGATTCGCTGTTTGATTTCGCTGGCCGACAGCGCTCGGTCGTAGATCGCCGGCATTGCCAGATCACCTTCCAAGAAACGATTGGCAACGCCGTCTTGTCCATAGGCAGCCAAACGCAAAGCCGTTTTGCCTGGACGAACTTGGCCCATCATCTGCCAGCTGCCACATATATCTTGGTTCTATTGTCTGACCAAAAGAAAATCCAGATGAAGAGATATCAACAAGTGTTGCAAAGGCAAATGCCATTTTCGGCCGTGTTCTGAGAATAAAATTCCACAAATCCCAGATCAGCCGTCTCACGAAATCTCATATATACTCTGCCTCAATAGCAACTGTTGTTTTTTACTCGTCAGTGACTCAGCCACAGATAATGAAGGTTGATGCTGTCCAGTAGAAAAACCTCTGCAAAATCAAACGCATTAGATGGCTCGACAGAGTACAAGACACGGAGCTCCAACAACCTCCGTCGTTGAAAAAGAAGGCGGGGTTTCAGGATGCCAAATGAAACAAAAATATGACATCCATAGCTACACAAGACAACCTCCCAGTCCAGCGGGAATACCATAACCTGCCGCGCGGCAATGGAAGGAAAGGTCATAGTTTGCGTCTCGAAGATGACCAGCTTTATGCAACAAGGATCCAAAGGAGCGGAGGAAAGAGAAATCTCCACTGTTGAACCTTGCGACACCGATACGCTGTGCTGGTCTCGGACCCATTTTCTTCGGACTCCATGAGTGGCGTCTCACGACAGCAACGGGTTTCCCACGCAGGGCGGGGTTATGTTGCTGCTCCACACTGGCAAAATAGCTGTTAAGATCTAAAAACAGCCATTTCAAGCCTGCTTTGGCAGGTGTTTCCAAGACTTGATCGGCAATTTTGTTCATGATTTGTTCTTATCATGTTTAAGATAGGAGGCGCAACAAAAACCAGCTATTTGGACGTTATTAAGATTTATGTGATAGACTTAAGGTAAGGGTGTAGAATGGCGCAAAGCCGTTTTTTTTAACAGAGGGAACAGTATAATGGCGAAGGGTACAACAATATTGTGATGCGGGCGCCTAACAAAGTAATGCACCGGACACTTGACCGCTGCTTTGGCTGCTACCGCAGCCATGCGCAGCCCTCAAGCGCCGGTGATCACAGCCGTTAGGCGTCATATGCAACACATCCGATATTAGAAATGAAGAACATTGGACTGCTTGTGCTTTTTTTTGCGGGCTTTTTATGTGTTGCTGCCGTAGGGGTGAGCACTGGATGTGGCTTCGATGTGCAATCGCATGGAAGATGCGTGTCATTGGTGGACATTCTGATTCCGCTCTTAGGTCAGACCATTCTTTCTTCGCATCCAGTCGAACAAAGCCGCGCGGTTCGCGCACATGGTCGATAGAGCTCGAACGAAGCCCTCGACGCAGCTGCTGCGCAAACGGAGGGTTGATTTCGAGCTCTGGATCAGCCTCGTCCGCCTCTCCGTCCTCCGCATCGTCTCCATCGTCGTCTTCTTCGTCATCCGCCTCCGGTCGAACAAGCACACGAAGCTGATTCAGCCGCTGGAGGCTACTTTCGAACGCAGACTCGTCCTTGAAGAATTTTCTGATCTCCGACAGCCGCAACGGTCCCGAAAAGCCATGACGTTGGTAGACTCCATGAAGAGAATTTGACATATACTTTCCGGGAACAGTTGGATGCTAAACTGGAGAGTTTGAAATTTGACAATGTAGAAGATTGATGGAATAATCTTAGCAAAATAGTTTCTGCAGACTAATGGTGTCTTAGAAAAGAAAATCAAAAAGGCAGCTAGGAATGTTATTGAAAAGGCTTTATTTTTAGTAGTGAGGAGGAGAGGTTCTTACAAGAATTATATGAATGATAGATTACGCGAAGATAAGAAAAATGTAAAAAAAAGTGCGGCGCGCGCGGGATCGCGGGTTTCCTGCTCGACGCAGACCTGCCCGGCAGCAGCCGTACACCCGGTTACGCATTACTCGGCGGCCACGCCCTCGGCACGGGTGGCTTCAGTTTTGCCGACGTGAAACTCGGCGCGGACGCAGTACTGCACGCACCAGGCACGGCATTTGCTGCCGCCATGCGCGGGATCGATATCGCGCGGGTTGGGGTTGCCGCAATGTGTACCGGTACGCTCGCGCGGTCGCTCGACGTTGCGCTTGAGTACACCGCCGCACGGCCGGCGTTTGGTCCAGGAGCCTGCGCTCTTCCAGCTCTTGGGCCTGGTTTTCGATCTCCGCTCGCCGCTCGGCAAGCTTTTGCAACAGTTCGATCTCGGTGTCCGTCAAGGCGAAGGGGTCGGCGGCCATAGGGGTCCGCTCATCCATCGGCGGCGGATCCTTCTCGGCGTCCGCCACCATGGGCTCAGCGTCCGCCGCCATGGGCTCGGCATTCGAGGTCTGTTCCGGTTCCGTCTCCAGTTCCGTCTCTTGGGCAACCGCGGCCCGCGGTCCGGCAAAGTCAGTCCACAAGCCGCCGACCCAATGAATTTTATTACCTGTAAAAGTATAAAAACAGAAAGTACGGAGTATTATAAATAAGCAAAAAAAACATGAGCTAATTAACCCGTATTAATATGGAAAAAAGGCTGCAGAGGGTCATAAACGTGAACATAGACCATTACTGGTCGTCTTGTTACATAAATCATCACTGGAAGACCGAATCCGAGACGGCACATCTATCAAACCAAATGGAGCAATGACTTTTCTGTTTCAGTGCCATCTACGAACCCGGAGGAGGAATTTGCAAAATCTCAAATAAGCCGCACGTAGACTGAATAGCATGAGTGCTCAACAAAAAGGTGGCAGCTTTGTGGGCGTGTTTATTATGGGCGCGATATCTGGTCTGGTGGCGTCGCCTTGTACCACCGCACCGTTGACCGGAATTTTACTGTTTATTGCCCAAAGCGGCGATCTGCTGCTTGGCTTTACTGCGTTATACGCACTGAGCATTGGTATGGGCATCCCACTGATTATTTTCGCAGTAACCGGTGGTAAGTTGCTGCCTAAAGCAGGCAACTGGATGAATATCGTTAAAGTCACCTTTGGCTTTATGATGTTGGCAGATTTTTCGATTATTTCAAAAAAAATCTTTAATGGCTTAAATAGTATGGTAACAACTAAAGCTTGTATTGGGAAAATGTTAGTGTGCAAAGAATATACAGAAATAAACTTGGCTTTAAAGTATAGGTGACAACAAACACGGACTCGTCAATGCCTGATTTCTTTTAGCCCACGTTTTCATTTGGTGTTTTACGGACAATTAAATAAAAAAAAAACAAGTCTTTTCAACTGAAAGTAAGGAGCGACATTAAAACTTAAAACGAACAGAAATTACTTCGTATATGAAAGGGTTAAAAAGAGGCATGTAGAAAATAATTTCTTTTCGTTTGAGGTTTTATCGTTACTTTTTACTTTCAGATCAAAAAACTTGTTTCTTTATTTATTTAATTAAAAAAAAAACTTTCCAAAAAAGAAGTTTTTAAAGAAAAGCAAGAAGCTACATCACATCCAAAACGAGCAGACATCAGATCAAATAGTTTTCCAAGCGCAAGGGTACCACAAATCCCCCTTCAGTAAATAGATGAAACACAAAACGGACAGAAATTACAATAAATAGCGGACTAAAACTCAAAAGGAGCAGGACGAACAGGCGTCCGAAGCGCTCGAGCGGCCCCGACAGCTCGTGCTCGAGCTCGGCCTCGAAGCCCTCGGCCGCGAGGTACGCGGTGCTCACGGTCCGTGCTGCCGCAGGTGCTCGGCGAGCAAGACGGCGCAGGCGGTGGCGACGTTGAGGCTGTCGACGATCCCGCTGCCGGGGATCGTGACGCGGTGGTCGGCGATCTTCAGCGCGGAGTCGCCGAGGCCCTCGCGCTCGGCCCCGATCAGGAACACGACGCGCTCGGGCAGCGCGCCGTCGAACAAGCTACTACCCCCCTAATTTAACAGTCAAGCTTCTAAATCCTACATGAATCAAATATATCCAAAATGTAGTAGTTTGACATGTTTGCCAATTATGCGTATAGTAGAGGTTTTGGCACATCTCCACACAAGGAGAGAGAGGAAATGTATCCCTAGAATAGTCCAAACGTAAATACAGGACGAACAAAGTGAATATTACAGTCAAGCTATTAAAACATATATGAACAATATAAATTCCAAATATACAGGTTTTATTTGTTTACAATTATCAGTATATTTTAAGTTTAGACATATCCGCACACCAAAGGCGCTCCGCGGGTAGGTTTCATAGGCGTCAAAGCCTTCCCGCAGCATCTCACCCACCGCGCGGCCCGTGCCGAAGGGCACGCGATGGGAAGCCCGCGGCGACGGAATCACCCGGGTCCGCAGGAGTTCTGTGAAGTCGCCGAGTTGAATGATGCGGTGAAGGAAATAGAAATCCTCGCCGGCCTGCCGGCGATTCATGCCCCCCTGCTTCTGATACGCCCAGGAGCGAACCGCCATGCTGGAGCCCACGGTCTGAAACGCCGCCGGAAAACCCGCGTAGCGCAACACTACAGTTCGTTACCACGAACTGTTTGATAGAAAGACTTGAAAGTGTTCAGAGTTTCTTGAAGGATGGTAAAAGGAGAAACTTTGAACAGCGGGGTAGACGAGTTTTTCCGTCTTATCACCAGACAGTAGAGCATTACCCAGGAGAGAGAAAAAAGGATTGCATAATTATTTTTCGAACATTTTTTTTAACCTCCGAATGTACTAAAAACTAAAAAGTATTTCTTTTTATCACGAAAAAAAGTTCTAACAGATTTACCCTAAACAAGTTTTCTTTATTCTTTTTGTTTACACATTATATATAAACAATGAATGATTTACCTAACTTACATCCCTTGCCCTGATGACTCCTGGGAGGTTGACATCCCCTAAGAAATAATTGCTGGACCTTTGTACAATACTGAAAAAATAGCTGCCGTAAAATTTTTAATCGGATGTTTCTTGGAGAAAGATAGGTTTGGGGGTAAGGAGGGCGCTGATTGCCCTCCGTTCACTTATGATTCTTAAAGAGTGCACTTGAACTTTCGACTGTCAATCAAATGAGCTCCATCCGATCCAAAGTCTAAACGACCACACGTTCCAGCCCCCTTATCTATTGGTATACCTTTAATGCAGTCCATGTTGTTAGCGGGTCCAGGATTTTGTTAGCGGGGAAAGGGGAGTACAAAATATTTTACTCCAATAAACTTGCAAACAAAGAAATACCAGCAATTTAAAAGGCACATCAACGATTATAGGCCTACTCCGTAGGTAGGTTGTGGAAGTGGTAGTAAATTTAACCTAAAATTTGCTGAAGTTTAAAGTTCTAATAAGTCTGTTGGAATTAAAATGGTGTAAAATGTTGATACAAAAAATATAAGTTGTAAAAACTCTACAATGAAATCGAATGGTTTTGATCAAATACCACAAATGACATCCAGTCGTCCCCTTACCAACGATCGACCCTTCTATGTGGTCCCTCCCTCTTCATCATCAGGTGATGGTAGTGGACATTGTCGTCGACATCATGCCTTATTGATTGGGATCAATTACACGGGTCAACCTGGAGAATTACGTGCACCTCATAATGATTGTCACAACGTACAACAATTCTTATTAACGGCATGTGGTTTTAAACCCAACGATATGATTGTACTTATGGATGATAACAAACATACATCAAGGTTTTCCAATTTTTTAATAAGTTGTTCCCTTATTATAGGAAATAAGGCTAAGAGCTCATATGGCACTTGCGACGAGGCCAGAAGAGCTAAGAGCCAAGAGCTCATATGGTATGAGCTCTAACAAAATTCTAAGAATCAACAAATTGATTTAAAAGGAAAATCAGAGGCTTAATTCCGGTCGGGGTTTAAAATAAGAGCTCTGATTCACGATGTCCTTCTAAATATCAAAATTCAATAAGATCCGATCACCCACTCGTAAGTTATAAATACCTCATTTTTTCTAATTTCGTTGGGAACAACAAAGGGAGAAGATAGTCAAAGCTTTTGAATTGCTCTGAAACGCTGAGACTACTTAAAAAAAATTAGTCATCACAGTGAAGATGTTTTTAAAAGCTGTATTTTTGTAAAAGAAATGGGAATACTGAGTATATTTTGTGATTGAGCCAAAGATGGACGGTGAATATTGAAACAAAAGACTACTTCTTGATTTGGTGGCAAACTTGGGTCTTTCGAGCTAATTAAAAAAAATAAAGATCCTCCAGAACCATTCCTGGCGCATAGTGCGGTGAATCGACGTTGGCGGCGTTGGTGCCCTGCAGTCGGACGACCAGCGGCACCTCGACGCCGAGTTCCTGCGCCGCACCGACCACGCCTTCGGCGATCAGGTCGCAGCGCACGATGCCGCCGAAGATGTTCACCAGGATCACCTTCACGCCCGGGTCGCGCAGGATCAACTTGAAGGCGTTCATCACCTTCTCCTTGTCCGCGCCGCCGCCGACGTCCAGGAAGTTCGCCGGCGAGCCGCCGCAGTGGGTGATCATGTCGAGGGTCGCCATCGCGAGGCCCGCGCCGTTCACCATGCAGCCGAACCACAAAACCCGCCACCGGAAGGGTATGTGGACTCATGTTACGGAGGCAACCCGGCAAACCTCGCTGGTTTAACGCCTGCCTTAGGTATTTCGATAGACGTCGGAGAGGAGAATTGGCCTGCACTAAGACAGCACCTAGAAGCCCTGGCGGAGAAGTCGAAGGTCGACTTCTTTTACGACGACAAGGTTTACTCTAGCCTCAAGATGTTCAGCGCATCTCTTTGCTCGCCAAACGGCTTGTTCATGTATGTGGACGAGAGAATACCGGTTTCCAAGGGCGATATTAGGGCGATAGCTACCACATTACCAAAGATTATTGAGGCCATAGCAGTGGCCAATAAAATTACATGCCAATCACCAACCTGGCTTACAAATGCTAAGGATAATAACCGATATGCCATGCCAAATACTGCTATCTTGGGCAAGGTACCAATAAACATGGTAACTGCTGTTGGCGAGCCTTCATATACATCAGGTAGCCACATATGGAATGGCACCGCTCCAAATTCGAGGAACATACCAGCAAAAATAAACATCATCCCAAACTTTAATGGCAACTTATTAGACATGCCAATTGAGGCAATATCGCCGTGGGAGTTGTTCACACCGAATACTGTGCGCCAGGGCCGTAACCTCGCTGTCAAGGAACTCTGACGCGGCGACAACCAGCAACCGGTCGTATCTTTGTATGTTGTTTATTATCAATACCTTAGGGATATGCTCAAAAATTGGGCATTTCGCTTCCGGTCCATGGAGTCTGCGGCGTCCGCGTGCCCCGGTCAGCGTTTTCCACCGGGTTTTCCACAGATTCCGTGGATTAAGGAACCGCACGGCGTGCGCGTCTTCGCCAGGCGCCGTCACACCCATGCATCATGGTTCATCATGATATGCAACTTGCTTTAGAATATGCAAATCGTGTTGCAGTAATCAAAGAAGGCGAAAAAATTTTAGAGATTGGTGTTGAAGGCGATACTATTGTAGACTTTCAAACTGGTGATATGACTACTGAAGAAATTATGGAGATGTATTCTGATGACACCAAAAAATAACATAGTAATTGGAATTATTGTTGGATTAGTTGTTGTTGCATCCTATAACACTGGTGCAAATCCCTTAGAGTTTGTTGAAGGTTTACCTAATCTTGTTGTTGTAGCTGAAGAATTTCATCGTCCTAGCTTACCTGGAAATGCTTAAACTAGCAAAACCCGGACAGACAGACAGACCGACAGACAGACCGACCGACCGACAGAATTTGCAATAACCAATTACTAAATGTAAACACTGTTCAAAGTTTGTTACTTGCAGCCCCTCTCCTGGCGACTGTGAGGGAGTAAGTCTTCCCCAAAGACATAGTTATTAGGTTTTTCGACTATGCTGAACAAAATGGCTATCTCGAAATTTTGATCCTTTGATAATGGGAAGCAAATGAGTGTGGAAGGGGGCCTAGGTAGGAAGACGCCAAGCCCGCGACGCCGGGCGCGGCCGGGGACGACGACGCGAAACCCAGGCGGGTGAGCCCGCGCACGGTCCCCGGGCTGACGGTCTACAAGCCCTACATCCCGTCGCGCCCGGCGGGCGACAGCGACGGGTTCTACGACGCGCGCCAGTCGGCCCAGGCCGTCAAGTCCCTGTTGAAGGTCGCGGAGAAAGAAGCGCCGATGCACGCCGAGCTGTTCGCCCGGCGGGTCGCGGGGCTATGGGGGATCAGCCGGATGACGGGCAAGGCCCAGGACCGTGCCGCCATTCCGATGTGGGTGATGGTGGTCGGTGCTTTCGGTATTGCGATTGGTTTGGCAACGTTTGGTCCGAAGCTGATCAGGGTCGTTGGCGAGCAGATTACCCGTCTTAACTCTCCGCGTGCTTGCTGTGTTGCTCTTTCGGCAGCTGTTACGGTTTTGTTTGCAACGTCACTCGGATTGCCGGTCAGTTCGACCCATATCGCCGTCGGAGCGGTGTTTGGTGTGGGCTTTTTGCGTGAGCACCTGGAGAACCCGAACAGGCGAAAGCTGCGTCCCGGTCACAAGCTCAAACCTTGTCAAAGATTATTTATAATACAATTTATAATATGACTTATTAAGTAAAATATGCATGATCAATTTATCAAATCTGTTGTCCAATATCCAATTTGGGTCCGAAGGTAATTAGAGGTTTCCCCAAAATGTGCTATATATCTTTATCCCAAATGCAAAGATGTTTATACTTTTCTGCTTTAAACATAAAAAATTGCCCTATCGTATCTTGAAGGCCAAATGAAAGCCTTCCTTGAAAAAAAACATTTCATTAAAAACAACTTAAAACGCATTTTTAGTTTTTATCTCCGGGGTTGAAGTGGCGAGGGCTTTGGATGCAGCTGTATTGTTGGCGAAAGAAGGGCTCTCAGTGCGAGTAGTGAATATGTCGACGATTAAGCCAATCGATCGGGAATTGGTGGTGTCGTGCGCTCAAGAAACTGGTGCGATTGTCACCGCTGAAGACCATAACATTTATGGAGGGTTGGGCAGTGCCGTGGCTGAAGTGCTTGTCCGGGATTATCCCTGCCCCATGGAGTTTGTAGGGGTGAAGGATTCCTTTGGTGAGTCAGGGGAGCCAGAAGAGTTGGCTGTAAAGTACATTCTCTTTTGAAATGCTTTATTGGGATCTTTTTCAAGTGCATCTAATTTAACTTTTTTCGAGATCGTCTAAACGTTCAGATAACTTCATAAAACTCTTCGAGTATTCAAATAACGTTGAAAAATTAATTTCATCCGCTCCAGTTTTTGGGTTTGCAACATTTCTAATTCTTCTATTTTCAGCATTAATTTCTTCTCTTTTTACTTTTAAGCTATGTTTTGGTAATAATACTTTGTCAATAACTCTTGTCTATATATTGTCAGGTGACTGATAAATTTTAGTTAATCTAAACGCTTAACCGAAGAAGTTGAGAAAAAAGCCCAAGAGAAACTTGAACTTTTCGGCGATAAAATGATGCAATCTTTAGAAAAGCATTTACTATTACGTATTCTTGACCATCATTGGAAAGAACATCTCCATTCACTTGATCATTTACGCCAGGGTATTGGTCTACGTGCTTATGCGCAACGCGATCCTCTAAACGAATATAAACGCGAAGCTTTTGAATTGTTTGCCCAATTCTTACGCAGTTTCCGCGATCAATATATTGCGACCTTATATCACATTCAACTACGTGAATATATGAAGTTCTTCAATGTATTTAAACAAATGTATACAATGTTTTTATCGATAAGAAAATCCTATTGTAGAGATTGTAATGGCTTCAGTTATGTAGAAGATCAACAATGTCACATAATTTTCATCCATACAAAAAATAATACTCCTTTTCACCCTACCGAAATTCGTTTGTAGTAATCGTGGGAAGGCTATATCCGGAGCCCCTAATATAAACAAGGACTCTTTACCAAAATTACTATTCATCACCAAATTTTTTAGTATATTAAAATTTTATCGAACATTGAAATTGTACTAAAACTTTGAATATTCTTTGAATGAGCTCTTTTTCAAGTTTCAACGTCACCTCATTCTGTACGAGTTGCCTCTATCAGGAAAAACAGAAAATAAAAAATACATTTTTCCCGCTACGTTTTTTATTTATGTAGCGTTATTCCATTTCTTATAAAATTAAAGGCATAGAGGTGGGGGGGGACAATTGCCCTTAAGTCAATTGGATTCTTAAAAAGGGTCTAAGACCTCCAATTTCCAGTTAAAAAATCCCCATCAGAAATTTATACGACTATCGAATCCATAACAGCATAGGGAATGGTCGTACTACTTGACCAAAGTTGCCGTGACCTATTTCACCGCGAATAATTATATCGTTGGAATTATTCCTCCGGTCGATGCTAAAATGATGATAATCCTCCCCAAGGCTTGGAGAAAATATTATTGTACACTCGTAGCAAAATAACTCACTTTTAATTACGAATGCCAATACCAAATGCTCTACACATGAACTCGAAACGGAAACTCTGAACATGGACTTGAACCCAATGCTCTACAACATAAACCTGTACACATAAAATGAAGGTTGCATCGGGGATACCTATCGTCACCCAGCAGCCGACGGTGACCTTCACCCCGGGCGCGCCGGACGCGGGTGTGTCGACCGTCGTGGCCGTGCCGGCGACGAACGTCGTGGCCAACGGCGTCGAGACCTCGACGATCACCATCACGGTGCTCGACGCCAACGGGAACCCCATCCCCGGCGAGACGGTGACGTTGGCGTCGACGGGCACGGGCAACACGATCACCCAGCCGGGCGCGGTCACCGACGCCAACGGTCAGACGACGGGGACGATCGCGACGACGGTGGCGGAGACCAAGACGATCACGGCATCGGATTTACCATTCGCAGGGATGGTGGCATAGACATATCCATTTTCATCCATATCCGCATCCTGAATCCCCATATTTTTCAATTCTTCCACCAAAAGCCGAGCTAAATCCTTCTGCTTCAGGGTAGAAGGAACGGTTTTTGAATGAGGATCTGACTGGGTATCAATCTGAACGTAACGGAGAAAGCGTTCGGTAACCGAGGAATTTATTTTTAATGCACTCATAGTCTGGTATCGTTTCGCAAATTAGAAAGATTTCTATTTTTCCACTCATGAAATTGCTGAAAATAGTTCTTAGTTTGAATTATTTCACGAGTTTATTTCTGATCACATTAGGTTTCAATTTTGCTCCAAACTTATCTTTGAAATCTTTTTGTTCGAAAATGCTTTATAAAGTGAATTTACTTTCGTCTTTTAATACACGTCGTTTATTTATTTGTTAAATAATTGAGCATTCGCTAGCAATATTTTTTAGTTTTTCTGCTTAATAAAAAAAATTGGATTATAACTCAAATTTTGGGCAAAATGAATGCTTCATCAAAATGATCGGTCGTAATTTTTGGTGATACATTCAGGGAGACCAGACCCATGCAGCGGTTCGCAAGACCGTCTTCGTTACCGGCGACCTTTCGGTAAAGTCGGACAATATGCGCCACAATCTGAATGTTACCGCAGGACAAATGCTCTCTGAAGCCGTGATGATGAAGCTTGCGGACGTGATTGGTCGCCAGCGGGCGCATGATGTCGTGTATGACGCCTGCCGGAATGCTGTGGATGGCGGCGCAGACATGCGGACCGCCTTGCTAGCCCATCCGGATATTGCAGAAAAGCTGACTGAGATGGATCTCGATGCCATCCTTGATCCAGCGGCTATAACTCTTAAAATAAATTTGAACACTTCATTTGAACAAATGTTAAAATAAATAAATCTTAGAATTAAATACAAAGCGAAGAATACTTTAAGCCGGTGGCAAGAAATCCCAGAAAACCAGATTGTTTAAGCAGTCTCCTACTGATGTGGTCTTAGTTCAGAGAGAAATACAAAAAAAGAAAAAAAAATTATAAGAAAATAATAGAAACTGTAATACTTACTTAGACTTAGGACTTCCGTCGCATAGAGGTACATAAAGCAGTAATGGTAGACTTTCAGTTTTGCTGACCAGGGGCCCGGGAGACCAAAGGCTATCGCCCCGCCAGCCCTGTTCTTCAATGGAAGCCATTGCTGTCATCAGCCCCAGCCATTCAAGGTCCTGCGCACTCTCAGTGCCACGAAGATAGGCCGTGTAGGGCCAGAAGAACATGCCAATCAGGATGAGAAGGGAAAGGCCATAGGCCAGCCTGCGCGGCGTCCAGGTCTGGACGGTAATCTCCTTATCCCAGGATTCTGACAGGGTTACCTGATGTTTTTCTTCGCCAAGCGTAATTTCACAAGCGAGTTCAAATCCTTCCGAAAAGCTTTCATTCTATATTAACAGACCCTGTTTTACGCTGAGCCATAGAGGTTGAGAAATTGTCTCAATTAGTTTAAATATTTCCAATACGTGGATTGTCCAGTAAGTTAGCATATAGATTTTATCTCAAGCTATCTTAGTTAGTTTGAGCAAGACTACTTGTTGACTTGACTAAACAAATTTTCTTTGTTGAGTACCCGTATTTTTCAAATTTTAAATATTTGCCAAAAGAAAAAAAAGTCAACTTATTGTTTGAATGTGTGGGATTTCGGAGCTTAAAAAAACTACGAGATAAGCGAGATAGAGCAGTGAGTGGAGCGAACAGACCGCAGGAAACCGCCAATAAGCGCCATGTGAACCGCGCCGACCGGCTTCGCTTTGCCTCCTTCGCTGCACAAAACTACGCGAATGCTTTGGATGACAATTCGAAATTCAGCCAGCCGGAGGCGAGACGATGACCAATCCCCGCTATGTTTGCTACCTTCGAGTTTCAACTGGAAAGCAGTTACTGTCGGGTCTAGGCCTGGACGCTCAAGCCGACGCCATTTGCTCGCACCTGGGCGGTAAGGCGGCGTGTGCTAACCATAAGCTATTCGGAAACTTCATCTCCCAGACACTATCTTGTTAACCGTATGGACACAATATGAAAAAAAAAAAAAAAAAAAAAAAAAAATTGGCTCAATATTATAGTAGTGGCCCTACAAAAATGTTTTGACTGAATCAAAAACAACAAATTGGTAGACAAACTGTTCAATGAATTTCAACTAAACCCTTATTAACTAAGAATAAGTTTACCATTCCTCTCTAACAGAAGACAAATTGTTAAATGCCTAAATATATGTTGTGACACCCTCCCAATTTACATTGCTTAATCTGGTCTTGTCTCTGATACGCCTGCCAAATTCCATCAACCTAGCTTATCTGGAAGTGCCTAAACTAGCAAAACCAGGACAGACAGACCGACAGAATTTGTGATCGTTATATATCACTTGGTAGATACCAAGTGTCATAAAAACACGACAAATAGTGACCTAAAAATACCCTTTTCATGGTTCCGACTCTAACCTCTAAGGGTCAAAACCTTTTGCCTTGAACAAAATTTATCCAAATCTCACCAGTCAAAAGTCAGCCAAAGCCAGGAGGGGTGCCAATTAACAGAAGGTAGATGTAGATACATCAAAGGGCTTTCCCGGGGCATAATTTAGGCCTTCAACTCGTTCCTGAAAGTCTCATTCATATAATTCATCTATATTCGATGATAGGAAAAGCCCCTCATCTAAAACTCTACCTCAGGGTAAAATTAACGCATATTTAAAGGTATATTGAATTAGAGTCAATTACATTCGGCTGATTCAAGGTTATGCTCCCCGATTTTGAACATGTGAGTGTAAGTTGTTATTCCAGTTAAACCACATTGACTAAAAGACACAAGACAAGGAAAAAGTACATCATGGAACAAAACAACTTTAGTTTCACGTAAGTTATAAATTATTTGAAAATAATTGTTCTTGAGGATATGACTAATATTTAATATTTTCCTTTTTCAGGTTCCCTCTGAGTCATCGTGGAGGAAAACAACTTTAGTTTCAGGTAAGTAAGTTATAAATTATTTTAAAAAGACTGTTTTTAAGCTTATACCTAATATTTGTTATTTTTTTCATATCCCCTCTGGGTCAACATGGAACAGAACAACTTTAGTTTCACGTAAGACAAAAATTATTTGAAAATAATTGTTCTTGCAAATTTGTTCGGATTTTGTGCAAATTGCAGACATTGGTGAATAACTCACTTTATTGTTTGTTAGGTATTTGATTTTAAATCTTTAAATTTTTGGTCTTTTATTGAATTTTATTTAATTTTTTGGCAGTTTTCTTGCATAAGTTTCGCTTTTTGTTTTTGGTTTCATATTATTTTGTTCACACTGAAAAGAAAGGCGGTTGTTCACTCGAAATATCCGCTTTCTGTGTTTTCTTCAGTATTTTCATTTGGCCTTTAAAAACCCATTTTTGATCATTTTCTGTTTTATGCTATAAAGGGGAAAAAAATTAACACAGATGTTAAAAACTATGGTTATTTTGGAAGAAGTAGCCACGAAAAAATAAGTGACAGTTGGTTGAAAGATGGTGACAATTAAGATTGGTTTACTTGCATATGGCAATGAAATCTAAGGCCATTTGTAGCTTAACGGTTTTTCTGTATTTTTATGATATTTCTTTAAAACAAATCGCTTATGAATAAAATGCCCATTAGGCTAATGATGGTCTGTTGTTATTTATTATTTTATAAATCTGAAGAAACATAGTGTTCCTAGGACACTGCATGACAACCCTCCCAGAGCCCTCAGGGCAAGGGTTGTAAGTTATACCCTGGGGCATATAAGGCTTATATGGAAAGGGTGATCGTATAAACTTCGGAGGAAGCTCATTGGATTGGTAATCAGAAGATGTAGTATCCTTTTTAAGATTGAGAGTAATCGAAAGGTGGATATCCCTCCCCCAAACCTCGTATTTCCCGAAATGAATCTTATAGGCATTTTGAGATGACCATTTGTTGTCGTAGAAACTTCAAAAACAGAGGGCAGAGAGGGCAACTAATCTCCCTCTCACGCCACATGCGCTCGGAGCCGGTGAAGCGGATCGAAGACGTGATTGCCCTGCGCGCCCGCCAGTTCCGCGAAGACAACGGGCCTTTGGCCCATCCGGTGCGGCCCGACAGCTTTGTCGAGATCAACAACTTCTACACCGCCACCGTCTATGAAAAAGGCGCAGAGCTGATCGGCATGTTGAAAACCCTGGTGGGGCATGACGATTATTACAAAGCCCTGGACCTCTATTTTGAGCGTCACGACGGCGATGCCGCCACGATCGAAGATTGGCTTTCCGTCTTTCAGGAGGCCACGAATGTCATTAAAGTTTTGATCAAATCTGTAAGATGCACGGTGTCTGCTTTCAAATTAGTCAGGTTTTCTTTTACATCTGGATGCTTACTTTCCAGAAACTCTAAACCTGATTCAAAAAATGAGACAAATGTTGTTAAACATGCACCTTTCGACAAATAGCGTAATTCATTATATAAAAGCAATCACTGGAAGTCTTCATCATTTTCATCGCGCTGCTGTGCAAATAAACAGGAATCCAATACATTGATTCTTATTTCGTTAACTGCATGAAGCGATTGGTGCAATTTATCCCCCCAACCAAAAAATCCTCCTGAAAAAGCCTGTACACTTTCCAATAACCATTACTATATGTAAGCCCTGGTCAAAGTTTGTAACTTGTAGCCCTTCCACGGGGACTGTGGAGGAGTAAGTCGTCCAAAAAGACATAGTTATAAGGTATTTCGACTACGCTGAATAAAATGGCTATCTTAGAATTTTGATCCGTTGACTTTGGGAAAATAATTAGATATAATAAACACGCATCCGTGATCTGCCTTCTGGCAAAAAATACAAAATTCCGCATTTTTGTAGATAGGATCTTTCTAAGCAAATTCATTTATATAATCATATATCGTAAATTATTATCACGTTTTAGTTGAGTGGCATTTTTTATGTTATTCTGATTATTTTATTGCTTTCTTTCAAGAGTGCAGCAGTGCGAAATGAGCCGTTTGTTGGGGGACCTGGAACTCGGAATGTACAGCAGCAAGGACAGCAGCCATTAATTGCTCCTGCCGTTACTGTAGCCCCTGGAAAGGTTGCTGAAGGTAAAATAAAATTTACTGGGTCAAAACTTTTGCGAGGTTCCATAGATTGCCTTTTTTTTTTGGGGTTTGAATTTAGAAAAAAGTGCTAAATAGTTCTTAAAACAGAAAAAAATTATACTTATTTGCACGATTGCGCAATAAACGTTACGGGGAACATGTACCGGTTATAAACATGGCTGCAACTCATTCGGATTCTCCGAAGGATGCTAGGATTTCCGTTCGAAACTTGGGATTTTACAAAAATAACTATATTAAATATTATACTAAAAAAGACCATTAAGCATATCAATTGCTATTATTTAATGTTTCTGGATTTTTTTTCAAACCTTAGGATTCTTTGCAAGTGCATCTTGGTGATTTTGCGGATAATTTTTGCCTGTATTTTCACGTTAATATTTTCATTGTCACAATATTGTCACATTAGTAATGTCATTGTCATAATATTGTCACATTGTCTATGTATCGCAGATTTATGTCTGCATTGTCACAATACAGGTTTGTAGTGTGCTACAGAAGCGTAAAATCAAAATGGAATGAAATTGCTGTGAGAATCTTGCATCATAACTATTTTGCTACAAACTATTGCCTGATAATACTACATCTTTGAATCTTTTGTGTAATTAAAAAAAAAACTTTTTTTTCAAGTAGGAATCAAATAGTTCGTGGTAATGAATTGTAAGAAGCGACTGGGCCCAATAGTAACCAAAACTCTATAAACGGAGTCTTGAAAACAATAAATATATCGATAGAAGCGAATTTTTATGATAGTTCCAAATATATAATTATCATTAAGTTTAGTGTTACCCATCAAAAGCTACGAGCCTGAGAAAATTTGCCTGGTTTTTCAATATGCAGAAAAAAACGCCCAAAAATTCAAGGAAACTTAATGAAAACCGTAGTATCAGATTTAGTGGAATTTTGCATTTTTTGCCGGATCTTGAAAATGAGTAATGAATAAGCATGTTAGTTTCATCATCACTCAACAAGGACATGGTATCTTTTCTGTTTTTTTGTAGGATCAAATTCCCACTAGGATTTATGATTCCTACAAATCTAATTTTCTCACTAGTTTTCAAAAAATTATTACATAATTGGTCAAAATCCATCTCACGTTAGAAGAAAAAACCTACTATTAATAATTAATTCCTCCGGTTGATTTTCCAAATGAACAAAGAAATAGATGATTATGTTTAAAATCTCTATGTTAATGGGACACACAATTCTTGGTAAATTTTACACACTAAGTGAGCCCATAGAGGCTTCGATTATACAATAACTAGAGCTGTACATTATAACATTCTGTTAATACCCCTTCAGAATTTTACTGTGATGCTGATTCTGTTTGTTATGCTTGCCACATTTCAAGATTCTGCATGAGCTCCCAGATGCCCGTATGGCTATGATAAGCAATGTAACATTAGCCGCAGAAGCAGCTATACAACAAAAGTAATAGGTTTGATCAATAATCCAGATTTAAAGCCATGATTTCATTTAATACAATCCTAAATTTATTCGTCGATTGGGATCTTAAGATAAATAAAAAAACACTATAAGTATCCTTGTTGTGAACTTGGTATGTCTCCAATATCTCAGGAATAGTTATTAAACAGGAATAGAGTATTAAAATTTCCTGAGAATATAGAACTTCATCGAAATAAAAATGCATCCACCCCAGTTATCAAAAGAGCGTATATATAAGATATCAGGATCGACCAGTTGAAACTTAACAAAATAAAGTTTTGAACAAAATAAAATGATACTATGTTCATTCAGCTTGTTAAAATGGTGGGTGCAATATCTCGGGATGCGTGTCCGATTGCAAAACGATGACTCTGGTCAAACATTTTCAGATCAATTGCTGGCAATTGGAAAAAGAAAGCTCCCAGTAGACTGAATTGCAGGACGTATACAACTGCCTGCTGAATTCTGTAATTTAGTGACGTCCAAAAATGAATTGGTTGAAAAAGTATTTCCAAATATTCTAACCAATTATAAAAATCATAAATGGCTAAAAGAACGTGCGATTCTGGGAGCCAAGTATAAAGACGTCCACGAAATCAATAATATTGTTTTGACCAAGATTCGAGACCAGGCGAAAACAGTTTCGAATTTTTTATTGAAATTGAAATTTCCTAGAACATCCATCAAATACATAAAGTTTCTTAAAAACTCAAAAAGGCTGGTTCAAGTACTATTACAAAAGCAGACAAGGGTGACACTTTAGTAGTGATGAATACTGATGACTATGATTCAAGATGATTTTGCTAAACGACGAAAAAATCTACAAAATGTTTTCTTATAATCTGATAGACTCTTATACATACAAGTTTAAGTACGAAATAAAGTGTTTGAAGGACGAAAGAAAAAAAAAGCAGTGTGGTCTTAGGAAATAAAAACTTGTCGGTTTTCAATTCTTGTATGAAAATACCCCCAAAAAGTGTTTTTCAAATTGTAGGGAGGGGAGGGTTTAAGTAAATATTGGAAAAATATACCCCTCCCTCCAACTAATGCCACTGAGCACTATACATATCCTACTGGTTACACCAGAGATTTGAGACATGGTGGCATACAGCAAATGTTTTTGATGGTAACATAGGGCTTCTTGTGGTGAGTAGAAAACTAATTTTTGTGACATAAATTTAATTGGATTCTGAAGATGATAAAGTTAACCGTTCATGAAAGTAAGAAGGGTGAAAACATTTCAAGCGTATTTGATTTTGATCTTAAGAAGACATCGGGGTTGTCAGCCCTACTCATATTAATTTTTGACTCGGTTATTTATTATATAATTTAAATAAACAAAATACGTTTAAAATGTTCTAACTTTTTTAACTTTAATAACTTAAAAATGATTAAAACTTTAAGGAATATATCAGTATATGTATACTAAACTGACAATCCACAGCCTTTTTTTTTAGTAAAGTGCAAATAAGAGTATGGTCTTGAGGAGATATGGGGGCTGTCAAATCCTCCCACCATTGCTGACCGGTTGCTACCCCGAGGCAAGACACCTAGCTAAGCCCATGCTCACCTACTTCTTTTTTATAGAATACAGTCAGGCACCATAAAATTTAAATCCATCCACAGATAAAAATACACATATGAACAGTTAATCACCAGATCGCTTATTCATTTGTACAATTTTTCTTCTTTTGCAAATTATAAAAATCCGGCAAATTATATGAAAAACAAAAAGTAACTGTGAAATGAATAGCATAATCTCTGTATTTATGTAGACAGATATAGATACCCTCTCAGCATGTCGTTATTGTTGAATTTTACAGAAAGAAAGTGTTGTCATTTAACTAATGAGTGTTCTTTGAAGGTGTAATTGTCTTTGGCAATCAGCATATCGTTATTGTTGGATTTTACAGGAAAAAATGTGTTGTTAAATTTAACTCGTGAGTGTCCTTTGAAGGTGTAATTGTCTTTGGAAATCAGCATGTCGTTACTGTTAAGTTTTACAGAAACCAAATATTGCCAAATTTAGCTAATGAGTGTCCTTTGAAGGTGTAACTGTCTTTGAGAATCAGCATGTCGTTATCCTAGTTGCCCTCCGATTTTTTGGTTAATTAAAAAGGCAACTAGAACTTTTAATTTTTTACGAATATTTTTATTAGTTAAAGATTTACGTAACTTATAAATTAGCCTACGTAAAGAACTTTTGTATTCTCATATTTTTATTACATATATGAGGGGGTTCGCCCCCTTTTCAGATCCTCGCTCTTTACGCTAAAGCTTAAATTTTGTCCTAATTCATTAAGAATGACCCCAAAATCACAAAAGCCGTAGAATAAATAGTTGAAATTACTAAAAATACTTTAGCGTAAAGAGGGATTGCAACTCCAGCGTGCCATCAGCTCGGCTATGATGGCTCCTATAAACGGTATTATATTTTTCTTATGTTTTAATTCAAACTTAGTAGACTTATTTTAGGTCATTCGCTTATGATATTAGAGCTGATCAAAGTATATGTCATCCAGTTTTGGTAGAAAAATTCCTTCATGAGATATATCAGTTTGAAAGTTTAAAGGGTTTGACAACTTCAGTAGTAAGGTACGCACTGAAACTAAAAATTGGCCGATATAGAAATGGTATCAGATTTGCCTATTAAACTTTAAAAGAAGTTCTTGGATTTGTATGTATACATTTTTGAGACTGAAATACTGACCTAACTTGGAACTATTGGGACTAAACAGTATTTTCTTCTCCTAAGAGATGGTGTGAATCTGGAACGAACCATAGGTGATGCCTCCCTCCTTAGCCCCTGAACAAGAAATACAACTGCTTGGCCTCAACATTGTAGAAGGGTGGCAAGGGCTCTGTCAACTTATCCGTTGTCAGATGCCGGCTAACACGTAGAAAGGATATGGTCTAGGATTGGACCGTTTATTAAGCAGCGCTTGAGCAGCAGTATTTCTTATATTTACATCAGCGCCAGACTTTAAAAGACATTCAACAGTCTGTGTGTTTCCATTCCAAGCTGCAAAATGAAGTGGACTTGCACCTTCCTCAGTTTTTATATTAAGATCAGCGCCAAACTGTATAAGACATTCATTAGAGTGTGCTTTCCGAGCTGCTAAATAAAGGAGAGTTGCACCAAAATGTTTTCTTATATTAGCATCAGCACCAGACTGTATAAGATATTCAACAGTCTCTGTGTGTCCTTTCCAAGCTACTAAATTAAGGGGAGTGTTACCATAACGAACTGCCTTTCGGGGAATTTGTCCGTGGTGTCCCTGGCGGTACGCTGGAGCAAGTGATCTTTCGTCTGAATGTCCTGCATATACTCAAGGACATGGGGGTGACTGTATTTAATTCCGGAAGGGCCATCGAACGCACCGTGGATAAATCCATGACCAGCTATCTTCTGCAAAAGGCGGGTATCCCCAATCCACCGACCTGGATATTTGAATGTCGGGAGAAGGCCCAAGACTTATTTAAAAAAGAGACAGATGCAGGGCATCGTTTGGTCTTAAAGCCTTTGTTTGGTTCCCGAGGAAAAAACGTCTCTAAGAAAAAACATCTCGAAGAAAAGAACGTCTTTAAAAAACGTCTCCAAGAAAAAAAGATTTATAAAAATATACTAACACGTGCGCATTGTATAACTCTGATATAATACCCAAGCTTGTGCAATACGTCAGCTCAGTTACTCCCGAGCTTTCCACAACTTGACTATTGGCCTTGAGGGCAAACATCTTGAAAAAAAGGAATCTTGAAAAGAAACATTATTAAAGTATTACGTAATAACCAGTTGTGTGCAATAGATGAATAATTAATAACAAATAAACCAACTGGTGATATTCCCCTACGTTTGTAGGATTATAGAAATCGCGATTATAGAAAACTATAGAAAACGCGATTTACTGAAACACAAAACCAAAGAGGAGCTTTGATACAGAAAAAGTAAACCATTTAAGGGCACTTTTAACAGTATAAAAGTAAAGCATTTTTAGATTGTTGCTTTTTTTCGTTTAATTTGGCAGCACTTCTGCACAATGAACTCAATCCAATGATTGATTGTCATTTTGGATCTGAAAGGATACTTTATGATTATTTTGTATGCAAGATCGAATGATGATGATAATGATGATGATGATGATGCTGACCCTGTTGCCACTGCCGGATTAAGCTAATGCAAGGTCCATAGCACTTATATCTTTTAGTTCACTACAAGTAGCCAATACTCAGACAGTATTCTATGACTCTTTGTTGAGTTGAATACCTTTGCATTTACATTAACTGTTCCTACCAAAACGTGTGTCTGGTAAAACTACATAGAAAACTGCGGATCAAAATAAGGGGAATACTGAAATAAGTATAAATTTTAGGAAATCACAACTACGGAGGTTTGGCTGAGGTCGAACTTGTTTCGTGATGCCTTTTGTTCGCCAACTTATCGCATGTTAATTTTTCTCCTCGAGGATCTGATTCTATTCATGGAACTTGTTGCGTGCTTATTTTTGTTCGTAAGAATTGTTGCGTGTTAATTTTTCTTAAAGTGAAACTGGTCCATTGTTTTTCTCCTCGTGAAATTGTTTTGTTCATGGAACTTGTTGCGTGCTGATTTCTTTTTCTTGATACATGTTGCATGTTGATTTATTCTTTCGTGAAACTGATTTTCTTCATGGAACCCCTCGGGTGCTGATTTTTTGACAATTAATTAAATAATATATTAAATTAAACAAGCCCAGAATTCAAATGAGTTTGATAAGAATCGGATTTGATTTTTAGTCTACTTGGTAATTTAAATAATAGGTAAGTTACAGTGGGCTAATTGATAACATTTAAGTAATATTAAAATTTAAGTTATTAAGGTTTAAATTAAGGTAATAAAGGTCAGTAAATTATAAGTGATAATATTAAAGATAATATAATAAATGATAATATTAACAAAGCTCTTTTTGGCCCACACAATTTGAACGCTTACGCTCATTCTGACCAGCACAAAGCGTTCAAAATACGCTAATAAGGCACATTTGACATAGAGATGTGTACATTCCATGGTGCACAAAGCATTCAAAATAGACTAATAAAGCATATTTGACATAGTTTGCATACACTAGAAAAGTACATTTCATGGTGCAGAAGGCGTTCAAAATAAGCTAATAAGGCATATTTGACATAGTTTGCATACACTAGATGCGTTCATTCCATGGTGCAGAAGGCGTTCAAAATAAGCTAATAAGGCATATTTGACATAGTTTGCAAACACTAGATGCGTACATTCCATGGCTTTTCTCTGATTGGCCGAGATGGTTCGTCGACCTGATTTCTGATTGGCTGATTTTTATCAGATAATGATGCGCATTTTGACCGGAATAATTTTGATAGGTTTATTACATCCTTTTACTGGCATAGATGACCTGGGAAAGCATAATCAAATCCTGTTCCTACTTCCTTTGTCTTGAACGATGTGTAAAATATAGAGAAACTGTTTAAAAAAGGTTATAGGAAATAAATGAATAAAAAAAAATGAAAAGAGCATAAAAAGTTACGAATAATGATATATGATTTGCTAGTAGATGTTTCAAAGCTTTACGTGAGGCTTCCTCCAGATTAAACGCACCTGCATATGTGTATATCATTAAGACCAAGCGCTTGAAATGCCAAAGTAAGAAGAATGCTTTGTTGACCAACCCTCCAGGTGAGGCTGGACGACTGCTTAAAGCTTACGAAGTGGCAGTAGACGCCGCAGTTAAGTTCAGGATGCTATTTCATGATCCAAGAGACTGTGAAAATCTGATTACTCGTTGGGCTGTTTGGTAAGAAAGTAGCTTGCTATTTTAGGATGACTTTTGAGCTGACTTCAGATCAGATACTGCACTACTCACAGATTTTACCTCTTATATTGTGTATCCCTCCTTCATTCCGTTCCTCATTTATTCTACCGTTACTTTTTTCTGCCGCTTGTTTATTACTTATCTTACATTTTCCTTTCTCTTCCCAACTCTCTAAGCTGCTCTGCCCTTACTTAGTTTACACAAGTCTAATTCTGCATCCAATGTCTTTGTTCATTGCTTATTTAGCCCGTCACTCTTTCTACCCCTCTGACGTTATATAACTCATTCATTCCACTCCTCCTCCACCACACACGAACACAGAATCCGGTCTCGATTTAAATTGAGGGCTCTGACCCACTATGTCCTTCCAAACGTCAAATTTCATTAAGATCCGATCACCCGTTCGTAAGTTAAAAATGCCTCCTTTTTCCAATTTTTTTTATGTAACCGTCCCCCACTCCACCCCCCGGATGGTCGAATCGGGGAAACGATAATCTCTAATTTAGTTTGGTTTGGTCTCTGATACGCCTGCCAAATTTCATCGTTTTAGCTTACCTTGAAGTGCCTAAAGTAGCAAAACCGGGACAGACAGACCGACAGACAGACCAACCGGTCAGTGTTTAGTATAGAACTACTATCCTCAATCCTACAGATGTAGGGAATGTTATGAGTCATTTCATCTGAAATAGTTTTTTAGATATATGCTCCATAGACTGTCAAGCAAGAATTTCATTTGTTTTAAGTTTCTACTTTATTTTCCATCTCAAAAAGTTGGTTTTATTTTAAATTTGTATTAAAAAACGACAGTTTTGGCTCAAATGTATCTAAAATGGTGCAATACGGATAATTTTCCATAGCCAATATATCTAACAGATTAAAAAGAATTTTTCTGCCAAATTTAGTGTCCTTAAATTATTTAAAATATCAAAAGAATTGATACTTCTTCTTACTATGAGCAGCCACAGGATGTCTCTAAAAGAAATCTATCCTTGGCAGTTTATTGATTTGTTATTTGTTTCTGGTATAAATGACCATTCTGTGCTAAATTAACCGAAAATTTGAAAGCAACAAAACAAATTTTTAATTCGTGTGCTACGAGATAAAAACTTACTTTTTCTAAAATTGCACATGATAATCCTAATGATTTTCAATTTCATTGGTTTTTGGTTCATTGGTTTTAAGTGCTGTTTCGAGCCAGGAAGTCAAAAGAAAATCTGGTGAAATATCGGATGGTCTAAAAAGCAAGCTTCAAGCTTTAAGTGCAGCTGAAAGTTCCATTCTGAATGAAGAAGTCAAATTTTTAAGCCAAAGAAGAAAATCTTTAGAAATGTCAGAGTCGTTGAAGGTATTAACTCTTTTCAATTATTAATTAATTAAATTTGAAAATTATCCACTATAATCAAATTGGTTGCGAATTATGCTAAGAAATTATTACCAAAAATGAACAAAACTGCGCATCTGTTATTTGGGAGTTTGAAAACGCTGCTGGTGCCGGTATTTCAGGTCTCGGATTTTGTGCTGGTTGCGTATATGAGCCTGATTCTTGGCGTGCTCGCCAGCCTGTACCCGGCCTGGCGAGCGGTAAAAATTGATCCGCTGGAAGCCATGCGTCGTTAACTGTTGAACTGCCACGAAGGTGATCATTTGCGCTGCTGAATGGTCTGGACTACACAAAAATAGGAAAAACAGCCGTGATGAACGAAGTTGTTGTTGAGTGCATACAAGTGAGGAAAACCTATCAGCAGGATTCTGTGCCGGTGCATGCGCTGCGAGTGTTTTTCGAGATTTCCGGTTTCCAGGATTTCTGTGTCCCCCCTCCAACCCTGTATATCCACAGATCCAATTCGAAATAAAAATAGAGCATCTGAGACATAAGATCTTTCTAATCCTATATATCAAGTTTCATTAAGATCCGATCACCCATTCGTAAGATAAAGAAACCTCAATTTTCACGTTTTCCAAGATTTCCAGTTTCCCCCTCTAACTCCCCCGATATTATCGGATCTGCTCTTGATTTAAAATAAGAGCTCTGAAGCATAAGATCCTTCTAAATATCAAACTTGGTTTCCATCTGACTTCTTCTCTGTCTTCTGGTTTTGGACGCTGAGAGAGTGGAACGTGGGGCTGATACTCAGGAAGACGGGCCTAGAAATTTGCATAAGACTTATTTCTGACAATTTATAAAAAGGCAATAAACAGATGAAAAGAAAAATTTATCGCTCAACAAGATCTTGACTCTTCATGGCAGACCCTTGAAGGTTCTATTGAGGAATAACAGAACATTTTTGTCATATAATGAATTCAATGAAGAGCGCTTGGTAATATGACTACCCCCAACCACCCCCCCCCCCCCAAATTAACATCCCCCAGCTCCCCTAAAGAGAACGGATCCGTTCCAATTATGTCACGCACATATCTGTAACTTGTGCTTATTCTTCCTATCAAGTTTCATCCCGATCTCTCCACTCTAAGCGTTTTCCAAGATTTCTGGTTTCTCCCCCTTCAGCTCCCCCCAATGTCACCAGATCTAGTCGGGATTTAAATGAGAGTTCTAAAGCGCAAGACCCTTCAAAAGATCAAATTTCATTAAGATCTGATCACCCGTTCGTAAGTTACAAATACCTCATTTTTCTAATTTTCCAAAGGAAGGAGAGCTTATTACATTGGAATTGCCCCCATTTACTCACATTTTTAACGTCTTTTCAGAGGTCGAACACTCGTTATACCATTTTCCTGCCTCGGTACGCCATTGGTATAGGAACAAAAAGTTGAGAAAGGAGTGAATTTATCAACGTTTACTCAAATAATGGCCGTTATATTTTCCCTCTTTGGCCCCCATTACTCTCAAGCCTGTCACGTTCTGGCAGTTATCCTCTCAGTACAAGCAATTATTCCAGTAGGCAGCTTCTAGTTTACAGCAGTCTGTCTTAAGTTTTTAAACATTTTGTGATAACGAGCTGTAAGTAAGGAGCAACTCGGCCAAATGGCATACACAATTTTTAAAAAAGGAGTTTTGATAACAACTAATACATCAAAAGAATTAGCTTATTATGTTGATTCCAAATATATAAAGTTCTTTAAGCTTAATGATACCCATCGAAAGTTACGAGCCTGATAATATTTGCCTGATTTTGAAAAAAGAAGGAACACCTATAAAGTCAAGGGATCTTAATGAAAACCATAAAATCAGATTCAGCATATCAGATCCCTTTTCGAGGTTTCTCTGAGCGAATCTGTTAATCATTAGGAATCCTAGTTTTTAGACTACATACGGTCAGGCTAAGTTGGGGATCTTTCTCTTCCGAGTACCTGGATTTCTTAAAAAATGATTCTTGCCCGAAATGAAGTAAACAGAACTGAGATCGTCCTTTCTCTAAAGTCCAAATTTTATAATAAATAGAGGTATAAAGAGTTTTGGTCCAAACACCGAAATTAATGATGATAAATCCTTAAGGATACTTCTTGTTATTGTCAGTTATTTTTCTTTGTAGGAGATTATCATATCCCCAGGTGAGGATGAAATGCTATTTATGAAGTTAACAAAAGCTTACGATGCGCTAACTGATGAAAGTGCGAAAAGAAACTGCTGTTTAAAGTTTTCATCTTTTATAATCGTAAGAAATAACTCCTTCAATCTTCACTCTGATTGGCTGATTATAAATGATGTGCTAGGAAATTGAGCGATCTTTAACTCAAGAGATTACGAACGGGATTCATGATTTGGGCTGTAGTCGTAATTAAATTTTATCTCGACAAGTGTGACCTAGGATAGACCCTCCCATATAGTAGGGGTACTACCCAGCACAAATTGACTTTTAACAGTTTTTTCCCCGATTCGACTCTCTGGGGTGCTGGAGGGAGAGGAAAAATTAGAAAAATAAGAGAGAGAAGAGAGAGAGAAAGAGAGAAACACACATATACGCACAAACACAGAGAGAGAGAAACATAGAGACAGGCAAACAGATAGTCGGATACACAGAGATGGAGAATCACACCTACAGAGACAAACACATAGACAGGCAAGCAGATAGTCGGATACACAGAGATGGAGAAGCACACCCACAGAGACAAACACATAGACAGGCAAACAGCTGGAAACGGCCTCGAGCACTATTACTGTGGTTATTACTTCGGATACTCGAAATTACATCGATAATTAACATATAACCCCATTACCAGTTTAAGGACTTGAACTTCAAGAATGTACGGGTTATTAAAAAAAAAAAAGAAAAAAATTGCAGGAATCCTGCATAGCAAGTCAAATTTTTAATCCTCTCTAAAAATCACCAAAGTGGTTACCAGCTGCTCAAATCTTTTGTATAAAAAACCTATTACCTAAGAAGAAATTCCATTATAATTACTTGTTGAATGACTAGCAGATTCAGAATCGGATTCATACAATGCCGCATCGGTTAATCCTTCGAAGCGCAATTTGTCAGCCGCATCTGAAGCATTGGAAATTAATTCGCGCAAAAAGATTTCCTTATTACTGTATAAGGAATGAATCATCAATTTGAGCAGTTGTTTGGCTTCAGCCTGAAAACTCAAGTGTTCTTTAGTTGTTTCAGCTTGCACAATTGTCTCCTTAAAAAAACCAGGTGAATTACAACAATGGGGATAATTTTATGAATTTCAAGTAGCAACGGGACTTTACTTTACATTTGCAAAGACCTCGATGGCCAGCTTCGGGCGGCGCGCAACACGGACGGGATGAAAAACTTCGACAAAGCGAATTTCGCCCTGAAGCCGGTTCAGGTTGAAGTGTTCTGCGGGTTCGTATTCGTCAATCTGGATCCCGACGCTGCGTCTCTGAAGGCGCAATCCGAAGGGCTTGAGGATGAGATCCGCAATTACTGCCCGCAGGTGGACGACTTCGTTTTTGCCCACCGGCACACTTACGACGTTGAGAGCAACTGGAAGGTACTCGTCGACAATTTCCTTGAGTGCTATCACTGCCACACCCACAAATCACTATCAATAAATAAGTGAAACTCAAAACGAACAGAAATTACAATAAATAGCTGAGTCAAACTCAAAACGAGCAAAAATTAGCATGAATAGGGCTGGCAACCCCCATGCCTTCTCAAGGCCAGAACATACTCTGCGCTTTACTAAAAAAAAGGACCATGGATTGTCAATTTAATTGGCATATACTAATATTTATTCCTTAAAATTTAATTTTTTTTTTATTTATGAAAGTAAAATAAGTGAAAAAATTAAGACGTATTTTGTTTTCAGTAAAGAGCACACTTTAAACAAAATTACATTTCCCACATTAATTACGACACAATCTCTTCTTAACACGAAGGTACGAGTGCGGTACCCTTACTAATCGTAGCAGTTCCACTTAAAGTAGCAACCTTACGGGAAAAGGACACGGTTGATACTTAAGATAACCGAAGATAGGCTTTTATGGTTGTTGCGCTTTAAAGCTACTCTGATTTTCAAATGATAGTAGGAGTCTTCCAGAGGGCTTTAAAAGGCCATATTTTACCCTAAGTTTTACGAATTTACCGTGTTATGTGGAGGACTGAATCGTGCACGGCTGCTGAAGGTTGTCTGTCATAGCCAGTGCAAATCTGTTCAGCAGGTGGCCTTCGGGCGCCTCGGAGGCCCAGTTGTCGCGCCGCTTGGTGGGACCGGAAACCTTGGCCTCCAGCTCCTTCAGCAGGGCCTGATGAAACTGCGGATACCCTTTGAACCCCAGTTTCTGCACCATCCGGGCCACCGTCGGCGTGGACACTTCAGCATTTCCGGCCACGATGGTGATCGATGCCAGACCCGCCGCAGGATAGTTCTCCAGCAGAAGGTTCGCGAATTTGCGCTCGGACCGTGATCTGCCTTCTGGCAAAAAATACAACATTCCCCATTTTTGTAGATAGGAGCTTGAAACTTCTACAATAGAGTTCTTTGATACACTGAATCTGATGGTGTGATTTCGTTAAGATTCTATGACTTTTAGGGGATGTTTCCTCCTATTTTCTAAAATAAGGCAAATTTTCTCAGGCTCGTAACTTTTGATAGGTAATACTAATCTTGATGAAACTTATATTTTTAAAATCAGCATTAAAATGCAATTCTTTTGATGTAGCTATCGGTATCAAAATTGCATTTTTTAGAGCGGATCCATCACACAGAATCCCAAATGTAACCCTGGGCTTGTATTCGGGGGGGGGGCTATGTTCGGAAGGATATTTTGATTAGTGTATAGGGGGGCCTATATTCACGGGATTTTACTGTATTTCAGTTTGATGCGCATGAGAGCCCAAAAATTAGAGTCTGCTTATTCCGTGGGCTCCTCTTTTGTCATAGAGCGTAACGTGAACACCAACAAGGTTATCTGTCGGGGAATTCGTTTTACTGAGGCTGTACAATGCTTCTCGGTCTTTTGACAAGGAATGGATGTAGTAAACATATAATTTATTTGATACTTTGTAAGAGACCAGAAATAGGGGAAAAGTTAAATTTTTTGGGGTCTGGGGCCAGGATTGCCACATATAGCACGAAAGTACTATTTTAACACTATTACAGTGAATTTTGTATAAGTTCAAAAATATTTTAAATATGTGGAAATTACAACAAATTAATGGAAAAATTGTAAAGATACCAACGACATAATTTCAAAATTTATGAATTTTTTTGGGGGAAGTATCACATTATCATCCATGTTGCCACGTTCAACAGTGTAAACAAATAACCAAATATGCCCCAGGGCGTAACTTATAATCCTTCGATCCTTTCCAACTATTAAAAAGGGCACTAGCCCTCTCAATTTCAATTCGTATGAGCCCTTTTTGAAGTTTCTACGACAACTCCTTCGATACGAAGTGCCCTGGCCTAAAAAATTAAAAAATACATTGTGCCAACATCGTTCTTTACTTAGGTAACGCTTGCGCTGCCTATGATATGGTAGAAGACCTGGGGGACATTGGAGTTTCTATAAAAATTTATTATATTATCGAATTTTCGCAAATCTATGGTCGATGGTTTACACAAGAAGTAAAAAACAACAAAAATTGATTTACATTAAACAAAGCTACAGCATAGGAAATGAATGAATGACTGTATTTAAAGCCATTTTTCAGGCCGTATACATACATATACAACAACAAACAACTAAATCATGTAACACTCGACTTTCGAATAATAAGACCCTTCCGGACAAAATTTCCCATTACTACTAAATTTGTTTTCGACGTCGACTTCAAAGTTGCTAGAAGGGGCTTATGACCACCCTCACAAAGAATTGTCCACACCCACACAATTGTCCAGCCCGTCAAGCATATTTAGTAAGTGTGAACAGTAATCAACATAAAAAGAAATAGGATTGATGAGTAAGTATTGTTGAACCGACCTCAAGAGTAAGAAAAAACAATATCTCCAGTTGACCCCCGCTTTGTTTCGTCACTACAATTTTAATCTACTCAGATGTTCTTTGCGTTTTGTTCCTCGATTTTGTTGGGATTTAGTTTAAACCCTTGATTTTTTTTTTTTTTCGATACTTTGGTTAGCTTCAGCAGAATCCCATTGGATTTGTAGCTTTCTATTGATTTTTTGTTTCTTTTTTTGTCCATTGGATCAATACAATCCCCCCTGAAAAAAAAAAAAAATAATAACAACAGCAAAAACAAATAAACACGGAGTGGTGATCTTTCTTCAGGGAAAAAAGGCAAAATTTCACATGTATATAAATAGGAGTTTGAAATCTCTACAATAAGATTCCGTGGTATGTAGAATCTGATGGTGTGATTTTCATTAAGGTTACTACAGTATTTGGAGGTACCCTCCTTTTTTTTCCAAAATCAGACAGATTTTCACTGGCTCGTGGCTCTTGATGGGTAGTATTAAACTTAATGAGTTTATTTTCTGTGTTAAAAAGGTTGTAGAAGATGTCCATTTTCAGGCATCTGAGACATGAGTTATTTTACAAAATTTCTCGCGTTTTAGCACCCACTATGTACGAGCAACTCACTTAGGCCCCCCAATAGGGAAAAGCTCCCTACGGGCCTGCACAAAATAAAGGCATCTTTAAATTTTTGTCTGGTATCATTTGAGCCTGAGTGTGATCTTTAAAATATTCTTAGATTTTGAGGATTTTGAGCCTCATGATACTTATAAAAAGAATTCTTTTAAAAAGGAAACAGTGTAAACTGTTACTCCTTGCTGTCAGTTGAAAACCTTTTTATATAAAAAGAACTTAACTAAATGACTACATTTATAAAGAACTTTATGTACATAAAGCATTTATATATGTTTCTTGTTGGTGTGTATGAGGGTTGGAACTTGAGTCAGTCCAAAAAACGGGCAACCGGGATCATCCTGAGTAATAGAGACAATTCCTACAATGATACCCTAGTAACCCTTGAGCTCCAAAGTTTTGGAACTCCGTTTGGATGACCTTATCCTGAGATTTGGCAAAATGCTGCTGTCTAACCCTACTCGTGGTTAGTGGCCTCACTGCGGGTTGTGGTTAGCTATATTTTCATCTATGTACAGAAGGGAGTGTTATACTAAACTGAAAGAGCTAAGTGAATTATTCAATAGCTCCAAGGATACCATAAGATTTGTGTCCCTCCAACATAAAAAAGAAAGCTCTCAACAAGAATGTTTAAAACTAGTTTAAGAAAAGTGCAACTCTCTGAAGAAAGGTTAGAAGAACAGGGTTTGGACCGTGGTTAGCCTACTTACAATTGGCTGAGGTCAGCAATAGGCTGTAGGTACACCTGCAGCCAAACCAGGACTGAATGGTTCTTAAGCAAACTGAATGATCATGGTCGTAATAGAATTAAAAATTGCCCTTGCCGGTGACATTATATCATTATCCAGACTAAACCGGAACTTAACCTTGTGTTTGATTAATATACTGTTTGTTTAAATTTTCATGTGAGTGTTTTTGAAGGTTTTTGTATTGTATTGAATAAATATATTCTATTCTAACCTTAAACCAGAACTGAATGGTTCTTAAACAAACTGAGTGATCATGGTCGTAAAAGAATTAAAAGTTGCTCACGGCAGTGACAGGGTGGCGCGAAGCGCCACCCCAACAGCTAGTAAAGATATATAGATTTACTCAGGGAAGAAGGATGGGGTGTATAGGCAGTGACTGGGGCCCACAATGAATAAGGAATCGAGGCTAGGAAGGTTTTAATGATAAAACTCTAGTTGTTCATTTTACGACTAAAAAGGGCGAAGTGTCAGTCATAGTAGTATATCGCGAAGCGCCCCACCAACTAGGTGTTGGGGTGGTGCGAAGCACCACCCCAACAGCTAGTAAATTCTAAATCACCTAATTTGTTTCCATGTTTCCTACCGATAGGTGAAGTTTGTGACAACTTTATCATGGGCTCCACAAGCTGAAATTAATCATTGCTGCTTAAAAGTCGACACCGGTCAAGACTCGATCACCGAATTGGGGGCCAATGGGCAATCGACCAGTTGCTCGAGTGATGATGTAATTTGTGACACAATTAAACAATTCTGGGTTGGAAGAACAAACTTTTTGGATACCAGTTTCAATTTTAGAAGTCAAGCAGAGTAAAGGCCAAGAGCTTTCCAGGTATTTAGAGAATAGTAATCCCACTGTAGTTTGAGTATATACTTGGGGTCCTATGAAAGTCCTTCGACCTTTTAATTTATACAAGTACAACCCGTTCAAAGGTCTAAAAATGGCAGGCACTACCTTGTTGACAGAAATTTTACGTAATTTTGTAGTCCTCGTAAAAACCGATTGCTAAAGACAACTAAAGAGCAATTTAATGAAGCTAATGATAGAAATACGCATTTAGACTTAAATGTTTTGTCTTGAGCCGCAAATTGAGTTTTAAGTTTGACTTTATTTATTATTGATTTCGATTAATAGTTTATTGGGCTACGAGAGATATAATTATTCCCGGAAATAACAAATAAAATAAATTGAAACTTGAAAGATATGAAGACGTTGATTTCTGGAAATTTCAGCAATTCAAGATTCGTAATTTTATTTACCGGTAATTCTATAACATATTTAAAACATGTAATAATTAAAAATTACTTTTAAAATGCAGATGGTTTTCAGTAAAGTGCAAATGACGCAAAAGACTATCCAAAAAGCAAAGAAGTTTTATTATTTTTTATTTTTGGCACTTCAAGATTAGAGGAAGGAACCCTGGTAGTTGGCTAATGAGGCTATTCAATTTTTAAACCTAATTCCAAGACTGTCCGAAAAATTTCACGTTGAATGCAAGAAATGTATTGGTGGAAATACAATCTACATCATCTTTTGTGTCTGAGCTACTTAAAGTGTTAAAAATCGATTGCACTGAAAAATCTCTACATATTTCAACAATTAGTGGAGTTGTTGTTGAAAGTTTGAAAAACGATTTGTGAAGTATAGTACAAAAGGGTCCAGGAATAAGGAAGCAAATCTCTAGAGAAAACTAAAGGAAGTACCTTATTTCATGTGGTCCTAGTCAACCAAAGCGGAGTTTATTCCCTATGTTATGATAATAATTGTCAAAGACCAGAAAGAGTTTCGACTCACCGCCTCAAAGAGCAAAAAGGCCAGTATTCAGCCAACCACTTGACTAACGCCGCCAGTTGACGTCACTGATCTTGTGATGCCATCGACCATGATCAAGCACTGTTAACACTGGTTGCTAACTTTGCAAACAAGTCTTCATATCCAAGAACGTAAAGCTAGAGTCGTGTGTTATTGATAGACAATTTAGCTAAAGACATAATAATAAGGGAAACAAAGGCATTGACAACAATGTGCAAACTTGAAGAAATCAAAACACACGGAAAATAGCGCTTAGATATTTCCGCCAGAACATCTCCACAGAAAAAATTGGCAGAAACGGTAATATTTTAGGGACGGCACTGATGTTTTCAATAATTTAGTATTTGTTATGGGCCGGTGACTTTTTAAACAGATATCATATCACAGCCTTACCTGCACAAAAGTTGCATGAGGAGGGAACATTCCACAGGAGTAATATTATTCTAACAGATCATCTCCTTAACGAATATAAACATTAGGGCCAGTAAAATTGCTTTGGTGTTTAAATCACCCGGATTATAGAAAACAAGAGCTTTACTGAAAACACAAAATAACATAGGACTTTTGGTACAGTAAAAACAAACCAATTAAGAACACTTTTTACTGAATAAAAATATTATCAATCCCTTTTAGGATCAATCCCTTTTAAGATAAAGCAACAATCCGTTTTATGGTTGTTGCTTTATTATTTTTATTTTCGTTTAATTTGGTATCACTTCTGCATAATGGCTCAGTTCAATGACTGGCCCTCGTTTTGGTTCTGAAAAGGACAAGTTATGATTAGTTTGTAGACAATTTCAAAGCATCTAGATAACGAATATTTATCAGATGTCTTTGAGGAGATAGCAGCTAAAAAGAACATGAGAAGGGTACTGGTAGCACTCCAGCCTTTTTTCAACACTCCTTCAACATGCCCTGAAAGTTGAAACTTTACACCCTCAGGGATATACCCTCAACTGTTCTCGACACGTTGCAGAAACGTCTTCTTGTAAAAGTGGATACACATAGTACCTTTTGATTTCGTTGAATATGTTTCTAAATATTTTCCAAACGATATGACGACTGATACCATCAGTCTTTCTAGATATTGCTGGAATCGGGAGACGGTGACTTTGTCCGAGAGAAATTTGACTTCATATCAGTAGCTAATAGTTACATGTAAAAGCTTAAAATTTGTTTTGAATGTTCATGATTTTTATCTCATTTTATTACAAAAGACTTTTTGATAGCATCTACTGCTACGACGGAGAGGGCGCGGAAGATAAAAATATTTGCATAATTGAAGCAAAAGCTCAACAAATAACAGAGGAAAGATCAATAAATTTAATTTTGCACGAAATAGCGAAAACATTATGAACGTGTGCAACATACTACAAGATTCCAATTGTTCGATAATATAAAGTAAGAGTTTTGTTATTTTATCATGTATTTATGTTGAGTAGCTAAGCACTACATTTACCAAAAAGAAAGGTAGGAAAAAAGAGCTTTAATTTTTATTTGTATTATTTAACTTGGAAATTTGGAAGCACTGATCTTTCTTTTTTAGCACAAAAGTTGCTAAATCAACAGTTGCTTTTAATCAGTAATCTAGATCAATAGTCAACAACTATAGTATACCCTATGTTTAAAAATAACTTTAATCAAATAAATTTCTATCAAGCTAACCTCTTGAATCTCTTATAAGCTGAAAATGTAAAAAAAAAAAAATCTCACCTTCCGATCTCTTTTTCAAGCTTATAGAAGTCGCGAACATTCCCTTTTTTTATTTGGACATTCTGAGGTGGAAATGGAGCTTCTAATTCTATAAAAAAAAAAAAAAAAAGTTGTAATTTAAACGGTATCCAAAACGGCTTCAATATAATATATTAAAAAAGCAAATTGAGCCTTTAAAAAATGACTATTTTAGCCCAGATTTGTTTCTTCACAGTTGGGCAATTTTTTTTATGGGATAATGTGATGTAGTCAACAGCACAGGAAACTCTAAAAAACGGAATTTTGATGCTAAAAGATATATAAAAAAAATCGGATTTTTATGCTGATTGGAAATATATAAGTTTGACCAAATTTAGTCTTTGTCATCAAAAGTTACAAGCCTGAGAAAATTTGCCTTATTTTGGAAAACAGGGGGAAACACCCCCTAAAAGCCATAGAATCGTAACGAAAATCGCACCATCGAATTCAGCGTATCAGAGAACCCTAAAGAAAAATTTTCAATGTCCGATCTACAAAAATGTGAGATTTTGTGTTTTTTGCCCGCACCTTAAACGCCCCAACCCTTAAACGGCTTGCTGCAGTATAATGATGTGCTGTTACACAAGAATAGAAATCTGGAAATATCTTCACTAGATCGCTTGATTCAAAATACTCAAAAGCCAGTGTTTGTTGGTCCAAAAGCAATATACAAAATCCAAAAAATGCCTAAAAGCTAAAAGCACAAACTACGATTACCATTTTTTCTCCTCAAGAGCAGCAATTGTGCATTAGTACCAGTATTTGGGCTTAGGATGAATTATGATTTGAAGGGTATCTCTATTTCTTAGCTACCGGGCAGGAGCACGAAACGCACCAGATTGCCAAGCGCATCACACAGCGCGAGGATCTTCGTCGTCATCCCGCCCTTGGAGCGGCCGATGGCCTGGCTTTGAGTCCCCCTTTTGCGCCCTGGCCGTGGCGGTGCACCTTGACAATGGTGGCATCAACCATGGCGTATTCCATGTCCGGCTCGTCCGAGCAGGCCTCGAACAGCCGCACGAAGACGTCTGCTTTGACCCAGTCGCGGTATCGCTTAAAGACCGTGTTCCAAGGGCCAAAAGATGTCGGGAGATCACGTCACGGGGCTTGCGTTCTACTTTACCAGCTGCCGAATTAATGCTTTAGAAGTCTGGGTTTTTACATGTTTCTTTTATTAATCTTTTCGTCTTTTTACTCTTTTTCTTAACAAGCATGTACTTCTGCTTTTCGGCTTTCTCCGCATTTTACTATTATTATGCTACTATTTATCCTGTTACTTTTCCGCATTTTCTATTAAAATAATGTAAAAAAATTAGTTTTATTTTAGTATTTTTTTTTTCAGGAGAATTTCTTCTTGAACGTTTGTTGTATGATTGGACTGATTATTGGATTCGTGGTGCACATGCTAGAACAGATTATCCCAAACGTGATGATGCCAACTTTTTACATCATACTCTTGCATACTATGATCCAAATGGACCAATAATGAAAACTCACCCTGTTACAATTACTAAATACCAGCCAGTGGAGAGGAAATACTAGATGCCACAAGACGATAACAGAGAAGGTATCAAAGGAATGGCTAATCCTAGTCGATTTGGAATTGAACGTGTAGCATATTTGCTAATGAGAATTAGCGGATTGGGATTATTAGCATATTTTATCGGTCACATTTACGAAACGTAATATCGCAATCCATTGTTACTAAATCTTTGAATTATCAAAATTACAATGTTAGCAGGAGTCTTTCAGTTTTAATGATCCACGTGAGATGATCTGTTCTCAGTGGTTGGTATTCTGTCGCAGCGTGCTTTTAAGGAAGTGTAACGATTCCAGTATTGCTTTAGAAATGATTAATTGCACTGCTTTCATGGTGTTATCCACTCTGGAAATTACCTTCGCATTCAGCCGTATTTATCACTACTGTTGTAAGGATCTTCAGTAATGTGTAACCCTTGGGAAAGACGTCAGCTATTAATGCATATGCCTTATCGGTTCTACAAGAAGTGAAGTGATTGGGAAGATAGGCAAAATGCTTTGTAAATTTTGCTTCCAGGCCAGTCAGTGGACTGGGAAGAGTTTAGCTGGGACGTCAACGAGTAGACGGACGGTCGCCTTGGAATAAAGGTGACTGAGAAATGTTACACTCATACTGTTAGTTGTTTGGAAGTAATTGGAAAGCAAAACTGAAAGTGATTGGCAAGCAAAAACGCTATAAATAGCAGCTGTTCGGTAGCAATTTCCTGAGTTGGAACTATCTTGTATTAAATCCTATAATGCATGAGGTGGAGAGGGCTTTGCCAAAGTCGTCGGTCAGCATAGCGTTTCATTTTAATTTCCTGTATAAATTAACATCTTTGCCTTCTAATTTAGTAATTTTCTGAATTAAGAATGTAAAATTTTATTCAAATGCATGAAACTGTTAATAAAGAAAGTAATTTTTGAGTTTTAAGTTCACTTTATGTCAATTTATCTTAGACAGGTGATTTAAACATCAAAATAGCCCTTTGACGCAGCAGGCATACTTTTTACCCTATTTCAAACTGCAAATTTCAATACTGGCTAAATCAAAAGAAATAATCAAGCCTAACATGAAAAAATAATAAATAAAAATAAGATTAGGGCGGCCATCTTCTCAATTCCTTCAAAGGCGAAAGTTTCATTTGCGCTTTATGCTATAATTATATGTATTTGAAGGAATGTGTTTTTATTTCTCATAGCATTAACACCAACAGCAAAACCACAGTACTAATCCAGTTTACAGGAAAGAAAAAATGTCTTAGAATTATTTCAATTTCCTAGAAAACAGTTTATTTCGTAACTACTTTCCTTTTGATGGCATGGGGGTTCGCCCCCTAGTCAATTTTTCGCTCTTCATGATAAAGTTTGAGTTTTATTCCTATTCTTTAATAAAAACACCTTAATCACAAAGCCCGTTTAATTGGAATAAATAATTCTATTGAAAGCACTAAGAAAAAGCTTTATTGTTAAGAGCGAGGTATTGTCTAGGGAGCGAACTCCCCAATATGCGTAATAATTTCCGTTCGTTTCAAATTTTGAGTTTACTCTTTACTTTCATTTGAAAAGAACTATTTTTTTATTTAACTTCTTATCTTTTTTTAAAATAATTCGGGCTGTGGTTAGTGACAAGCTATAGTTGTATGGTATTTTCTAATTGTCAAAATTGATTTACCTACTCTTTTTCAGTAACGTAGAGAGCGTAAGAGACGTGCAGTTTAATCCTCATCAGCATACTCAATTTGCAGCTGTTTCAGATAATGGGAAATAAAAATGTTTGGGAAATAAAATGTTGGTAAAAGTATGAACCTAAAAAGTTATTTTATCTTTGCGCTATTACCAGAAGACTAGTCTTTAGTGGGATTTTGTAGCCATTTCTTATATTCAATCTATAATTTCAATCAGCAAGGTTAAAATATTTCTGCTGAAATATGCGAACCCCTTACTCATATAATTAATTTGTCTTTAACATTTCTTCATGTCCCTTTGAATGTACAAGGGATCTGATGAATCCGATGTACAAAAAAGGGTCCATATCAGATTTTAATTATGGGCCAATTTCATTGGATCAATATTTTGTCATTTTAAGGGAATAATGATGGCAGCTCGAAATTAAAGGCATTTTTCTGATGAGTCCTGCTATAGAGCCCTGCTCCACATGTTTTTCTAAGATACTATAATTTTGTTTCTCTGATCCCTAAGATGGTGTTGGAGTCGCAGCCAGTAGGAACTCGATGAAGAAAAAACTGGAAAATGCACTTTGTCACCCACACGTAGAGGACCGACGTTGCAATTTGAAGTCTATTCAGGCCTTAGGATCTTCTAAAAAACAACAACATGATTTTATAAGTTGTTACTGAGATATTAAACATACACTAATTTGACCAAGTTAAAGTCCTGCTGTATAATGCTGGTCTATCGTGGGCATGAACTGAGGATCAAGGTCCTCTGGGTAAACCTTAACATTTCTCCATTAGTTTGTATTCCCAAAAAAAAATAGGGGAAAGGTTTTTCAAATATAATTTTTTTTTTCCTTTTTTACACATAGCATTTGTTATTTCTATGTATGTATACATTTTTGGATAGGGGAGACATACCTCACCAGGGGTTTTTCCACGGGGGAATTTTCTAAAGGGAGGAAAGTTTCCAGAGGGTGAACTTATCAGGTGAAATTATACACTGGAGGAATTCGCCAGAATTCCTGTACAAAGTTCTTTTTAAATGTCTTGATTTGTCTTTTCCGTCTCAATTTTTCACGCAAACTTATTAAAGGTAAACAGGATTTATATGAAAAGGAAGAGATAATATATCAATCACGTATCAAGGACTTCTGCTTATTTTTCCCACAAAGTTTTATCCCGATCCCACCATTCTAAGCGTTTTCCAAGATTTTAGGTTCCCACACCCAACTCTCCCCAATGTCACCGGATCTGGTCGGGCTTTCAAATAAGAGCTCTGAGACACGATATCCTTCTAAAAATCAAATTTCATTAAGATCCCATCACCCGTTCGTAAATAAAAATACTTCATTTTTTCTATTTTTTCCGAATTAACCGACCCCCTACGTTGCAGGTGGCGCTGCCTCCGTCGCCCACGTCCGCCTTGGGGAACCCGAAGAACAGGTTGTCGTTGAGGGTCAGCGTGTCCGCGCCGAACTTGGTCATGACGCCCGACTGATCGCCGAACACCAGCACGTTCTTCTCGATCAGCACGCTCTTGGAGGAGCTCGCCCTGGGGTCGACGGAGATCGCGCGCCCCTCGGTGGCCGCGCCGAACGCGACGGTGTTGTTGCGGATCACGAAAGTGGGCTTGCCCCAGCCGCCGCCACCGATCGTCTCGATCCCGCGACCCTGGTATAGGGGCTGTAGAGGCCTCTTCCTAATCCAACTCCGTAGCCTCCATAAAGTCCACCATAACCATAACCAAGTCCTGCACCATAACCAAAACCATAACTTGGAAGGAAGGATTCACTTCCTTCAATGTCTGTGGCCTCCTTTTTTTCTTCTGCTGGTGCGCAGAAAGCAATTGCAAAAAGGGCGAGAAAAACCTAAAAAGTAAAATTAATTAGTCGTACTGCGGACCTTACCAGGTTTTTTTTTTGCAATAAAAATGAATCTCCTTATATTCCCTGCATTCAGGGAAATAATAAACTTGGCAAACTTATTTGACTAGTATAAGCAGATTCTAGGTGGCGTGTTGCTCTACATTTAAAAAATAATTACTTATTTTTAGGTAAAGTACGAGCTGCCGAAGGACCTGGTATGGTTCTCATTTTGCCCTTTGTTGACAGATGCACAATTGTAAACCTTCAAGAAACCGATATTGAAGTCCCATTGCAGCAGGTATTTATTCTTTAGTAGTATCTTCTTCTTCTTCATAACTACTAGAGCTCTTTTATTTATGTCTGCATTTTGTGGGCAATGTCTTTTCTTTGTGTCATTGTTAACATGGGTAGTCATTTAAGAAAATTTCGAAACTGAAGAGACTTCAATAAAAATCAAAACTTACCTTCGCCTACAATAAGATGGGAGAGAGCAGCAATTTGGAAACAATTTGAAAACTGTACATCAGCAGTCGATTGATGATGATGATGATGATGATGATGATGATGATGATGATGATGATAATGATGATGATGATAATGATGATAATGATGATGATGATAATGATGATGATGATAATGATGATGATGATGATAATGATGATGATGATGATGATGATGATGTCTGCCTAATTTAGTTAATCTGTATTAATTAATCCTAATAAGTCTGCCTAATTTCGCCAAGGAAAGAAGAGCAAAAGGATACATTAATTCATAACAATGTTTTAAATCTCATATATAAACCTAAATAATAAAGCTTCAACAAGAATTTTAGGAGGTAGCATTAGTATTTCAAAGAAGATCTTTGGACAAGTGCCGTTCAATTGGAGTAAATTTGCCTCCATGTTTTTCAAGGTTCACAACAGTTGTATCCGTGCGACCTTTACAGGGAAGAGGGTGTATAGAGGTGCAGGTTGCCAATCCAGATCTTTTAAAACAGACTCAATGATTTCCGGAGACAGTTCATCACCCAAAACATCGGTTTTATTAAACACCAACCAACGCGGTTTCTCTGTTAAATCTTCACTGAAAGAACGCAGTTCCTCAGCCAACACCTTTACATTTCCAGCAAGCGTACCTACTTCTTCATCAACACTGATATCCAGCAAATGTAACAACAAGTTGGTACGTTTTAAGTGCCTTAAAAACTGGATTCCTAAACCAGCCCCATCCGCTGCACCTTCGATTAGGCCAGGAATATCAGCGAAGTCTGTTCAAACGTGATCTCTGAAAAACCTTTTTGAACATATATCAAAATTGTATGGCTTCTCGCTTGTATGATTTCTTTGATGGGCACGCAAATCTGAAGCCTAAGGAAACGTCTTTGACATACATTACTTTTATTGTTCCTCTTACGTGTAAAGTCTTCGATGAGCATCCAAAGTTGTATTACAAGCAAGTCTTATTTGACAATCATATATACAACTGCACGAACCTGGTCTGTCAAGCATCTGGTATTGCGTAATAATTCATTTTGTCGATGAAATAAAGCCAACTTTAAAATTTTTTTAAATATTTTGTTTAGTAAGGAGCAGAGTGTCATAAGCAGTGTCCGTATAAAAAAATGAAGTGCTTATAAAGAATTTTAATTAAGTTTTGAAAAAGTTGTCAGACTTCACAAAGAGAGTAAATTGTCAAAAATAATGACTGACCAAACGGTTCGTGGTAACGAACCGTAAGTAAGGAGCGACCCGGCACAACAGTAACCAAAACTCTGAAAAACGGAGTTTAGATACTAATAGATACATCAAAAGAGTCGGATTTTTATGCTGATTTTAAATATAATTCCTTTGTTTAATACTCATTGCTGGAAAAGCCAGCATCATGAAATTTTAAAATGTAAGCACCACAGAAGCCATGGTCATAACTTCAAAGTAAAATAACAGAATTGATCATTTAACATGGTGTTTGCAACAAGGTCCATCTTATTTAACAGCCAATAGCCTGTGGTTTCAATGTGAGCTACAAGCCAGAATAGGAACATGTCTCCCGTATGATAAAAGTCCATATTATACCGACAGTCAAAATAAATCTTCGACTTCCATTATTATATGATGCAAGCTCTACAAAATAGCAAATAAAAAAGAACAGTTCTTCCAATGAAATTAAGGAGCAACATTAAAACTTAAACCGAACAGTAATTATTATGTACATGAGGGGGGTTTCTCTTCGTCAACACCTCGCTCTTTACGCTAAAGTTCTTAGTACCTTCACTTTCAGATAATTTTTTTTTATTTATTTATTTAATTTCTGATCGTTTTTTAAATAATGTCAGGAACTCTGGCTAGACCTCCACGAAAGCATCCCTCCTCCCCACGGGTTTATTCTCTAGACAGTCAACTCTGGTGAAAATTTACCCCGGACACCAATTCGCGGCCAACCTGGTACTCGCCAAAGGTGATTTTTCCGTCATTCATGCGCAGGGCGTCGATGGTTTCCATGGCTTTGAAGGCGCTTTGGGTTCGTTCCTCGTCCAAGAAATCGTCTTCAAGCAGGAATTCGCCGTTGAGCAAGGTGTAGACTTCGCGGCCGAAGCGCATGATTTGATCGAGGCTCCGGTGATCCGGGGATAGACAACGGAACCCCATGCAGAACAGGGCCAGGTCTAAGATGAAGTGAAGGCCGTTATTCTTGTAATACTCCATCTCACTGCGGGGATGTCTAAAATAACTTTTAGCAAAATTTAAGGACTTTTTATTGCATCATTTAAAGTCTTAGATTTAGCCTTTGATTGATTTAAGACAGCTTGGAAACATGGCTAAGACTTTCCAACCTTGCGGCCCGACCTTGGACTGTAGTTAGACTATATTCAAATTCGAGCTTATTACCCTTTTTAGACATATCTACAGTGAACATTTTGTCATCGAGCTCTAGCTGACTTTTCGTATATTCTGTCGCTGAGTCGAGACGGCTCATTGTCACTTAAAGATGTTAGGAATTTCACAAAATGAAAGCGAATCAAGCTGGTCCGTTCTGATCCCGAAAGCTCTGCTCCCTGAGCGCTGAGATGCGCCGCAAGCACAGTCGGAAGCGCTGGATCGAGTTCGCTGACAGTCGCTTCTAGAAACTCAACATATTTCTCCTCGATCACCTCACGCACTTCTGACGGCGTCTTCTTACGATACTCGTCTTTCGAGAGCAGCATGCTGCGGATCGGCCAGGGCAGCGTGATCAGTTGCAGCGGCCCACTTTTGGTCTCGATGATAGCTTTATCTGGGCGGCGAAAAATCTGGAAACAGGCCAAAAAAAAGTGCTTGTTTCACAGAATAAACAAAGGCTTAACTGAATCACCACAAAACGCAAGAACAAAACAAACCACTTAGGTTGCAATCGAAAGAAAAAGTTTGGTGTTGACTATTACAGACATCTTATGCATTATGAAGTCATTACTCAAGCTGTATATATTTGATCTTCCTACAGTGTTTGCTCATTTCAGAACCAGTTCTACTTTCTTACGTATATAGATACCTTTTATATAGATATCTTGTGCATTATGAAGTCATTACTTCAGCTGCATATATTTGGAGCTCGACCGCGTCGAGCGCCCGCTGCAGGGGGTGAAGGCCTGGACGCCCGAAGGGAAGAAGCGCCTCGCCAAGACCGCCGTCGGCGCCGACCCCTTCTTCGAGTTCCGCCGCGCCGACGGCACGGTGCAGTGGAAGAAGGCGATGGCCGGCAACGCCTGGACCTTCGCCAAGGGCACCGGGCACTTCGCCCTCGCGCTGTTCATCAAGGAGCTGGCCATCGTCGCGGCCACCGGCGACCGCCGCCGCATCGAGGAGTTCTTCGACGCGCTCCTGACCACCGACTTCTAATGGTGACGCATTTGCGGAGCTGGTCCGCCGCTATCAGTCCTGGATGCGCCGTCTGTTGCGGCGCTGCTGCGGTGATGCCACCCTGGCCGACGATCTGGCCCAGCAGGTGTTTCTGCAGGCCTGGCGCAAAATTCGCCAATTGCGCGAACCCAGCCGGTTTGCCGCCTGGCTGAAGCGATTGGCCATCTCCGAGTGGCTCCAGCACCTGCGGAAGCGCGACGCGCTGTCCGAGGCCTTCGACATGGACGAAAACGCTTCGGCGCGGCAGGTGCAGCCCGGCATGGCGATGCTGCCAAAGCGGAATGGCCGGCGGCAGCGTTAGCGGGAAAAGCATTCCCGTTACCAGGAAACCTTCGTTGATTTCGTGACCCCTGACGATCGCAAACACAAATTCCCAGGCACCACCAACCGCCATGGTCACCAAGTATGCCGGTAGGAAGTAAAGTCCGCCGTGCAACAGGTTGCTCAGGAAACTCGACGGATCATACCCGACCCCCAAGGCGTCCATGACGCCAACCCGCCAACTGTCGATGGCGGTAACTCCGTCGGAGGCCTGAATCGCAAGATTCGCCTGTCGGCAGGGATAAAAAGTGTTTTTATTTTGGTGTCTTTGCAGCTTAAACCACAAACCCCGGAAGTCAAGCTGTCGATCAACTATTAGGAACTGTTAGTACTACTACTCAACTACTGTTAGTGCTACTAGCTACAACTACTGTTAGAAGTTTGTTGCAGGATTTAAGTTACCAGAGTTTAATATATCGGTAATCACTTTTTTTAATCCCTACACCATTTAAAGCTGCCGATTTTTTGGTCATTATTGTAATATCATATTAAGCTAATTTAAGTTCTCTTTCCTCTTCTCTCCCCTTCTTTCTGCGAGACCTCCAGTTGTTTATCACTGAGTAGCCGTTTGCTGATCACTTGCCGAATGCGGTCGACGTCCGGAGAAAGTTCCAGCAAATACGCCAGCAGTCGCCACGGAAGTTGCCCGCGACTGGCGAGTTTCCCAGGGGGAGCGGTCGTGAGTTTCTCGAACTGTTCCTCGTTCCAATACTGTTCGTTCTGTCGTCGCTTGGGCATCTTTTTCATGATGCGTTTGCGGGCTTGGATCAGGTTCGGGTCTTTGGTGTCTTCGGGGATCGTGTCGTGCTTTTCCTTCGGCGAAGACTGGCGTCGGCGCCGCGCCGGCGGTGCCGAGCAGCCCACGACGACGGATCTACGCTCAGCCGGGGGGCGACTCGAACTCGTGGTGACTCCTTCGGATGCAGCGGTGTACGTCGACGGCAGTTTCGTCGGCACGGCCGCCGACCTGGCCCAGAGCGAGGGTGTGCGTCTGGATGCAGGCAACCACAAGGTGCAGCTCTCACGTCCCGGCTACACCAGCGTCGAGCGCGAGTTCACCGTGAAGGAAGGCGAAACGACCAGCCTGGAGCTCGAACTCGAGCCTCAACTTTTATCATTTAGGGAGGCAGTTGAAATTAAAATTATATACATAAAGACCTCAATTTGAAACAGGGCACTGTTTATTTTTTTGGAAGTCCAATTTATTACAATTTAATGCAAAGTTGTGTATTTCCTAATTTTTAAAACTAAATCAATTAGTAACATAAATGCAATTTAGGTCAGTGGATAGGGTTTAATAATTTTGGAAATGCAAGTAAGCATGCCAGCACTAAACCCTTAAGGTCCAAAACAGCAGTTCTGGTCTCCATTCCATGACCCTTTAGCCAGGATGTAAACTGGGACACCCAGACACAAATCACGACCGGGAACAGGGAATATAAATGACGACTGGGACACAGGGACACAACTACAAAGGGGACGCCGGGGGCACAGGCGGGATATTTAAATGACGACCGGGACACCGGGATTGTTCGAATAGAAATTACCTGGAGGAGAAACTATGGAATATACTACATAAAAATTCTCCACGCAAAAAATGCATGGACATATGTTGTTTCCTCCAACCCCCGAAAGGGAGGTGGTGGCTAGTCCCGTCCATTCTACCTAGGGTCTGATCCGATGTGTCAAGGCAGAAAAATATATTTTTTTTTTCCAAAGTAGTCTATGCTTCGCATAGCAGCATATTTCTAGCCATTTCTTAACTAATAAAAATAAGTCTGAAGACAAAAGAACAAAGATGCAAATAAACTAAAGACTAAGTAAAACCCAAACTTTGATGCTGCTTTCACACTACCCCGTAGAACCTTTTACACTCTTGATGTAACCGGCATTTCTGCTAACGACCGGGTAATCAGTTCACTTAAGACTTTATGCTACGTTATGCAACTTAGAGGGACAATTTTCTCCACAAGGTAGGATTTTGCCCAGTTGGGGTACAGTGGGTTTGAACTAAGCAGTGGGTTTTAAATGTTTTGTTTGAACTGAACTGTAGTAACACGGGGAACGACGCAAACACCTTGACAATCAAGTAGCGTCGCTAATCCAATACCTACACGTATACAAAGATTAGCTTTTGGTTTAGGTAACTCGTAAGATAGCTATTAGACAACACCTTCATCGTGGAAAAGAATTTTGTTCGGATTATTATTGATTTATTTTCACTTTAATTCTTGGAAAACTTAAACCAAGTCTTCTCGAGGTCTTTAATAAACACACAAATATTAACACCAAATACAAATAGATAAATTTTGTTAACGTTAATTTTCAGGCATACTTTGGAGAATCCAAATTTCTTTCGGGGAGATTTGGAGAGGCACCGTATATAAAAAATGCTTCCTTATATTTTGAAAGCGGAGATAAAAAGCTGCACTGTCAAGGGCGATTGTAGATTTTAATTTGTATCACAACCATGTTAAAGTGCCAAAGATTTTTCTATTTAATATACTTCTATTTTACCTCTCTTCTTTACTTTACTTAATTTTCTATTTATTCGCCTCGACAACCGAGAATGTACCCAGTCAGAATATTATCTGAAGGTCTACGCCATTCTTCTGGGAGACTTCGGCACTTTCGAGCGCGATAATTTCACGTCGGCATTCTCAGTCTTCCTCATCGTGTTGTACTCTTTTATGGTTGTTCTCGTTCTACTGAACGTGTTGATTGCCGTTGCTTCTGACAGTTACGAGAAATGCCTTGTTAAGTCACGAAATCTGTTTGGGCGGGCCCGAGTAATGTTGATCGCCGAGCTAGTTTCATTCCAGAACCTCCTGCTTCGGCGTCACGGCCTAAATACCCAACGACAAGATTTTCCCATAGACAATCCTGAGACCATTTCAGACTGCCATAAAGACAAGAAACGAAATGGATCAGGAAATTACACTGCTTCGCCAAAATAACACAATAATCCGTTATAAAGACACCAAAAATTGGTGACTGAAGTAGTGACATCCCATAATACCTCTGATTCGAATAAAGAGATTAAAAGTTATCATTCAGGTGAATTTGCAACAGTCTTCCAGGCAGAAATTTTTGAAGTAGAAGAGGCAGCCAAGAGACCGGAGCAACTAAATAGTACAGTGATGGAGACTATTGAAAAGACGTTGGCCAATCTTGGTGCTGCTGATATTGATTCACGTCTTGAAGAGCAACTTATCGACGGTATATTGTATGCCTTCCAAGAACAGACTACCGAAGATGTTATTATGCTTAATGGTTTCGGTGTTATTGTCAACGCTCTTGGGAAAAGAGTCAAGCCTTATTTGCCACAAATTTGTGGTACGATTCTTTGGCGTTTAAACAATAAATCTGCTAAAGTCCGTCAACAAGCAGCAGATTTGATTGCCAAAATTGCTGTTGTTATGAAAACACAGATACTACTAGTACTGCTACTATTGTTACTACTTTTACTACTACTACTGCCACTAAAGCTAGGGCTACTACTATTAATTCTAATGCTACTAATACTATTGCTGCTACTAAAACTAAGAGTATCAAGGCAAAAAAATTTGGGAAATATTGAAACTGTTTGGAACTAAGTCAAAACACACTCTGTCAACACAGGTTGTTTGGAAGACCTGTTAGAATTACTCCAGGAACGTTTCATGGTATTCAGTTCAAACTTTCTGTGTGTGTTGAAGGGGATGTTGAAGAAACCAAGTCTTGTCCTTTAGAACTCTCATTTCAAATCTCGACCAGATCCAGTGACATTGGGGGGAGTTGGAAGGGGAAACCGGAAATCTTGGAAAACGCTTAGAGTGGAGAGATCGGGGTGAAACTTGATGGGAAGAATAAGCACAAGTTATAGATACGTGATTGACATAATTGGAACGGATCCGTTCTCTTAGGGGTAGCTGCGGGTTGTTAATTTGGAAAAAAACTAGAAAAATTGCGGTATTTTTAACTTAGGAATGGGTGACTGGATCTTCATGAAATTTCATATTTAGACGAGGTATTGATGAGGGGGAATCATATGCCTAGAACTTTTAAAAAAGATGATCATTCTAATTAAACGGCACTTGTGTTAACACTTGTTCTTAAAATATTGAGACAAAAAAAATCCAACTTTAGGGTAAAGAGCGAGGTATTAATGAAGGGGGGGGACAATTCCACTCGTATGCCTAATAATTTCTGATCTTTCTAAGTTTTTATGTTGCTTCTTACTTTCAGTCGAAAAAACTTGTTTTTTTTATTGAATTTAATACAGATCGGACGTTTCCCTGGTTCTTCATCATTTTACAAGGGTGGTGCAACACAAACTAGACTCTTGATTCTAGATAATTTCTTAAGACTTCAGACGTGTAATTTTTTTTACTGTGTGCTTATGTTCTTGACTTTTTCTGTGGATAAATATATAATTTATTGTTCTGTTGTCAAGCCAGGCTAGAAAATACATATATTCAATGCTTTTAGCTTTTTGGGACCGATAATAGCAAAGCGACGAACGCCTGCAATTCAAGAAAGGTACAATATGATTGGAGGAGGGTCACCTATTCAGAAATGGACAAGAAGACAGGTATTTAGTTCGTGAATTTGTAAGAGATTTTTGTTAAAGTGGTAGGACTTACCACCTTACTGTATGTCTTGAAACAACAAATAACCGGCGCAAGTGTACGGGTTTTTTTGGTAGAGGGTTACCCATCGGTTTCCGTCATTATATTCATGAGGGAGTGCAAACCTATAAACACCTTTAAATAATAGGGTGCAGAACTTAGGACTCAAACATTTGATTAAAATGACAAAAACTATTTCTAACAAAACTGTAGTGTTTTGTGGGCAGCAATTACCATTGACATTACTGTTTTGGACCATGGTGGGTGGTGCTAATCAATATTTTGCCCCGGGCTTAAGAGGGGCCAGCACCGCCACTGTAGACAGACGTAGCGTAGTGATAAAGACGGCCGTTTTATTCAATACCGACACATTTTGAAATGTTTATAGTTTATAGTTTAAATGTTATAGTTTTCAAAATACGATTTTTGTTTCATGTTAGCGTTGACTTTGAACTTTAACTTAATATACCACTTGATGGCTTTGGAAAAGCAAATTGTCTTCGTTGAGGGTCCATGTTTAAGGAGTTTAAAATAATTTGCCAAGAGGCTACCTTTTCATTGGGATGTATACAGACGGTTTCAGGGAGAATTTTTCTGGGGGTGGTGTGGGGTCTGGAGGAAGGGGTTACGTGGGAGTTTCAATGGAGGAATCTATCAGGGAGAAGAGAATTTACATTTGAGAACTATCGCTCAAAGGAAATGTGAAACAGAAGAATAGATGCCTAGAGCAAACAAGGAGTGGTTATTTAACTAAGGTTTGAAAATATTTTTATTTTCATAAACACTTCAAAAATCCCAATTTATTCATTTTTAATCGTTTTGTATAATTTTGGCATTTTAAGGTAGAAAATTTTGATTCCAATAGTCTTATCAAAAGAATTGGCTTGTTACACTGATTTAAAATATATAAGTTTAATTAATTTTAGTCTTACCCATTAACGGCTACGAGCCTGAGAAAGTTGGTAGTGAACGGGACTTCTAGTGAAAGGGGCTTCACGTGAACGGGGCTTCAAGTGAACAGGAGTTTTAGTGAAAGAGACTGCAAGTGAATGAGGCTTCTAGTGAACGGGGTCCCGTTTTATTATGATAAAAATTGTTTTAAACATCTCAGTTATATATTTTCACATATCTCTTTACCCTTTTGTCGTGTGGTACGTCCATGGCGACCATCTTAGCAGCGGGTGTTTCCTGTACTCCGGCTCGATCTTTGGGCTTAGGATGCCGCTTCCGCTGCCTGCCCTGCGAAGGTCGCACGCCGACCAAACATCGTCCGATTGATCAACAGGGCGCTGACTACGCAGAAAATCAGCGTAATAAGCATCAGATGGATGTAATGCAGCGGCGTCCACTGGAAAGTGAAAAAGGCATACAGCCCTGTGCCCAGGATCACGCTGATGATGACGGCACGAGCATCCACATTGCGAAACATGAGCCTTCACTCGCAGGAACCAGCTTTGTGAAATCTCCAGTTATTTCCTTGGTGATGCGATACACTATCCGGCTGTCGCCCTTACTGGCGGCTGCCTCTGCTTCAGCTGCCTTTGTCTCAAGAAAGAACTGCTCGTCAGCTCCGGTAGACCGCTTTATGGCCTTGTGGGCATCCTAATATTTAAATTTCATAACTCTTTGTACTCGACATTGGCGGAGTTCTCACATGATTCCAACATGATTTTGGCTTCTTCTCGGTCATTCATTAGTTTCCAAGAATGGAACAATACGGGTGAAACAAGTAGGTCTGCTTGTTGAATTTCCAGTGAAGGTTGCAGTCTCGGATCGGATCCCAAACAAGTTCCTGATAGGGAGAAATTTTCCAGAGTTCTTGAGGCTGTTAGATTTGGATGTTGAGGTGTTTGTGACAACGAGATCCGAAGCTAGCAAGCTGGCTGAGTCACAAAGAGGTATTTCAGTTTGCTTCGGCGACTCAATGTGTTCTGGAAGAGGAAAAGCGCGGAAGAGTCGGGGGGCAGAAGCGTAGAAAAAGAAAGGCGGTTTCTCAGAGCAAGTCAGCGTTTTGGGATCCACGAGATTGTGTTGAAGTCCCTGCAGCTGGCATGAAACCATGACGGCACCGTGATCGGACACATATTTTTCAGTTACATGCGGGTTTAATGCTGCTCATGAATGAAGTACGCTATTATAGATGATGCTCATCTATAGAGGTCCGGTCGACTTTTTTTAATTTAGATTTAGGCAACGACTTCTGGTCAAAACATGTTCTAACGTTTTGGGATCCACGAGATTGTGTTGAAGTCCCTGCAGCTGGCATGAAACCATGACGGCACCGTGATCGGACACATCGTATATTTTGTATTCTTCGTCTGTATGGCTTGGGACTTTCCCTCAATACTTCGCCCAATCCGCATACTGGAGAATAATGCCATTAGATCGTTTTGTGGAATAGGGAACCGGGATTCGGTCAGATCAATGTAGAGTATGATTAATATAATACCTGCAGCCGGATTGCGTGATTTTTATACACTGGTTTTTATGTATACGTACTATTATCGGAGCGTTGAATTAAAATGGAATAGTTGTGGAGCATCAAACCATGGCTAATTGTAGAGAAAGCCAAGACAGATAGTCCAATATTAAAAGCTGTAAAATAAAAATAAAGGTTTTACAACAGAAAAATTCCGACTTCTACCATTGTGTATTACAAATCAGAATATTTTGCATAAACATGGCCGTAAGGGTGTCAATTTAATACCAAAAGGACTCTAAGCTATCCAATCGATCTATAATTAACGAAAACGTATCAATTTTATTTGTTGGTTTAAAAAGTCATACTGCTACGCAAAGGCACATTCCCTCTTAAACATCTGTTCCGTGAATACATACGAAATGGTTAACATAGCCGATTATTATAAACCAACAAATACCACGAACTGTTTGATTAGAGAAGTGCATCCATTTTTAAGCTTTCTAAAATCCCCTTCTAACGAGACTAAAAATGCGTAAAGTGGGATTGCTTACAGGTAATATTACCTATAGAGCAAAGCCTATCAGTCCATGAGCAAAGCGGGCAGCGGGCCAAGGTCTGTATTCTATGTTTATTCGACAAAAGGTGATAAAGCTAAAAAAAAAGGTTTATTAAATGAACATGGAATACAGGCCTCGCCCCGCGGGGCTCATGGCCTAATTTGCATCGCTCTATGGGTAATGTTACCATTGGAAGCCAAATGTAATATGGTTTACAAAAATGTATAAAGATGCTTTGTTTATTATGTCAAATAAAAGAAGGGTAAATAAAATCATTTATAGATGAATGAATACAAACTTGCATAGAGCTTCACTGGTAATGTAGTTCTTTTGAGGAAGAATCATTGTCATCATGAAAAAATATATATTTAGAAAGAATGTTGAATAGAAAATGGAATTGTTTTACCTTAAATTGCCTCAAAATATTGACAAGGCTAATAGAGCTCTAATTTGCCTTTTTTAATCTAAAGACATTATGGTTTTGATGCTGATGCTTATGACTCCTCATAAGCAACATTTCATGAAAACATTTCTGAGAAAATCTTTTCAGAAATATTAAAATAAATTGTGACATGAAAGAAAAAGAAAATATAAATGAAACAAAATTAAAAAAATATATAGGTAAATAATTCGACTTCTTGTCAGTCTATGGAACGGAAAAAGATACCAGGTAGCATTTGCATTAAAATTACCAAAACTTTTAAACTATTACAATTAATTTTAAAAAAACTATCTGAAAAAACTAATTCTAAAAATTCTAAAAAAACTTGGGCAGCTCCACCGTGGTGTTGGCGCGGCGCACCCGAAGACCCGGTATGGTGATGCTCGCGGTGGTCGTCGCCGCACCGATGGAGAAGCCCTCGGTTGTCAGTTCGGACACTTCGGTCGAAACCTTCAGGTTGATGCGCCCCTCGGAGAGCACGATCGGTGTGAAGCCAAGTCCGACACCGAACGGTTTGAACTCGATCTTGACGCCATCGTCATCCGAGGCCACCGGTATCGGGAACTCGCCACCGGCAAGGAAGTTTGCCGTTTCGCCGGACACCGCGGTCAGATTCATAACAAAAGCGAGAAGTTTCTTCAGAAATGACACACATCAAAGCACTCAGAAACGAAAAATCCGTCTTCGTCAGAGCAATAGATCTTCCATTATCCCATTGCAATGCGCGAAAAGATTGTCATTGTGCATGCGTGAAAGGTGGAATCATGAACAGAGGTTTAGATCGATATGTGTCAAAAATATGTAATAGAGAGTATTTGGAATTTTCCCTACTGTTAATATAACTATATTATGGTATGAATCGTCCGATAGCCAAGCCGATTAAGTAAAAGATTAAAACAAATTTAAACTTTCATCCCACGCCATAACTCCATGGAAGCTTTGCGGCGCGCGTTCTTGTATCCTATCTTCTTCCCAATGAACTCAAAGTGAGCAAAGACCGGTGGATTTGTAGGGTTCGCTGCAGCATTATCGTCTGCCTCCAATCGAACAATTTGATAACCCGGAATTGAACTCCCGGTCGCAAAAACTCATTGTTAACGGGGATTGTCCAAGTCGATGATGCACTGCTGCATAATGATGGGATCATACTCGTGGTAGTCGTCTCCTCCACGCAACGACCCGGACAGCTTTTGTCATCACTAGGAAAAAAGGGGAAAAAAAGAGGAGGGGGGGGGGGGGGGGGGGGAGAATGGTAACAAACCGATCACTTTCAACTATTAAAAAGGGCACTAGAAATGTTGATTTCCAATGAGATGAGCCCCCTTCTAAGTTTATACCACCACTCTTTCTATTTAAGCCTTATATAATAACAGCGGGCAATTACCTTAACTTATAGCCCTTACCCCAAGCACTGGGGCTTTGGGGGTATAAGACCTGGAACCATTGTTCTTTGAAATTTGAATTTTTTGTATAAGACACCTACATTTGACACTTGAAAAGTGGGGTAATTATAGATGTATTAACCTGGTTTTTCTAGGAAGCTAATTACTTAGCATGATCATACTTTTTAGACTTAGAAATGCTGTATATAAAAAGAACAACATTGTGTTTTTAGGAAGGGGAAAGGATATGTCAATTGAATTTATATTCTTAGATTAAAAATTGAGAAAGTCCTGAGTTGTCAGACCCTTTAGTCTTTTCCTTTATAGATTATGAGCAAGCGTTCGATTCAGCCGATAGAAAAGCTTTAGCAAAGGTCGTATCCTTGTATGCTATATCACGAATATGATACAAGAAATGCGGAAGTGTTGGCAAGCCAAGAGCGAAATGCTACAAGTTCAGGATTTACAATAAAGCATATGGATCCTACCGTTTGGAATTCGATTCCTAGGGGGATTCAAAGTGTGGCACGTCTACCCCAATTTAAGGCACGCCTGAAGAAACACTTCTTGACAGATCAGCGTTGAAAAAAAAGGTGTTTGTTATAGTGATTGGAAGTTTTAAGACAACAGCATGTTCTTTTTTTCCCCTCTTTCAGTGTTCTTTATTCTCTTTTTTTTTAAAGTGTAAAACCGGAGTGATTCAGAACAGAACCTAAAATTATGGTTTTATTTTTGGTCCTCACCTTTAAAACTTTTTTAACTAAATGGTCCGTGATGTTGCCCTTTAAGCCTTTTTTAGGTAAGCATCACTTAAATTTTAGGGAAAGAGAAAACATTTTGGCGAAAAATATTGTTTATGGTATTTGATTTTAGTCATTTATTAAGACATGCATTAAATAACGATGGAACAGATTATCGTTTGATCGTTTGATAAACGTGTCACTCAAATGTTAAATTGCTGATAAAACGTTAGTCATAGGATTTGTTTACTCAGGCAGGAAGGATGGGATATATAGACAGGGAGTAGGACTCGTGATGAATAAGGAAGATGCTAAGTCTTGTTTAGGCTCGGAAGGTATTAATAATAGAATACTAATTGCTAATTTTCTGACTGAAAAGTTTGGGGTATCAGTTATAGTAGTATATTGCCCTGTTGAACCAACTGACGGAGATACTAGTGACACAGATGAATCTTACTTACAGTTACAGGAGCAAATACACTGGGTACCAGGTAGAAATGTGGTGTTTTTGCTAGAAGATTTTAGGTAGCTTGGACTAAGCTCTTTCTTTCTTTGTCGTTGCATATGTATCATTGTAATTTACATACCAGATAGAAGCCTCCCTAGATTCTCTCATCGCCCTCGTTTTTGAAAATTAGGGTATTTTCACAGAAACAATCCTTTTACGGTATTTTTGTTTTGAAGAAAAGCTGAAACAATGACAAATACTCCCCGCACATATATTTTGAAAAATACACTTTTCCCCACCCCTAATTATCGTTAATTGATGATGCAGCTCGCTTACCTTCCCCTTTTACCTTAAATACTCTGCTAGGTATGGTCCGAGGCATAACTTTCAACCCTTGCCCCTGGGCTCTTGAGGGGTTGTGTCCAACCTGAAGACATTGTTATAAACTCTTTGGACTGTTGTGAACAAAATGGCTATCTCACACCTTCAATCGAATGCGTTTGGCGGAAAAGAACATTTCAGGGAGGAGGGGAGGCTAATTGCTCTCTATCACTTTTGACTTAAAAGGAAACTAGGACTATACATTTTCAATCAAATGAACCTCTTCTAAAGTTCACATGACCCATCCTTCCATAAAACTTTATATGCCCTGAGATTCCAATGGCGCTAATGGAGATCCAGAACGAGGTCTCCACCAAAACCGTCGACTCAACTACTACGCCAAATTGTCCAATAGGTGAGAGACGATTTCGGAGGCTGATCCCAAATCTCAAAACCACCAACAACCTACTTTTCTACGGGTTCGTAATATTATTATATAGATTCTATGCAATATATTATTTATATATATTTATATATTGTTATTGCGTTAGTAATCACGAGGTCGTGGGTTCAAATCCGGTCAGCATCCCTAAATTGCAAGCTATTGTGGTAATGCTCCACGCTAGAAGCAGGTCTTCAAACAAACGTTTTTGGCAATCCTTGGCTGCCCCCCAAAATCCAACAAGATCATTCAGCATGTTCTTCGTAAGTACGCAGAAAATCATCTCAAATTCTTTGGAATGGTGGACAAATAAGGAAAGGCTGCGAGAGAGTATGCAAAGATTTATGGAGGAGCACGAGGAATGCTCGTTAGACAACACATTATGACATTTGAGCCTTTTATGACACACTATAAGGGCAAGCATTGTCCTAACATGAAATAACTCTCAAGGGATATTACCATTAATTTCCTAGAATAAATTTAAGGGGGTGGCCCGCTACAAAATTGAGCCAAAAAAATTGAAGAGAACGGGAACTTTGCTTGCTGAATTTCCCAAAGATTTGCTTCCAAAGAAAAACAGAAGATATAGTTTCGCAAAAGCTTACGAACTTTTAGAAGTTATTCCACTAAGAGATAACAATTTTATGTTTGTAGCCGAGCATTATAGAAAAGTTAAGAGCGGTAACAGAATACCGCCGCTTCATTATAATGGTCAAATTATTCTGGGGCGTTTGAATCAACATGGTAAACTCTCTTGGACGTATGGGCCGACGCCGAGAAGGCCGCCTTGACCTTGGCCACGTCGCCCGAGTTCACCGTGGTGTAGAAGTCGTCCTGCAGTCCCGTCGCCTTCTGCCAGGCGAGGTAGAGGCAGCCTGCGCAGCTGCCGACGAGGATGAGGAGAATCAGTCCGACGATCGCGAGTGCCTTGCCCATGAGGTGCACCTCCCTTGCTGCGCCAGAGCCTACCGCCCGCGGCGGGCCTACGCACGCCGGTGGCCGAGCGCCAGCTGCTTCTTGCGGCGGGCCCGTCGCGAGAGGATGGGTCGCACGATTTACAATTATAAATTTTTATCGATTATGAATGTTCAAACGAGTGTAGAACGGGAGATTTTAGAGAATGTTAAGGATGTATTAGGCCTTTTAGCGGAAGGCCAATTTCTCGAAGCCATGCATAAATATTTGCATGAAGACGTTAGGCTTCGCGAAGCAAATGGCGACCCTAAAATAGGAAAGGCTTTTTGTATTTCAAAAGAGGAAGAGCTTTTGGCGGACGTCGTTGAGTTTATCCGTTACGAATTGATTAGCGGCCCCGCCGTTCAAGGCGAGGTTTCTTTTTATGATAAAGGTTTCCGATTGTTTACGTATGGTATTTGTTATTGAAAAGTTCGCAGACATTTTTCAGGCGAGGGGGCATATTTTTTGCTTTGGGTAAATTTATATGGATATAACTTTCCAGGGGGGATTTTCACGGGTAAACTTTCTAGGGGAAATTTGACGTTGGGGGGATTTGATAGAATTCCAAAACGAAATTCTTTTTATCTGTTATCCTTCTCTTTGCCAACTCAACTTTGCATGTGGAGATGTTCTGGGGGAAATTTTCAGCGCGTTTTGATTTCCTGGAAAAAAACTCGGTCACGTAAACCAGAACATCCAATTCCTGTTTGAGTCGGTGGTAGATTTTGGCATTGAGATTTCGTTGACCGGAATGATCTAAAAGACGCTGAAGTTTTTCCAGGTTCAAATGGTCGGCCTGAGATTCGATGGCAATTAACGAACTCAGCAAGGTGGACATTTCCACCAAGTCATCTTCGATGGACTCCAAGTACACCGGCCGAACCGCTTGATCAACGCGATGGAGCAGGTAAAGAAAACCAAGAACCCCAAGCGTCAAAAAAGCAATGAGGATCCTGGTCCGAACCTTTGTTCCAGGTGCCGAGCGACACGGTGCCGGAGAGATCCGCGGCGGTCTTCAGCGCCTGCAAGGTATAACGAACCTTGTGATGCTCTTCGTAATAGGGTTTCAGGCCCTTTAGAATCTTGACCGTATCGTCGACCGACGGCTCGTTCACATCGATCTTCTGGAAGCGACGAACCAGCGCCCGGTCCTTTTCGAAATAGCTGCGATATTCCTTATAGGTGGTCGACCCGATGCATTTCAGGCCGCCCGATTGCAGCGCCGGTTTCAGCAGGTTCGAGGCATCCATCGCGCCGCCTTAGTTTGGGAAAAAGGGGGAAACACACCCTCAAAGTCATAGAATCTTAATGTAAATCACACCATCAGATTCAGAGTTTCAGAGAACCCTACTGTAGAGATGTCAAGCTTCTATCTGCACAAATGTGGAATTTTGTATTACTTCTTTGTATTTTGTATTACTAATTTTGTATTTTAAGTGACCAAAAAAATTTGAGGGCAACTAGGCTCCCACCCACATTCATTTTTTTTTCCTTCACACGCCTACCAATTTTCATCGTCCTAGCACGTCCGGAATCACCGAACTCGGAGATTTTCGGAATCACCGCTCTCTGGGAGCAGATCGAGGCGCTCGACAACAAGGTCGCGGCCTCCCTGCAGTCCCGGATGCTGGCGGAGACCGGACGCCTGATCGAGCGGGGCACGGTCTGGTTCCTGCGCGAGATCGGACAGAACCTGGACGTCGGCCAGCAGACCAGTGCGTTCGGGGAAGGCGTGACCTGGATTTTCGAGAACCTGGAGCGTTTCATCGACGCCTTCGATCAACAGCTCCTGGGCGAGCGCAGTTCCGTCTACGTCGGCGAAGGCGTGCCTCCCGCGGTGAAACCGTGTACCGAGAAAAAATTTACATAAATAATTCATACACAATCAAACAACATAATATCATGATCCCGAAGCAAAAAAAAATGAAAACAAAAAAAAAAACAACAAAAAACAATAAACAATTATTTCCAATATTAAATCAATCAATCCCAATCTATTTCAAAGGTATACCTACCAAGAAACCCCACACGCAGCACGGTTTTAAATTGATTATTGCACAGATTAATTTCAGAGGCCGGAATTCTGCATCCCCTAAGAAGAAGACGGGTCCAACGCGGCCTTATCCTAGTACTACTGCTACTTCTACTACTACTTCTACTACTACTACTACTACTACTATTACTACTTCTACTACTTCTACTATTACTACTACTACTACTACTACTACTTCTACTACTACTACTACTTCTACTATTACTACTACTACTAGTACTACTACTGACACTACCACTACTACTACTACTACTACTACTACTACTACTTCTACTACTATCACTACTAGTACTACTGCTACTTCTACTACTACTTCTACTACTACTACTACTACTACTATTACTACTTCTACTACTTCTACTACGCGGTTGGTGTGCGAAGGATGATCTTTTCGTTTCAATTTGACCCGTGTGTTTGGCAACTTATCTTTGCAGCACGATAGCCAATTATCCCAAACTAGTCATCGCTGGATTCAACGCAACCTAACCTCGGTTTAATCGAACCCATCATGTCATTACGTACTAAAATCTTTGCTTCGCTGAGCGTGTTACTACTATTGTCGACGGCAATGGTGGCGACATTGAATCACTTCAATACCGACACGCAGAAGCAGCACCAGATGACCAGCCGTTCTGCGGAAAGACAAAAATGTCCTTCACTAAGGAACGTTGATATGTTTTGCCGCTAGTTTCTTAGGATGAAAGCAAGGGCGACGAAACAATCAGCCTTTTAATGGAATTTCAGATGATGAAGCACCAGAGAGAGAGAGAGAGCAATGCATGAAAAAATTGTGGACAAGAACAAATGACCTTTAGGATTCTTGCAACATCTTTAATAGGTATATACCGGCAAAACCAAAGGAACAAAAGTCTCACTAAAGTCTTAAAGCTATTGTAAAAAAAACTCTTTGTTCTGAAATGACTTCCTCAGGTGAAATGCTAACGGAGCTTTCCACTCGAAAGCAGAAACATGGTTTGATGAAGCGAAAGCTTGACTGCTTAGCCTCAGATAGTTCTATCTGAAATAGGCTATAAAACTTCAGTTCACTTTACACACTATAGGCTCTGGCTCAAGGATAAGCAAAAACCATCCTTTTTAGCCCCAGGCAAGAGTTCTACGAAACTTTGCAAAATGGAGTTATATTTATCAATCCGGTCTAAAGTCCACACGATCCGTAAAAACCACAAAAGTTAGACCTTTACCTTTTTCTAGGAATAAACTGAAATCGGGGTGCGTACATGAATAATTAAACGAAACTTGTATATTAATTTTTTTTGCTAAATTGCTTTCTCATAGTTTTGATCGGACGATTTCAATAAAAACGAGAGCTAAGAAATCATATGGCACCTGTGACGAGGCCGGAAGAGCCAAGAGCCAAGAGCTCATACGGTATGAGCTCTAGCAAAATTCCAAGAATCAATAGATTGATTTAAAAGGAAAATCAGAGGCGTAATGCCGGTCGGGATTTAAAATAAGAGCTCCTTCACGAGGTCCTTCTAAATATCAAAATTCATTAAGATCCGTTATATGGCTTGTTCTAAGTTCCTGAAACTTTCTGATTTTTCCTAACTTTTATCTGGCAAACTTTTGGTAAAAAAAATTGGCCGTCACGGCCTATGGTCTGGTCACATGACTCTGATAAAGAAGTTGACCATATATGGTGGAAAATTTCAAAGGGCTATATCTCGAGATGTTATTAATGAATTTTACAAATATTTTGTAGAATGATCTAAAATTAAGTTCTTAATACATTTCAAACCAATTGATGCTAATTAAAAGCTAATTAGCACTAATCATTGGGTAATTATCGATTACCTTTTGCGTGAAATAGAACAAAATTAGCCTTTGAATCAAACACTGTAAAAGCATCATACTTTCGAAGATTTTCAATAATCCTTTTTCGTTCAGTCTTGACAATTTCAGCAGCATCTCGCATTTGATCTACCTTATCAAGAGATGCAATTCCAGCCTCTATGGCAAGAGTATTGAGAGGATATGGATATTGTAATACCTGATTAAATACTTCAACAATTTTCTTGTTAGCAACAAAATAGCCTATTCTAAGACCTGCAAGACCAAATGCTTTTGAAAATGTTTTGACCATTTACTTGGCGAGCATGACCGGAGAAAAACGACAAAAATCTGTTATTGTTAGTAGGTTTTCTGTAAATCTTAAAATCGAGACTATTTTCATTTTTTAAAAGAAGGAAGAATTTTCATTATGATAATTTACTGAGGTCAAATAAAGTAAATATCACCTCACCTAAGAGCTATGACCTGTTTCCACGTAATATGTCAGATAATTCTAATGAACCAGAACCAAAAAGGTCAAAGAGATTTGCCTCGGCTGTTGCATTGAAAAAAATAAGAGCAATAAACTATATGTAATTAGTATTTATATATTCACAATAAGAGAGGAGGAATCCGCATCCAATTGTTTCATTCCCATTTTGGTTTGCAAAATGGAGTTTCAACGTGAACCTTCCACTAACTCTATTTCCGGGTAGATCAAGGGAAAAGAAACACATTCGGGGATTTCTTAGGGATTCGGGGAATGCCATTTTTTGGGGGATTTTCATGATTTTTGGAATAATCCCCGAAAATTCGGGGAGAATGGAAGAACTGGTTCAAATGTGTAAAACTGGGTAGAAAAATTTCTACGGTGGGGCTCGCTGATATAGTGGGAAGATAATACAAACCATGAATATATAAACCAAGGGAATAACATCTAATCTAAGAGACATATCGGTATATTTTTTTCTTAGCTTTCGATGCTAACTTGCATCACCTACGGAGAAATTTCTCTTCAATGCCTCTTCTACTGTTTTAATGCACTTAATTGTCACCTTCTACTTAATTAACTCGCACTTTCATTGCATTTGTCTTTCTTTGTTTAGTAATTATTCTCATTAGACCCCTTTTGTGTCATTTTGTCATTCTATCTTCTTAAAAACGTTGTTGTTAGTAGCATTGATACCCTTACACAAAATTTCAGAAGTGGAACTGGACGCAGAAAAGTGTTTCAAAGTTAAAGTTGATGAGAATTTTGTGCGTTTTTTTTTTTTGTCTGTCCCTTTTGTTGTTCTTTTCATTTTCTTATACTCCTCTTTAGTGCATTTTTACTGTGCACAGAGGGTAACAATAAATTATTATTATTATACAAAATGTATAAAATAGTATATAAAACAGTTTGTGGTGACGAACTGTAGTAAGGAGCGACCCGGCTCAATAGTAACCAAAACTCTAAAAAAATGGAATTTGATGGCGAGCAGCTTGGCAATCGGGTCCATCGACGACAATCGATCAGCCAGCCGGGTCGATCTTCTGCGGCAGCACGAAGTTTGCCACGTGCGGCGTGAAGTCGAGGTGGTCCCAATGCACGATCGGTTGCACGTACTGGAACAGCGGGATCACATAGCCCTGCTCGGCGATGTAGCGGTCGACCGCCT